>JANIIA010000192.1:18142149-18156177 GCA_027478495.1 Erythroxylum alaternifolium
GAAAACTCTGTGTATGGGAAGAAATTCGGAGAAGATGATAACAAGGAAAGAACTTAGGAAAAGAACAAATCCCTTTTAAACTCTCGGATCACTAAAACTTACTTCTGACAAATAATAAAGGCAACTTTACACTTATCACTTTTCCTAAGGTCTAATTCTAACTAAGTTTCTTTGAAACTAACTCCATTAATTATATCTTTAAAATCCAACTATCTCCAAATCTTCCTTTGATTTCTTTTCCCATAAATCTCACAATTCTACTAACCAATAATATGTTCAACATAACTAAATTCAAAATTCAATAAATTTCCAAAGATCCCAATTCAATTTAATTATACCCAGAATCATTCATGAATGCATGTGCAATTATTTTCATGTGCAAAACCTTCACTATTCACGTGTATTTGTATGCCATATTATGCATGAGCATAAAAATGCATTTCTAAATACTCATTAATCAATCATATTTACTATTCTAGCCTCCAACAGGTGATGGGATGTTACAATATACACATTCTCAACTAGGTTTCCATTTAGGAAAGTCATCTTCACATCCATTTGCCATATCTTATAATCATAATGAGCAGCAATGGCTACTAGTATTCTAATGGATTCAAACATGACTACAGGGCTAAATGTTTCGTCATAATCAACTCTTTATCTTTGATGATAACTTTTAGCGACTAGCCTCGCTTTATAGGTAATCACATTTCCATCTATGTCTATTTTCTTCTTGAAAATCCACTTGCGCCCTATAGGTTTTAGCCCTTCGGGTAGGTCAACCAAAGTCCGTACTTGTTTTTCAAACATGGAATCCATTACATACTTTATAGCTTGAAGCCATTTTTCAGATTCTAAACTCTTCAGAGCCTCTTCACAGCTACAGGTTCATCGTCCTCTATAAGCAATACGTCATTTTTGTTCACTTACGAGAAATATATATCTCTTTGGAACATTGCGTATCTTACTTGACCTACGAACATTTTGTGTGTCAGAAGGTTTAACTGTTGTCTCATCTCTCTGAACAATAATCTTGGGTTCAGGCAGTTGATTGCGTATGTTTGAGCATCATAAACTTCATCAAGTTTAACTTTGCTCCCACTGTTTTCTCTTAGAAGAAACTCTTTATCTAAAAAGACAACATGCTTTAAGACAAAACCTTTTGCTCTAAAGCATTATGGAATTGATATCCAATTATTTTCGTAGGATATCC
Organism: Erythroxylum alaternifolium; assembly: GCA_027478495.1. Taxonomy (NCBI): domain Eukaryota; kingdom Viridiplantae; phylum Streptophyta; class Magnoliopsida; order Malpighiales; family Erythroxylaceae; genus Erythroxylum; species Erythroxylum alaternifolium. The sequence continues at coordinate 18,143,363 of JANIIA010000192.1, forward strand.
TACAAACAAACATTTTTCATTTCTCTCTTCAAGCTTGTTTGATTGAATTCATTTTACGTAAGCTGGACAATCCTAAACTTTCACATGAGAAAGATAGGTTTTTTATTAGTCCATATCTCATATAGAGTAAGATCAACTGCTTTTTAAAGGGACACTGTTTATCACATAAATAACAGTCTCGAGTGCATGACCCCCAAAAGGATTTTGGTAGATTTGCTAAGTCCATCATTGACCTTACCATGTCCAATAAGGTTCGGTTTCTCTTTTCAGCCACACCATTATGTTACAGTGTGTAAGGTGGAGTCCATTGGGATATAATCCCGTTATCCCTAAGATAAGTTAGGAACTCCTCGTTCAATTATTCACCACCTTACTCTAATCAAAGTGTCTTGATATTTCTACTGAGTTGTCTACTTCATGTCTAAATTGTTTGAACATTTCAAATGCTTCAAACTTGTATCTCATTAGATGTACATACCCATATCATGAATAATCATCAATAAAGATAATGAAGTACATAAAACCATCTCTAGCATAAATGGACATCGGACCACATACATCAGAATGTATTAAGTCTAATAACTCATTCACTCGTTCGACCCTTTCCTTTAAAAGGAGATTTAGTCATCTTGCCTAACAAGCAAGATTCACATGTGTCATATAATTCATAATCAAATGACCCTAAGCTACCACTCCTGTGTAGCTTAGTCATGTATCTCTCACTTATATAGCCAAGTCGACAATGCCATAAGTAAGATGATTTTAAGTTATTTCGTTTTTCTCTTTTATTGTCATTGATATTTATAACTGAATTGCACATATCTAATATGTATTGCACAATGTAGCAGCACCATACAACATTTCATTCAACTTAATTGATCAACCAATGCTAGAAAAAGTTAAAATGAAATCTCAATTTATTAAATCATGAAACAGATACAATGTTCTTTGTCACAACGGGTACATAAAAGTAATCATCCAAAATTAACTCTAGCCTACTAAGAAGGTACAAAACATAGGTTCCTATGACTAATGCAATAACTCTTGCTCCCTTTCCCACAGGTAGGTCCATCTCTCCCTTCTTGACCGGGCTGCTATCCCTAAGACCTTGCATATCAACACATATGTGTGAGTCATATCTGGTATCTAACACCCAAATGTTATGATCAGAAATAGTATTAACCTCAATGATAAATAACATATCTAAAGTAGACGGTGGAGCATCTAATGCCTTCTTTTGCTTCAGCGACTCTAGATAGGCTTTACAGTTCCTCTTCCAATGTCCTTCCTTGTTGTAATGGAAGCATATCTCCTTTGATGCAGTCTCCTTTACCTTCTTCTTGGCTACAACTCCCACTAGCTTCTTAGACTTCTTCTTCTTCTTTTGGTTCCTCTTATGAGAACCAGAAGGAGAGTCCACCAACATCACAGCCTTACTGTCTTTCTTGATAGTTTGCTCAGTTGTTTTGAGCAAATTATTCAGTTCAGGTATCGAGGTGAATATTTGGTTCATCCGATAGTTAAGCACAAACTATGAATAAGTATTGGTCAAACCAATCAGAATTAAGTCTATATTTAATTCATGATCTATTACGAAACCCAAACTACCTAACCTCTCAATATATCCATACATCTTCAGCGCATATTGCACTGAAGATGATCCCCTAGTCATCTTAGAGCAGAAAAGCAATCTCGAGGCCTTGAACCTTTCAAATCGAGCTTGCTTATCAAATAGTTCGTTTAGATGGTAGAGTATAATATAAGCATCTATAGCCTCATGTTGATTTTACAGTTCTAGAGACATAGAGGCCAGCATTATATAACTAGCCAGCTCACTATCATTCAGTAGCTTTTTGTAAGCTTTCTGATCCTCATCAGATGCATCGACAGTAGGGGGATCAGGAAGTGGTTCATCTAGGACATATCTTAGTTTCTCATATTTAAGAATAATTCTTAAATCCCATAGCCAATCTAAGAAGTTAGGTCCTGTGAGTTTGTTGGAGTCTAATAGAGAGCATAGGTTCACACTGGACGAAGACATCGTAGTGATTCAATAACCTAGAAGAATGAGAGAAAGTGTTAGAATGTACACTAATGCATATCGATAAGGACTTTAATCACATACATTATGGGTCCCACTATTTTTATCTAAATCTATAGCCCTCACTACGAATTCGAGAAAACTTATAGTTTTCCTAATGGGTCGATATCCAAATTCACTAAAAATGACCATGGGTTTATTTAACACGCCACCTTAGGTCAATCGGTAGGTATCATTCATACCAATTGCATTTAGTTATGCAACTATCGACTTGTGCCATCAATTGTTGATTTAACACACTCATTTGGTTACCAACTCTTGATTCGTATACATCCTATGTAGATAACCCAACTTTGCCTCTATCCACGTTGACCTTGGGTTTGCCCAACAAATCAACACTTCCAGTTAGGACCAACCCATTAATCTAGAAATCTAATTTCCATAGTTTGAATATATTCGTGTAGAGTGGGCTTGGGTTTGCCCAATAACCCAACTCTAATAGAACTCTGGTTCTTGCCATATCAATGGAAGGCGTAAGTCCTAATATTTCAGTTGAGAGATTTGTTCTTTGGTCTCATCAATACTTAGATGATATTGTGTGTGTATATATATATACTTGGATGATATTGTGTGTGTGTGTGTGTGTGTGTGTATATATATATATTTCCGATTATGGAAAACTCAATTAAATTGAGCCCATGCCCATAACCACCCTTAAAATGCATCTAATGCATGTATCACACAAAGGAGGTTTAATTTAAGCTGTGACTTGACTATGCATCAAAAGTTCGTGATTCGATTTAACTCTTGAACTGAATTGGGTACTAGTGTTAGCCTTGGCTAATTCGAATTATGAATGTGATTCAATTAGGAACCCTAAAATATCAATTATTTTGATGTCCAAAATAAACACTTTAATTCTATACACATGTCTTTTTCTAGTCACACTAGAAATACAATGCTTTACTTGGAATAATTCTAAATTAATGCCTAGGGTTTCCAAAATTTTTGAACATCAATTAGTCATCTATAACATCCTTAGGTCATCTGAAATTTATCTAGACAATTTTGGCATAAGTCAAAAAATATCTTGACGGCCAAAATCATTAAGATAAATAAGTTAACCTACTAAACACTAAAGAGACCGATTCGATGTCCGGAAAATTTCCAGAACCCTAATTTCAAGCACATGCACTAAGCATGCTACTAGCATCAAAATAATATATTTATTATCTCATAAAAACTTTTAAGGTCTTATAACCGAAACATATAAACATAAGTCATTTAATAAGTCAACTTCATCAGCTTTCAAAAAGCTGACCAATGTTGATTTTGACTTGATTTATTAATTGAATAAAATTCAATTAATTATGAAAAATCTCAGAGTCTTATACACATTTTAAATGTGTCTAATAAAAAATTCCAAAGACTAACTCCTATGAATTATTTATTAAGTTAGTGGAATCAGCCAGCACATCATATGTTTATGACACTTGTCATATTACTTCTAACACTAGTCATACTCTTCATCATGCATGCATAAGATAATCACCATAACAACAAGTTTCATGTGTCTCATACATGTGGCAACATCTTATCTTGCATGTCCATGTAGAAAATTCATAAAAGCAATTTTTCTAAAATTTAATATGGAATTTAAAAGCATGCATGTTCATTAGATTTCCAGAATTTCCTAAAACTTCAAACATGCATCAGGCTGAAACTAAATTCATAATAAAATAGCAAATGATATTCAATTGCATTTTCCTTTGACAGAAACATAATATAACACCTTATAAACATTTCTGTAAAAGAAAATCATAAAAAAATTTCTACAATTTATACGAAGTTTTCCAAATCAACATGCATGTCAGTCACAACCTAGCAAATAGTTTGCACATGTTCAATACATCATCTAATACATGCATAACCTGGCTCTAATGCCACTATTAAGGAGGCATAGATTCCTGCATCATATGCACAACAAGGCAGTATAAGTGTTTGAATTTAAATTCCCACCCCATGACATCTATAAAATTCCAGAATCTTAGATGCAAGCATACATAGATTAAGAACATGAAATTTCAGCACTTGTACCTTTGATAATGCTCCTCCTTTCTTTAATCTTCTCCTTGTTTGGGTTGTATCAAACACCAAACACCTTCCTTGATCACTCAAGAACAAAGAAGCAGTGTGTAAGGGTGGTTAGAGCGTCAAACTAGATGAGTTCAAGTAGATGCTCAAATGGAGAGATAGATAAAGAATATGTTGCATGCAATTAGATTCATGCAACAATTACATAAAATGCATGAACAAGACTCAAAACCACTTCTCTCTAACTCCAGAAGACTTCTGGACCCCTTATTCTCTCACTTAAGTGTGTATTAACTTGTTAGTCCTCATGTACATAAGTAAAAAACTCACTTATATATCATCTGTCGAGCCTTCGGTCACGATCGTGGCCTATGAGCCACGATTATAGCCTACTTTATTGACAGCATACACACTTTGTTTCTCATCCAATCTTTTATATATGTGACCCTTAAGTTCCCGGTTATATTAGGCACTTAAATTAACTCTTAATTTGAGCAAATCATGAATGATTTCATGCCACTTGAATTAACTCTTAATTTAAACATATCATAAAGGGTTTCATGATGCCAATCTATTAGAATATAAGTGAATTAAAACACAAACTCTTCGATAGTTAATTATCCAACTTACAAAACTCTCCATAGACAATTACTGTGTAATTCATCCTTTCACCATTCTATACCTCACTTGGTTTAGAGTATAGGCTATACGTCAATTACCACTAGACTGACTATATGACATATAGTGCAAGTGATGTTAGTTCATGTCCTAAGATTTTATTATTCTATATGTCATTGAAGACTCTCTGTATGACACATAACTACTCTAGCTAGAGACTCCTAAGTAATGACCTCGACAAGCGGCCATGGGTATCATCTCCTTCTATTAGTAGTGGTGAATTCTTTATTGTCTACCTAATTACCTTCGAATACCAATAGACGTATCCAATCACCACCCTATGACCGACCTTGTTTTGAGGCAACAAGGAATGATGTCAAACCACAGGATCAGTATCTAAGATATCCTTAAATACCTCAACTCTAGGGATATTTGCATCATTACTATGATGAGATTAATCATTGACATTTGATATATCATCCAAATGATAATCTCATAGCGGGTCATCCTATGTACTTACTACTCTTAGTAAGCTTCCACATGTTAACTCGAAACATCTCATGCTTACAGTTTGTGAGATCCATTGCTTTATCAAATCAAAGAGTATAACATATGATAGTCTATCTAGATTAATAATGTCCTGTCTTATTAATCCTATGACTAGGGATTATTTAGATACTAATATAATTGCACATGATAGGAATCTTATTATCATGATCTTATATGTTTTGTATCATGGATTTCATTAATTCGATTTAAGATCAACATCAATTCATAAATAAACAAACACCAAATTAATGAAAAATTGTCTTTCGCTTTATTAATCAAAATAAAGTTTGTACAAAAGTGCTAAAGGTGATTGGCTTTAGAGCACTATTCTAACAGCAACAACTAAGAAAAAAAAGAAGCAACAACTAATAGTGCAGATAAATAGGTTAGTATGATTGCATCAGAATAATACACCCACATTTTCATATGCAAAGAGCTTTATAAAAGGCTAGTACAACATCAGAATAATACAAACTGAAATGATGGAAAGGCACCAGAAACATACCTTTACAAATTTCTTGAATTTTTTGCACAATACTTCACAACTAGCCTAACCTACTGAAACAATTATAAATAATTCATTTTATGGATGTATCACTTAAAAAAAGAATGTATCCACAACATACAAATAAGAAACTACACTAAAAAATTTGAGACAAACAAAATGGAATGCAATTAATAATTACCAAATAGAAATCATATTTTTCAGTAATTACCAAACGGAATGTATCCTGTAATTACTAAATGAAATGCAAGTTAAACCAAATATTAAATATGAGAGCATAAAACAAGTTAAACAGAAATCATATTTTTCATTAAACACCAAGATGAAATGCAAGTCGACCATCATACATTCAGTTACTCTAGTCGGAGTGGAAAGAACAATAGAGAGAGAGGACTAATCATACCCTAATCGACGCCATAGGAAGTCCAGTGAAAAAATCTTCGGTTTTTACCTAATGAAGAAATCACTCTCTTTTGAACCACCCACTCACGAAATCACAGAGAGCGCTTGTTAGTTTGATGGAGCAAGTAACTTTGTGATAGAAGAAGCACCAACGCACGATAGAAGAAGAACCAACACTTGTTAGTCTTATGAACTTTGGGAGATTTGGGGGATATTAGGTTACAGAGTTTTAAGCATTGATCGACAGAGAAGAGACATAGAAGAGGGGGAGAAGAATGGAGATTTAATTTTAGTTGAAACGACATCATTTTACTATCAAAGCTAAACGACATCATTTCGTTGATAAGATAATCTTCTCCTAAACCAGCTGAGGTGTCTGATTAGTGACGGGCGTTGACACGTGGTTATGCCATGTCAGCACAGATAACGGTGAGACTAATGTCAAGCTAGAATTGAAAAAAATTGAAAGTTTGGGAATTTTATTGCTACTTATTAAAGTTCGGGCTATAATTGAAAATTTGAAGAAGGTTTGGGCTTTTTTAGTAATTAACCCTTTATTTTATTTTTTATAAAAATCTAATTCTTAATCCAAAGAATTTATCAATGCTAAATTTTATTTTAAAATTTTCTAAAATACACAAATTTATCTTTATAAATATTAGAATATTTTTAAACCTCATACATTGTTTGTTTTGTTTAAAATTTTATTTTTATAAATAAGATTGTGATAATATATTTAGAGATAGAAAATATTAACCAAAGAGATAAAACATTTATTATTAACCTAAATTCATTCAAAGAGAAAATTTTACTTCAAATTATCTCTTAAGCATTTTTTCATGAATTGTCACTATAACTAAAGAAATAAACAATAATATTTTTATCGCTTCTTGCAATGCATAGCATTTATTACTTTAATGCATAAACAATTTTTTGCCAATTTCAAGAAAAGAAAATAAGTGATATATGTTTCCTCTTTAATCTTTGAAAATAATTTAGTAATAGTAAAAAAAGTCTAGCCTAGTTCAATCTTAAAGTCAATGGTTCTAGTTTGAGTTGAGCAGATTTCATATTAGGGTTAAAATTTTTTATTAAATTTGGCCTTTGGGTAAGGTTGGGCCTAAGTTCAAGTTGCCTAGTTTGAAGTTCAAAAGGTTTACATAAAACGACATTATTTTGAGTAACATGATATTTTTTATTTTTAAAATATTAAAAAATTATTTAGATCCAATAAAACTACAAATTAGGCCCTAACCTAAACAAAGAATTTAGAGCAAGGATTGGGTCTCAATTGGCCCAAACTCGACTTGATTTATTACCATCACTATTTGACATTATAAAAACGATCAGGCAAATAGATTATTCAGGAAAACTAAAGTATACATTATGATTCACTGGAATTTGCTTTGGCTCATAACTAACTATTAATAACAATATCAGGAAACATTTTATGACCAAATAATTAAAAGTATTGACTTGTTTCGACTGAAATAGTAATCATCTTCCCCTCTTATAATTTGAACACAATGACATCCATTGTCAAAAATAGTTGTTAAATCATAAGCTCCTATAAATTGTTAATTTATCATTAAGAAAATAAGCCCAACAACTTAAACAAGTTGGAATTAGTGTTGGACAAGTAATTATTATTCAAAGGACAAAATCATAAATAAATTTATCAATTTCAATCCTCCAATTACTTTATATCCAAATAAAAAATGCATTTTTTAGTTTTGAGAAAAACAATTACCATCAAGTCACCTTTGCAGTTTAAATAAATACACTTTAAAATGGATTTTGATTGTTATTCATTAAACAAAACAAAAGTAATGTATGAGAAAATAAAGAAGTAAAGAATACAAGAATTTATGTGGTTTCATTAATTTATGATATAAGAATACATTTAGGTATTTCACTTGATCCCTAAGTTTTTGTAAGCATATATGAAAGCATCCTTTGTAATTCATTTATGATATAAGAATACATTCAATCATTTGTCAAAAGGAGTTGAGAGCCTTGTAGGAAAGTTCTTAGGGAGAGATTTGAGTAAAGAGCTTTTGTTATAAATTGCTTATAAGAGGAACTAAATCAAGTCTCTCGTATTGTATCTTTTGTGAATAAACTAATAAAACATTTTTTCCATATATCTCCATTGTTCATTATTTTGACTAATTTATGTTAAACATTTATGTCTCAAAAATAAGAGTGAAATACCTACACACAAGTGACATGAGGTACGAGAAAATAAATAGAGTTATTAGTGAATAATTATGAATAAGATGACTCGAGCGTTCAAATTTAAGCTTGACTACCACATAAGGATTTTATTAATTATATTGAGCTTGAAAAATCTTTGTGATTACTTTTTTCTACAATCATTTTCTTTATTTTTAAAAATTTCTTTCAAAGAGTTATTATCAAAGTAACTTAAGTATTAAAGGGTGGTTTTCAAAATTTGACTATAGTATTAATCTCAGCTATTCTTGCAAAAATCAATTGAGATATTTAAAATTAATGTCTTGAAAATTATGTCCTCCTATATTTATAATGCTTATCTTTTCTAACAGTAAGAATATTTATTGTATCCATAGCTCAAGCATACAATATCCAATACTAAATAGCTAGATATGGAAACAATGGTTACTGTGATGATAATAGTCATAAAGAAAAAAATATTAATGCATAACCACGCATATTACACATAACTAGTGGCATTAAGTATATTTGGAATTAAGTATATTTTGAGTTAGACTTTCATTTGATGTTGTTTACAATTTTTCGCAATTTCTCTTATTATATGTATCTTTTAATCTATAAAACAGTATCAGAAGGACCATTCGATGTTTATACCAAAGCTCAAGTTTTTATTAAAGTTATAAGAAAGCTAGCTAATTATCCTTTCTTTTATTTTGGGAGGTGAACCTCCTTTTATATATTGAAAATGAATAGATCTTACAATTTAAACAAAATTAATTATGAGCAATGCAAGATGCAAACTTCTTATAGCGTGAGTGAGCAAGGTGATCAACGTGGACAAAACAAGATATAGGTCTCATGGTATCCATCAATTGGATTGGAACATAGAGCTTATTTTTTGTTTTAGGAGACCTAATAAATGGGCCTTTATGTATCATTCCTACAACCTGCCAAGTGTGTTAGTAGAAAATATAATTGACTCATCATTCAATGACATCAATACTCAACTTTCGAGAGACTCAAAGGTTAATCAAAAACCAAATTATTAGATGATTTTTTATTAGAAATGAATTAAAGATCAACAAAAAGGGTACAAAACTAGTAAGAACTAGTCATGATTACTGTTCCTTTAAAATAATTTATGTTAATTTGATTCAGTTAATAACCTGCGGATGGACGTGGCCACCAAAAGCGGTTATTGATTACCTAAGCAAATCCAACATTTTAACTGTTGAGAACAATTTACTCAATAACTATCTATCAAATTAAACACTATAATTAATGAAATATGGTTCATCCCATATAGGAAAAGTAAAAAATTAATGAGAGACTTATGACTATAAGATATGCTTTATAGTATTTTGAGGAGATAGTGAAATATATTAGTAGTGCCTAAGGATATAGGTAAAATTGGCTAATAACTATTATGGGTATAATTTTTAATGATATATTATGATATTAAATTACATGTCTAGGCTAAATTCTATCTAAGGAGGTTAGAACTTAAGTGGTTAGTTCAAACCCTCCAATATTTCCTGAGAATTTACCTGGTATGATTTTTTAATAGAATAGTTCATACATTATATAAAACTCATGCTTCCTCCAAATTTGGTATCAAAGCCAAAGTTGTACTAGTATGCTTTATAGTTACAACATAGCCTAATTTTCCACATTAGAAAGGATTTCCTTATGGTCATTGGAAGCCTAAAAGGAGAGCTACTATATAGAATTTAAAGCTAAAGATGACAATGGATTTTGACTTCCTCATCAATTTTGGTGGGGATTTTGAATCCAAAACTTCCTCGTCAATCCAGGGAAGTACCACTACCAATTCTTCTCAATATTATGGAGGAATACTATTACAGATACCAGGATGGTAGTGGAGTTGTTTGATGGAACGACTCATTTCGGCATATGACAAAGTGAGGTTATAGATGCTTTGTTTTAGTAAGGTCTAGATGTTGCTATTAAAAAAAGAAATCAAATCATATAAAGGAAAAGGATTGGAAGATAACCAATTGCTTAACATAAGGTATAATCCGCTTATGTCTATTTAAAGAACATAAGTATACATTCTCAAAGAGACTTTTACAAGTCAATTTGAAAAGGCATTTAAATAGAATTTTATGAAAAATAACTACCATAACAAACTTCATTTGGAGAAGAGACTATTTTACATCACCTATATTCTAAATGCCATAATGAATGATCGTATCACCAGTTTTAATCAGCTAGTTACTAATTTGTTGAATTTTGATATGATATTTTTTGATAAGGATCTGGCTTTAATGTTATTAGGATCACTTCTTGAGGAATATGAGTTCCTAAAAACTACTTTACTTGATAGGAAGGTTGATGTATCATTAAGTAAGGTGATTAATGTCTTATAAGTTATAAATTTAGAAAGAAAGAAAGAAAAGAAAGATAGTAAAGTGGAGAGTTAAAGGTCATTCGCAAAGCCAGAAGAAAGGGAAGAGAGGAAAATACAAATCAAGATCAAGACTAGTCAAAGATAAATGTTCCTTTTGCTAGAAAAAAAAAAGGCCATTAGAAGATGGATTGCCAAAAGTTGAAGAATAAAGCCAAATTTGATAAAGGAAAGGCTATCTAAGATTTAAATGTACCTGAATATGATGAAGACTCAGATTTTTCACTTTTTGTTACATCACCAACTAATTTAAATGTATGGTTGTTGGATTTAACTTGTAGCCATCACATAAGTCCCAATTGAGATTGGTTTATTGATTGTTAAAAAAGAGGAGGGGATATATACGTAGCAAATGATCTTCCTCTTATCATATAAGGGATTGGTTTATCTGTACAAGAAATACGGATGGGTCAATCAAAATCTTGAAGGATTGTCATTATGTGCCTAGCTTAAAGAAGAATCTCTTTTTTTTAAGAACTTTAAAATCAAAAGGTCAAAAGATTGTGGCAAAAGATAGAGTAATGAAGGTTAGCTCATTTGCTTCTGTGTTGATGAAGGGAATCAGAAGGAATAACAACTTGTATTACTTTTAGGGTAGTACAATTACTAGGATAACAATAGCAGTTTCTAGTGCTGAATAGGAGCTAAAAGCAACCAGATTGTGTTATATGTGTTTGGGACATGTTAGAGAAAAATCCTTGAGATTATTATCTAAGTAAGGATTATTAAACATAATTTAAAACTGCAAATTGGACTTCTGTGAGCATTGTGTAAAAGCAAAGCAAACAAGAGTGAAGTTAGGCATTATAATCTAAGATATTAAGGGTATTTTTTATTATGATCACTACAATGTGTAGTTTCCTTCCAAACCAACATCATTGAGAGGAAAACACTACTTTGTTTCCTTTGTTGATTGTTTTTCTTGAAAGAGCGTAAGTGTATGCAATGTAGAAAAAATATGAATTGCTGGGAATTTTTCTTAAATGGAAGAAGATGATGGAAACTCAAACTGACAAAAGGATCAAATTACGTGAAAAATATAACAAATAGCAGTCACATCAGACACGTGAAAAAAAGAACAAATGGCAATCACATCAGACACGTTAATGAAGACGTTAATTGAGAAACCGGGTGATTCCAATGGTGAAAGTCCTTTGGAATAATCATTCGAGTAAGGAAGCCACATAGAAAACGGAGGAACACATGAGGACTCAATACCCCTACCTATTTGATCATTCAGGTAAGAATTTCGAGGATGAAATTTTGTTAGGAGGGAAGAGTTGTAATATTCTGATACCCATGTTAAGGCTAGAATAGTAAATTATGATAAATTTATATGAAATTAGAAAAATGCACGTCATGCATAAGTTAATTGTGACATACACATTTATTTTGCACATTCAAATGATTGTACATGTATTCATTGGCATTTCTGGGTAAATTGGTTTATAAATAGAAATTGTGGATTTAATTGAAGTGTATTAAATGTGATTTGGCAATTTTGGTATATTTTGGATATTTTGAAATTTTTGGTGAATTCTTTTTTAGTTGAAAATTTATTTAGAGGGTCATATTATTATTTCAAAATTTTTGGTGAATTTTAGAAATTTTCGTACAATTCGGGATATTATGGACCAATGATAGAGTGACAAATGGCAATAAAAGGTAGATGACAAATGGTTAAGTAGTATTTGACAAATGGCTTAATTACAGTGTGATAAGTGTAAGTCATGCAAGACTACATGTGGCTTATGCTGGGATTAAAAAAAATCACTATAGCTCCTGGTATTCATCAAAAGCATACAGTAGAGAGAGCGTTGTATTATTCATCACTGAATAGTGAACTGTTCTCATTGAGTTATCTTTACTGCTGGGAATGGCCGAATCAAGTAAATGATTTAATGTTATTTTACTGTGTAAAGAAATATATGCATGTGTGGTTAAGAAATGTACTTTCGGTGGTGATGAAAGAATTAAATGAA
>JANIIA010000192.1:18158728-18169782 GCA_027478495.1 Erythroxylum alaternifolium
GATTATTCATATGAAAATGCACATGAGTGATATATAAATGTATGTGATTGCATATAGAAGAGCACGTTGAGCGACCGCTTCCTAACATTGTCGAGACTTCAGGGTAATAAACTAAATGGAGCATTTGTGAGTAACCTAAGATGGTCTCACCTTGATCATTTGTTTAATTTTGAATTGAATTGATATGTGATATTGTATACTGAATTCTGGAAATAAAATGTGTGAGGCATTTGATGCATGAATAACACATTGGAAGTGTTTCTTAAATGTGAATATGAATTGATATGTGATGTTGTGTACTGATTTCCCGACATAAATTGTCCGAGGCTTTTGATACATGAATAACACATTGGAAGTGTTCCTTGAATGTGAATGTGATTGAATAAATATATTCTCAACTTATGTGTTAAATGCTGGACTAAGTCCAAAGATCATTGTGAATGAGAAATGTGAATGCGAATGCAATTTACTGAATATGATGATTGAAAATGTGAAATGCATTTATTCCATGAATGCATGAAATATAAAAGCAATTGTGACTGGAGTCGCTAATGAAAAAGAGCTTAAAGCTCAGATATCTGTAGGAAGAGCCTATGGCTCAATTTATACTATAGAGCTTGGTATCCACAACGGATACGGGACAGAGAAAAAGGCACTAAGTCACAACAACATAATAAATAAATTCGAGTCACATAAACATTGCATACACATGTGATATGAATATTTTGAATGATTGCAATGTTTTGAGGCTTTTATTGTATGAAATGTGTGAATACTTATTGATGAACATGTTTGGCATAATCGTGATGAAATAATGAATTGTATAGTTTTTGGAATGCGACATTTGTGAGTAAGGTGTTTTGTGATATCACATGATGATAATTGAGATAATGTGAATTATATGAATTGTTGTGTTGCATAATAAGAGTGAACCATTTAAGATGGTTACTCAACTGAGTTCGCAAAATTCAACCAAATTGCAACGTTGACATTTTCAAGTTCGACAGAGCGACGACTTAGCTTCTAACACTGCTTAAAAGAGATTTTGTACTACTTTTGGATAGAGGACATGACTCAAAGATCGGTCAGCTGAGACTGAATGATTAGTTTTAATTTTGTTAATTCCTCATATATGTAGCATATTTTGTAGACAGAGTTGTGACTCTGATAAGCTGATATTGTGTAAATTTGGTTGATAAATATAACGCTACATTGTAAAATTATGGTTTATGAAATGAAATGATGAAATTTTAGATTTTTGACGTTGTGTTATTTATGGTTTTAATTATGATGCCATGAGATACATTGAAAGTGAATAAGTTAGCACGTCATTTCTATCGGGCATGTGCACGAATATCTGAAAGGTGTACGTGTACGTGTCAGATGGAAGTAGGGTATTACACAATGAGATCCATTCACATCACTGATAACGTGAGTGAAGACTAATAGAGTCGCGTCTCACTCTGTTTTCTATTCATAAAAGGTTCAATTTGAACGTTTTCAAAATATTATCATTCATTTTAAACACTTTGAAACATTAAGGTTTAATTTGTATTCGGATGCAAAATTTTGAATTAAATTTATACTTTTTTCATTAATTTTATGGCATTTTTTTGTAAATAATTAGTTTCTATGATTTCATACCTATAAATAGTTAATCTTTTAGATTTATGTATAAAAAGCACTAATACAGTGATTATTTGATCAATTAATCTACATAAATTAGAAAATAAAATAATCTCCTCCATACATTAGTTCTCTTTCGTTCAAGATGGGCCACGTAGGCATCATTGGTTTACTATTTACTTTATTTTGAGTATTTTTCTGTTATTTTGTTTCAGTCAGCTCAACAAAATTAAGGCTTATTTTACAAGAATTAATAAAACCAAAGGAAAAAAGGATATCAATGAGAGAATTCAAATAGAAATCAAAACAAAAGATGATTTTATTAAAAAAACAAAGACTATAAATAAGAAATAGTACACATCTGAAATTTACCATCTCTATTTCATAAGTGTAATCCAAATTGGTGGAGGCCAAACAAGCTCATTACAATTATAATCGTCAAGTCATTGTATTTTCTTGTTAACCATTGTCATAAAAACCAATGTCATCAGCACCTTTAACACCTTCGATGTTGAAATCAAAAAGACCTTGCCATTTTAGTGGTAGCTGATTGAATAGTACAGAAAATGAATAATTTCGTCCCAAAAGTATTAAGCCGCCTTCAATATCTTTCAGCTCAATCAACTCTTTGTCATCATTATCAAACTTATAAATATTAAAACTTTGAGTTACCGCCCGTTCTTTCTTTTGGTCATTCTTTGTTAATCTCATCAATAATAAATTTTGACCGGAATGTTCTACCAAATATAACCATGAGTAACCACATGGACGCCTTTCATCGGGAAACTTTATAATCTCCGTGAGTCTTGGGTGTTCAAAAATTGCAAGATGCATTCTGCGAATAAAAGCATAAAGTTGTTCCTTGTAAAATATAATGTCTTCACAACCAATTGTTCCATGTATAGACATCCATTTTGTGTCTCCTCTTCTACATACAGCCAATCTATTCCTATCTCCGTAGATGCAAGCAGCCATATAGTTGTTACAAGATGTAGGACTAGAAGATAAAATAACCTTATCCAACCAATAATAATGCACACCGTAGCTCTCACAGTCGTTTGGATTCAAAACTTCTTTTCCTTCAAGAGTCCGCAATTCCAAGCTGTTGACAACTTCGTCTACAACTCTCTGCTTAAGTCCCAACATTATAATCTCTGAACGCCGTTCAACTCCGAGCAGCCTCTGGCAATGGCCCACTATCGATCCCCATCTGCCATTAAGCACAAAGCTTGACGTCAAACTTCACGAACGTAAAACTTGAAAAATTGTAATCATTTGCGTAAATTTGGAGCAAAGATGTGACCTTTTTTCTAAAAGCTAGAGATGATCGATTGAAACGAATCAAAAGCTACGGATTACGTTAGGGCTATTTGAAAATCTCCAAGCTTGGCCGTATGGGTGAATTTGGGTCACTCTGACAAGTTAAAGCAGATGTAAAACTACTGCCCACAAGAGCTGTCTGTCTTTGGTTTTATGTGTGTAAGCACGTAAGGAAATTAGCGTGTTGGATTGGATTGGATTGGATTATTCAGCCAGAAACCAATGCCAATTATTATTACTTAGTTTATAATTAATTACGTCTTTTTCTTTTATTAGAATATTATTTATTTATTTAAATAATTATACACATACACATATAAGACATGCTCTGATATCCCCTTGCGACTTGGATTTCTTCTTCCCCCACCACCTCTCTTCCTCTCCTTTTCTCTAACCCTAAAATGTTCACTTCCCTTTCTCTCTCTCTTTCTCACCCCAAACCCACATAGGAAACAACTGATCAGGTACTCTTTCATTGAAATTCAGCTCTTCTCTGCGTTTTATCGCATATATGCTTTAGGTGGTTTTCTTGAATTCACGTGGAAGTCACGGATGCTCTGTTAGATTTGTATGATTGGAATGAATCCACCTTTTTGCATTATGGATTGGCCCTCTGTTTTGCTTTTGTTTCTCTGTTTTCATTGATCGGGATTCTCGTGTCAGATAGGGTAATTCAAAATCGTGTTCAACTGTGCACAATTCAAATGATTGATTTCATGTTTGAAAGTTTTGAACTTTGTTTTGTTTTGATCTTTTCCGCCTGATTTTCGATATGTTTTCGTTCGTGACTTCGGTTTTGGTTTCGGAGAATGATAGAATTACAAGCGTTGCGGGGTTTTCCGCATTGTAACCTTGAAAGTTTGGTGAGATGGCGCATGAATTATTCTTAAGTTTGTTAAGTGGCTTGGTAAGGTAAGTTAAAGTTGCAAACTTGAATTTTTTTTGTTTTGTTTTGTCGTCAATGAAATGACAGAGGATACAGGGGTTTTGGCAGATTCGGATTGTGGAATCGTTTCTGGTTGCTTATGAATGTTTAGTTGCTGAATTGTGGTCCATTTCTGACAGTTGTGGAAAGATTTGCAGTTCAGGAAGAATTTGTTTGGATTCGCGAGTTTTTTTAATTCTGAATTAGGGTTTGGCTAGGTTTCATGGTGGGTTATGATACCCTCTTTATTGTTTGTGCAGTAATGTAACTGGTGCAGTGGCATCAATTCTTTAAGAAGAAGAATTTTTTGGTCTAAGGAGATAAAGACTGGTAGAGTAGTAATGGAGGCAAACATATATGATGTAAATCACTTGGGTGCGGATGTTCTTTTGCCTCCTCGAAAACGGCTGCTTGCTGGATTCAAGAAACAGACTTGTGATGATGCTGCTTTGCATCCCCCAATAGTTGCCTCTTCTTCATCCTCAGCATCTCCTTCCACACCATCTCCAACTCAACCGTCCCCATATCAGCATCCACCTTCTGCAACTCCTTGTTCCCCATCTTCAATTGAATTTCAGGACCATCTTAACAATTTGCTGAGGTCTCATTTTAATAACAGCCATAATCTTTCGCCTGATCAGATTGTGGAGGCTTCAAAATCAGCTGCTAATGCTGCTACCAAAGCAGCAGAGGCCGCAAGAGCTGCAGCTCAGGAGAAAGCTATTATTGCTGCGAAAGCTGTGACAGCTGCTAAAACTGCTTTAGCGTTAGTTGCTTCTTTTCCTGAAGAGACAGCTGCAAAGGAGAGATACCTGAAAAAGAACAAGTTTAAAAAGCATGTCCAGGTTCAGCTTTTGTATGAAAAGCACCATCCTGTTGAGAATTACAGAGGTGATGAAGAACTAGCTCGCAAATTGCATCGAGATATGAACAGCTCCCCCAGAATTTCAAAGAATTGTTCGAATTCTGATTTGAAAGGGCACAAAATTAAAAAGCCTAAAACTTCCCAAACTTCTGAGGGAGTTAGGGATTCAAACAGAAATATGGTGTTTGGAGCAAACCCATCTTCAGTTTGCAATGGGCATGCTGTAGCTCATGAGTTGGATTATGAGAACTCTATCCGGGAGGTTTGCACAATTGTAGCAGATGAAAAGGATTCCAAGTATGAAAATTCCAGTCAACTAGACATGGATAATGGAGTAGCAGAATCAAATCATTTGAAAGAGAGAAATTTGGGAGAGTCAGGTTCACCGGGTAAAAAGAGGGGAAGGCTGAAACTGAAGAAATTGCCATTAAGCAATTGTAACTTTAGGGATCAAGCAAATCCCAAGGAAGATAGTTTCCCTAAGAGCTCTCCATTGACAGTTAGGAACACGGATAATCCAACGATTCCTAATAAACCTTTGTTCCCTGCAGAGACTTCTGCTCACAAGCTGTTGCCAATTGAGGCTGCACCAGTGTGGAAGTACCAGGAGTTTAAGGCACCTGCATGCGTCAAACAGAATAAAGTCATGCAGTCATAAACGCCGGACACCAGTTCCGGCAACAGGTGGTGATTGTAGTAGCAGTCTATAGGTGAGAGTAGGAATTGTGATGCTTTTTCTTTTCCATAGAAACGGCTTTATTGATTCATCTTTCTTGATCTTTGGTTTTGTAATGAAATTGAACTAATTAAAATGTATATTTTGAAAGTTTTACTACTTTTGCTTCCATCCCCATGTATTTCGGTTCTCTCAAATGACGGCAAAGCTTGGAATTGAGTAGCATAAGGATTTGAATAATTAAAACACTAATCTCGGTTTATTCCTATACTCAATCCATCCAAACGTCATCTTTTTCTTTGTCCTTTTCTCCTCATCAGCGTTATTTCTTTGGTTAGCAATCCAGCTCGAACAGTACGATGGTCTTGCTTTGGTTAAAAGTCTGGGTGCTTCAGCATCAGTTCTCGGTACTGAAGTCCCAGTTGACGTCGAAACATCTCGACGTTTGCCCTTTTCAATACAGCCTTTCGGATAATATGCCCTTCACTGTTTACTGTCTCAACATGTAAAGTAAGTTCTAACAAGTTGAGTTCCCAATAGTATGTACTTCACCGTTTACTGTCTGAAAATATTAAAAAATTTTAACAAGTTGAGTTCCAAAAAGTTGAAATGTTTCTGCCAAATTATTGCGGACCTTTTGTTTGCAGCATTAATTATTAGCTGTTAATTAAAAATATTATATGTTCGTCTGCGTCAGCATTACCTCACTCTCGATACTAATCACACCTGAAAGAGATGATCCCCAAATTGCCACATCGCCTGTTTTAGTTGGTGTCTTGGTTGATGATCGAACGGGAGCTTTCATGGTCGCCGTTGGTATCATAGCAGTTGACATTTGGACTGGACACGACACATGGTAATACTTAAAGTTAGATTCCAAAATCAAGGTTTTGCAGCACATCAATTGTTTCCTTCTTTTCCTGTCATACTTCTTAAACGATGGAGACGAAAAAAATAGAGGGGAAATCATGCCACTCTGGAATATATTTTTTTTTCTGGCATATCGTATGATGTGACGAAATTGAAACTGTTTCTGTAACACCTGGTGGAGAGTAGTTCTGAAACTTTCCAGGATGAAAGCTTGTTTCCTTCCTTTACAATACATATTCATTGTCATGAACAAAATCATGTTTTCTGTTACTTGAAGACTGATTTGAGGAAAGAAAAAAAAAAAGCAGGAATGGTTTATCAAATTTTTAGGACAAAACCAAAATTTCCCTGCAGTGTTCAAATCAATTAAGAGATTCTTGGGTTTCTAAGTGAAGAAGGTACAAGTTTTCTCCCTTGGCTAGGATGCCGAGGATCTATGTTTCTAAATATTTATGATTACAGGAGCATGTTCCAAGTGGGAAATGCTTTGCTGGAATCACTAATTTAAAATTTAATTTGCTTTGGCATTTGTCCTTTTACAGCCAAAATATATAATGTGGCACCAGATGGAAGGATCCATGATTTTTCACGGCCAAATATTGAATTGGATGTTAATCGATAAAGTGTAGATACAGGGACTATGCTAAAAATTGCCCTTCCTTATCCTCCACTACACTACTTTGACTTGATGCCAAAAGTTCTGTTTCCTACCACAAAAGAGAAAAATGCTGCAGTATAAATAAATGATATCGGAGGGTCAATTAGGTGGAGATTTAATGGTTTAGTTGGTAATTTAGTGTGATATCACAAGAAGCTTTGCTTTTTGTTGTCTCTTGGTTGGTAGTCCTTGTCCTTTTCTCACATCATAATATAATTTGCAAACAGTATCCACAACCACGAATAAGATGTATGACTCGAATCCTTTTTAATTAACCTTGAAATCTTCTGCGTTAGAACTGTTTTTATAAACCAAGGGTGTACCCAAAAGACAAAATACCAATTGGACCAATTTCTATCTCATTCAATTATGCGCTTGGAGTTGAAAGAACGATCCATTGCAACTTGTGTGGCATTTTGCTCATTGGCAGTACACATTTACACACAAAAGTAACCATCTTAATGCGAAAAACAAAAAGGGCAAATAAAAAAAAGTAAATGCTAAGACTTGCAGAAGAGAAGATTTCATCAATCTCACTGAAGATTGATGCTCTAATCGAAGGTATTTGAAAGTAAATGTAAAGAATCATAAAAGCAGGAGCCAAATGATCCGATTCTGCTCTCGCAGGTCGCCACTAAGACACAAGTCAAAATCAGTTGCATGTGAAAAACATAGACGTGTGGTTAAGTATTCTGGTTAGGTCTTAAGCCATCAGTGTATCATCACTATCAAGTTCTCTCACAAATCAATCCCTCCTACTAGTATACATTTTGTTAATGTTAATAAAAAATAATCTTATTTACCAATGTAACAAGCCCAAGGGGGAAAAAATTTCATCAGACCGTACAGGTGGAGGGAGGGGCCAGAAAATGGTGCGAGCACCTATTTTCCCTTCTTCACTTCCCCACCTTAAGTTGCAGTTTGTTCATACCAGCATCCAAACTTTCCACCTTGGCATCATTTGTCAACTCTTTGTGAATAGAATCGTTTACATTTAGCCACGAATGCTGCAGGCACTGCTGAGCAGTGGGCCTCTTCTCTGGTGTAAAATCAAGAAGAGGACAAAGAAATTCTGCAAACTCCTTGGCATCAGTCTCAGAGAAATTGTACCTGTCAACCAACATGCGATCAAGTGGCCAAAACTTCAGCCTTCGAATCCTCTTTAGATCCCCATGCCTGTCAAAGAAATCCTTGGATCGAGCTCCTCCAATGGCTATCTGCTAAACAAGATTTACGAGAAAAATCGGAACCAATAACGGAATAATTCTAGGAGACCAACGCAAAAACCTAAGCATACCTTTCGAGGCATCTTTCCAAGAAGTTCCATCATTAAAGCAAGGTGATCCTGAAACAAACAATGATCAACAGTTTATTACTACCCAGGCCAAATTTACACTTGAATCTCAATGGCATAATTCAGCCATCATATCATCCATGAGTCTTCTAAATTTCTAATTTGTTAATAGATATCATACAATTCGGTAAAAAGTCGAAAAAATTATGTGTTACATTCAAATCCAATTTGCTTAAAACAGCATACCAATGGTAGGATCTATCATACCTCATCTTCACCAAACCCCTGTCCTTCCTTGGGAGCAAACATCATGTCTCCTGTAGCAAGCTCAAATGCAGTGCAAGCAAATGACCACATATCAACAGAAAAGGAGTAACCAGACCGCAATATTACTTCAGGAGCTCTATACTGCCTTGTCTGAATTTCCTCTGCAAAATGCTTATCAGCCCAGCATGCATTCCCAAAATCAACAACCTTGCATCTCACATCAATCCCATCCAGACATCTTCCCGACTTTGTTACAGCCGCTCCCATTGAAGCTCTGCTTCCTGAAATCTTAGCAACAGCATTCCTAGCCCTCCTTTTCAACTTCTTTTCAATGATGCTCATTGTGGAACCACCATTAAGATTGCACTCAGGCCTTTCAATAACCGGTTTTAACCCAGACCGAATAGGATCCTTGGCAGGATCAATAGTGGAAACAAGAAGAATATTTTCTGGCTTTAGATCAGTGTGGATTATACCCAGTTCTCTGTGCAAGTAATCGAGACCGGTCAAAATGCATTTGCAGATCTCTTTAACTTTACTCAATTTGAGACCTTTATATCGGTTATATCTGATAAGCCTGAGCAAGCTGCCACCAAGGAACTCAAGAACCATGCAGTGGTGCTGCCCATTCGGCCCCACATGCTTGAAATGATCAATCAGTTGCACAACACAATTGGAATTTGAGGGATCACCATTGGTTATAATCGAAAGCACTTCAATCTCATGAAGTGCAGCTTGAGCAAATTGCGCTGCACTTTTCTGGATCTTTAGAGCAACATATTTCTGGTGGATAGAACAGGAAGAAACCGTCAAAAATCTAAGCTTGACATAAAAGGGTAATATCTAATGCTTTTACTAAGTCAATAGCGTACCACACCCACGTGAAGGCGCTAAACAATTAAGAAACAAATTACAAAGCATTTGGTAGCAGAAACCAAGACGTTACCTTTGTCCAATCCTAGACGTAAACTGCCACATTAGTCTCATCAGGGAAAACAAAAGATAAAAAACCCAAAAGTAGAAAAAATCAACGACAGACCAATTATTTACCACAGATTAAACAGATATGGTAATGGGATTTAAACCTCAGGTTCATTAAAGACCCGAAACAGGGGGAGAAAAAAATAAAAAAGACAGCGCCTACCAACATGGGCATAATAGAATCTGAAGATCGACGGTTAGACTAATCAGACATTTAATCAAAGCCAACAAAATGATACTTAAAAGAGATTCAAAAGGCTTACAGAAGATTGAGTATCATAAGCGAGCCAAACGGTGGAGAACTGGCCCCACCCGAGCTTCCTCTGAGCAATATAACGGCCGGAGTTGAAAGGATCGCCCACTCTAACGGCGTGATAGCCGCCTTTCCTGTAAGAATCGATTCCCTCGTTGTCCTCCTCTGATCCCGACGCCGACGACGACGAACACGACATCACTCGTTGTTTGTCGTTTCACTTTACCCTTTTCTTGTGTCCGTATCCTCTGCTTCTCTTTATAAGCCTTAATCGTGAAGCAACCGTCTGATTCAAATACTTTCTATAAACAAACCGATCCGATCAAGGAAGAAGATGAAAGTAAATTTATGTGTATGTATATTGATGAGTGTACGTAAGGTGGAGAGATATATACCGGGAGAAGAGAGTGTCTATTTGTTTATTTTATTTTAGCTTTAAATTTTGTCCTCTGATACAATCATACAAGTCTCTCTCCGCCTTTTCCTCCCTTTTCTAGCCTAGTCTTCTTTCTTTCTGCTTTTTAAAGCTCCTCTTTGTTCCTACTCCGTCATTTTAATTTTACCTATAAAAATGTTCTGTTGTCGAGTGCATTTCGGGTTTGGTTAGGTGGGCCGGACTTCTCACGAGGGTCCATTTACCTGGACTATTGATGTGCCTTGCCCAACCGCTCTTAATTCTACTGTTTAATTCTTAAATTTGTAAAGATTTAAGAAGCGTCAAGATAATGTTCACCTCATTCGTTTCTTTCTTCCCAGCTGTAAAATTTTACTAATGCTGAGAGCTCGTAGAGGCTAGATAAATATTACTAATGTGGAAGGTTATAGAATATTGAAAATCATGTATTTGTTAGCTTGTAGAGGCTCAATTGATACTACTAGTGTGAAAGGCTGAAGAACCTTGAAAAATATGTATTCTTGAGCTTAAAAAGGCTCATCAAATTACTACTTGAATTTTCATAATAAAACACTTATACTTAGGCATTAGATGTAAGCTTGAGTTATAAGCTAAACTGGTATAAATCAACTATATTCTTCTTTATCTTCTCTTAATTTTTATATTTTCACATTATATTATCTGTGTTCATTTATACAACGACTCTTTCTATTTTTAATTTGCAAGAGGTTATTTTCATTTAAATATATACATTCTGTTTTAAATTGTCTTAATTGAATTTATCCTTTAGCGGTCACATATGGTTAAATATGCTTCTATTAGTGAAGAGACTCTGGTCGGGTCGGTCATGCTGGGCCCGAGCTCAGTCGTAATGACCCACAGGCCGATCGGTCCAATCTTCAAAGATCAGTCTCATACCTATTGG
>JANIIA010000192.1:18171199-18190554 GCA_027478495.1 Erythroxylum alaternifolium
TCCAATGTGTAAATTATCATGTAATGATTGAACTCCTAATTCATTGAAATGAAAAATATAAGGTTATATGAAGATTACAGTTAACTTGAGCGTCGGAGAGGTCTATCAGGAAACAACCCCCGACGTGCCTTTTTTGTTTTGCAGGAATCCTTAAACCCGAATTCTCGTGTTCAACAGTTGTCTCCATAGATTCAAACGGTAACATATAGCCTTATCAAAATCCGGCTGAACCAGACTCCTTTGCTTATATAAGATCCTATTGTTATTTTAAACTTCGACAAGCCCTGTCATTTTATTTGAGTTCAAAATATCTCTCATGTTTGTTTGTTTGTTTTATCAAATAGGAGCTGGATCCTTAACCTAAACAAATAAAAAATATTAAATAATACGATCGAAAAAAGTTACGGGCGTAAATTGTAAAGCAACCCAATCCAATTCAATAATGTCCGCATGCCTCGTATTGTTATCAGGCGGACCAGAGACGAGGAGTGTTCTAGAAGTTCCTTCACGCCGGTGGTGGTCCAGACTCCAGGCTCTCTTCTTTTTTCGGATAGCCGAATCCATTTTTTAATACCAGAAATTAAAAAATAATTAGAGTAACTTAAGTTGAAGCCGACGCCGTTTTACGGAGGAATCACTGTCATTACCCACGTAGTCAAGTGAGCCGGGGTATTTTGGGGCTTTTGGTCCGATGTCATCATTCGTCCATCTCACCTTCTCTCCCTAGTTCTTTCCCTCTCCCTCCCTCTCCCTCCCTCTCCCCCCCTCTCTCTCTCTCCATCTTTGCACGGAGTTGGCATGGATGTTTGATGTGTACGTTTGAAGGATGCTCAAAGTCTAACAGGAGAGTCTGGGTGTGATCTTTGGAATTATTCGATTTGGTGATCTCGCTGGGATTTTGGATTGAAAATGGCGGCGCAGAACGCGACTGCGGATCTGTTCGACGCATATTTCAGGAGAGCAGATTTGGATGGAGACGGTCAGATCAGTGGACCTGAAGCCGTCGCTTTCTTTCAAGGCTCTGGTTTGTCCAAACAAGTTCTCGCTCAGGTACCTCTCTAACTCTCTATTTTAGGAAATTTTCTTTTGGGCTGGATCAGAGATATTCGACAAGTTTCTATCTAAGTTTAGATTCAGTTCATGGATTTGTTTTTTTTCTTTTCCGATGGATTGATACGGATTTGCTAGTGCATCGAGTATCGTGATTTGGATTGTTTCGACTATGTTACCAGTCCGAGAGGCAATATCTTTATCGTATTCAAATTCAGTCAATTAACGCGTGGTATAATTTGATTGAGATGATTTGAGAAGCCATTTTGGATACGTTCATACAAGAAAATGACAAGAAATTTGAATAACGTTTTCACTTCTCTTTGTTGTTGTTGTTTTACTATCCTTATGAAAGAACAATCAAATACGAGTATGTCAGTTCTTAGGGGCTTGTGTTTTACTTGAAGTAGTGCCTTTGGTGAATATTTCCAGGAAGGAGGAATTCATTGGGTTAGTGGTTGTAACGTTGCTGAGAGAGTTGACTTATTATTATTATTATTATTATTATTTTTGGTAGTGGAGAGGAGGGAGTGAAATTCCCAGGGAATTTGTAAAAATCAATTTAGGTGGATGGCTTTTACTGTCGTTGTTAGTTTACTTGATTTATTGTCTGCTATGGCATTTCAAACTGCTCCTAATTCGTTGCCTTTTAGAATTTGAACTTTCTTTGACTTTGATGGATTACTTATGAGATGGAGTTACATGCTTATTGCTCACTATGTTGTTTACCTGTCTTAACGGTTGTATTCGGCTAATCTTTTGATATATTTCACAAGTTTGTGGTTTGGTGTTTGTACTTGTCAGTTCTATGAGATGGAAAAAACTTGGTTCTGCATTTGAAGGTGTGGAAAATTTGCGCATATGTCTTTGTGCTAGGATTTAGTCATGCTCTCTGTTTTCTTCAGTACGATATATATTCAACTTGCACTTTGTTTTTAAGCTCCTTCTCTAGTTGTGGAATTATTCATGTCACAGCAATGACAGTTTGTTTCATGTTCTGTCTCATGAAGGTGTGGATGCATGCTGATCAGAGGAAAGCTGGCTTCCTTGGTCGACAAGAATTCTATAATGCTCTTAAGCTTGTCACCGTGGCACAAAGTAAGCGAGAGTTGACCCAAGATATTGTGAAAGTGGCACTATATGGTCCTGCTTCTGCTAAAATTCCTGCACCTCAAATAAACCTCTCGGCAACACCTGCCTCTAAAGTTGGAGTACCTGCTGCACAATTGACCAGCAGCCCATCTGCAACAGGATCACAAAACGCCGGCATCAGACCAGCACAAGCACCTGGAATTGTGAGCTCAAACCATCAGTATTTTCCAACACAGCCAAATTTGCCCCCTAGACCTCCCCAAGCCGCACTTTCTATCCCTGCTTCCCCGTCTCAGCAACTTCCTGCCGGTCAAGTGATACCCAAAGGGGGTAATGTTGGTGCTCCTCGTCCTCCAAGTTCATCAGTCTCAACTAATTTTCTTGGTGGAAATGCAAGTGGCCCAACTTCTCTAATTCCCAACAGAGGGGTTGTTCCACCGGCTACTCCTACTCGGGATGCATTTGGGATGGCAGTGTCAGGGTTGACAACTGTTGCTCAACCAAGGCCACAAATGACAGCTGGGCAGATGCATTCTTCTGTTCCAAAACCTCAAAATGCAACTCTATTTTCAGATCAACAAGCAACAAAGGATTCCAAAAGATCTTCAGAAAATGGATTTTCATCTGACTCACTTTTTGGAGATGTCTTTGCTGCAAGTCCTAGTGAACCAAAACAAGGTTCCTTACAAGCTGCATCTTCGACAAGCAACTTATCGGCCTCATCAGCAAGTGTTCTGTCATCTGTTGAATCCCAACCTTCTGCTGGACCAAGCTTCCACAACTCTTCGCAGCTTACATACTCTCAACAACCTAGGGGTGATCCAGCAACAGGAAAACAAAATGAGAAGATTAACGTTCAAACTGCTGCTACTTCTCTTTCCTCTGGTTTTTCTGTTGGAGCTGGGAATTCAGTTTCCAATCAATCCCAGCTTCAATGGCCAAAGATGACTCCATCTGATATTCAGAAGTATATGAAGGTTTTTATTCAAGTAGACACTGATAGAGATGGGAAAGTTACCGGTGAACAAGCACGGAATCTCTTTTTAAGTTGGAGGCTGCCAAGAGGTGGACTAACAAACTCAGTTACCTTTAGCTATTGATATTTGTATCAATTGCATAGTTTCCTTGTATTCTTGTTCAGGCAAACTGTTATCTATTGCGCTGAGAAAAATTTACTAAGAATTTGAGTTGGTTGTCTTTGCTTAGCATTTTGTTAGTGTAAGATGATGCTCACAGAGTTTTCTTTCCTTTAACATTTTCTCTGCATTGGAGCTTTGAAAGTGCTGTCTACAATTATTGCAGATTTTTGTTTAGAATTTTCTTCAAGGAACATGTTTTTTGCTGCCTAATAATTAGTCTTGGTGCTTCAGAGATCTTAAAGCAGGTATGGGACCTGTCTGACCAAGATAATGACAGCATGCTTTCTTTGAGGGAGTTCTGTACTGCTCTCTATTTGATGGAACGTTTTAGAGAAGGCCGCCCCCTTCCTACAACACTCCCTGGCAGTGTAATATCAGATGAAACTCTGTTATCCATTACAAGCCACCCTACTGCATCATATGGCAGTGGAACTTGGACACCTGCTCCTGGTGCTGTTTTCTTTATGATGTTATCTTTTCAGTATTAGTTCTATACTCGTACTTCCACTGTAGATTCTCTTTTAAGTGAGAAGCTGATGAATTTCCTCAGGTTTGAGACATCCACATGCTGTTCATGGTCCTCGCCCACCTTCTGCTGCTGGAGCAAAGCCACCAAGGCCACCATCTGTTCCACATACTGATGAAAAACAACCTCCTCAGTTAAAGCCCAAAGTGCCAGTGCTGGAAAAGCATCTTGTGGATCAGCTAAGCCAAGAAGAGCAGGACTCTTTAAATTCAAAGTTCCAAGAGGCAACACAAGCTGATAAGAAGGCATTTGTTCTTTTTAATGCTTATCTTATGAAATTGCTAAATTTTGCGTACTTTGTGAAAATTGTCTGTATCTTATTTCTAGTGAGCATCTGTGGTAGGTCTTACTGTTTAAAGTTTCAGCTGCATGCAAAGAATGGTGGATAGATGCTCCATTTCCAGTTGAAACGCTGATGTATGGCTCATTGACCTATAGTCTTGAAAATTTATTCCTTTTCTTGATTGAAGGTTGAAGAATTGGAGAAAGAAATATCAGATTCTAGACAAAAGATTGAGTTCTATCGTACCAAGATGCAGGAACTTGTAAGTCTGCCCCAACCTTTTTCCTCCTTCAGTATAAAAAAATTTATGGTTACGATGTTCTCTATATGTTCTCATTTTCTTGTTTTGAAATAGCTTACTGTATCTGGATATAGGCTTTTAGTTCGATGTTCAACATTTAGTATCAATGACTCAATGTGTTTTCCTTGAGGGATCCAAAGTGCAGAACTGGCTTTTGCTTATTTCCTTGTGCTTGAGTCCTGTCACATCATTGTTTCACGGATGATGGAATTGCTAAACATATAGCTTAGTTGATATCATGGAGGTTTGTTAAGGCGGTATGTAAGTAATAAAAGTTCAGATTGGTTTATTAGGGTCAAGTTCCGTTGGAAAGATATAAAGAAAAATAGAGTTCTATTGCTTATGAAATCCCTATTATGATCTATATGGTAAAAGACTCTTATAGTGAATGAATTGGTTAATTTGATCATAATAAACTTACCGACAATGTGAACTAGGAGTTGTTATCAATTCACTAGGATAAATGATCAAATACAATGGAATGTCATACTTACAGCTTTTTGACCAATTAAGCTTTTCAACTAATTGAGTAGCAAAACTCAAAAACTATTTAGACATTCTTTTTCCAGGCATTGTATATGATTGCTAATTATTGATTAATATTATTTTCAACCCTCAGATTTTGTATAAAAGTCGGTGTGACAATCGACTTAATGAAGTCACTGCAAGGGTGTCTACTGAAAGGCGTGAGGTATCTTTTCCCCCTTTGTTCATTGACATACGCTTTCTGCAGCTGCACATTGCTAGTTGTAAGACTGATCAATTGAAGTCCTAATCAGGTTGATGTGTTGGAGAGGAAGTATATAGAGAAATACAAGCAGTCTGGAGATGTAGCATCTAGATTGACCATCGAAGAAGCAACATTTCGTGATATTCAAGTGTGTACTTTTTCTTCCTTTACTATTTACTTTTTTTATGTAGTGGATAATTTTTGGTGAACTCTTCCTCTATTAAAATCTCAACCAAATAATTCCTTATTTCTTGCAGGAGAAAAAAATGGAACTATACAAGGCAATTGTTAAAATGGAAGAAGGAGGCACTGCTGAAGAAGTCCTTAAGGTGCTTTGTGATTGTAGTTTAAGTCTGTGATTGTAGAACAATAGTGTATAAGTCCTGTTCTTACTGTGTTTTTCAGGAACGAGTGGATGGTATCCAGTCGAGCCTGGAGTTGCTAGTAAAAAGTGTGAATGAACGCTGTAAGCAATATGGCTTGCGCGCCAAACCTACCTCACTGGTTGAACTGCCATTTGGTAACTTCGTGACACATCCCATTTTAAGCTCATCTGGAATTTTGGTTTGCCTTTTCTTTTGATGTGTATTGTAGCACATGAAAGTTCCCTTTTAAGATATGGCTATGATTTAGTATTTTGATATGTTTGTTGGCAGAATGCAACATTTAATTTATCTTATTGATTGTCACCGACTGTAAAGAAGATGATTTGTTGTGTGATAGAGATGATCTACATTCATGTGCCTTTTTTCTTTTTTCTATTTTTGCTTGCTTTCACTTGTGTTTTCTGTTTGGATTTGTTGTCAAGTATCTTAATGTTTTATTTTTTCTGCTTTCCTTCATAAATAATTATGCCTATAGGGTGGTGTTTTATGATTGAAAATCTAAATATTAGAGCAGCGTCTTGGTGATAATTTTTTGAGTTTATAAATTGAACATTAGTAATCATATGTCGCCAGGTGTTTAGCATGGTTCTTAGTTATATTATTTTTACTCTCTATTTGTATTGCTTAGACCTTGTTTGTTGATAGTCAATGCTGACATGGGATTGCCTTTGTTGGAGACATTGCTTGTATCTATGTGCTCTTATGTTCTGGTAGACGGTGAAACTACCAAATGGGATTGCTGCTTTTGGGTTGTCCCTTTATTCCTTGGCTGCACTTGGTTGTTTCGATGAAATAGTTTTCATTTTTTTGGATAAAAATTTAAGAACATTCTTTGTTTTATTTGTGCTGAGTTTATT
Source organism: Erythroxylum alaternifolium (assembly GCA_027478495.1). Taxonomy (NCBI): domain Eukaryota; kingdom Viridiplantae; phylum Streptophyta; class Magnoliopsida; order Malpighiales; family Erythroxylaceae; genus Erythroxylum; species Erythroxylum alaternifolium. Next base: position 18,177,564 of record JANIIA010000192.1, read on the forward strand.
TCTTATGATCTTTCTTGAGGTTGGCAACCTGGAATTCAAGAAGGAACTGCTGATTGGGATGAGGACTGGGATAAGTTTGATGATGAAGGTATGCTGAACTGTTTCCTATTTGAGCAATGGTTTTATTACCTTTTTGAATTTCAAAACAGAAACCTGGTTAAGTTTATCCAACCTCGTACCATCATGATGAATTTCATCAATGCCCTGATGAATGAACATATTCGACCATGTTCAGGGTACACATTTGTTAAGGAGCTTACTTTGGATGTCCAAAATGTTGTAGCCCCTCCAAAAGAAAAAATTTCAATTAGGAAAGGAACTTCTAGTAAAGGTTGCATAAATGATTCACCCTTTAGTGCTGAGTCGAAGTCAGAGAAGAATACAAGTTCAGGTGAATTAAATCATGAGATAGAATCAGCAGATGATCAAAATGAGAATGGTGTGGTTGGAAATCCTCAAAATCCTGCTCAGAAAAGTCCAACGAAAGATCAAGCTAATCAAATCCAAAAGTCTCCAATTAGAGAGAGTGCTGACAGTTCACCTCATTCTAAAGAGACCACAAGGTGTGGTTTAATTTATGATTTTCTTGTGTTATATCTTTTATTCTATTTGTGTCTGAACTGATACCTCAATTAATTGTCTGATCATATCTTTGTTTTAAAGACAAGGCCACCATTTTCCTTTGTTCCAGGTTTCTTTATTCATAGATTTAATTGGATATCTCAAGTTCTTAGTGGTGTACTTGTGCAGTGAGGGAGGTGGAACTGAATCTGTTCTTTCCAACGATAGAAGTGTTAATGAACCCCATTGGGGTACATTTGATTCCCATTATGATACAGAATCAGTTTGGGGCTTTGATAGTGGCAAGGTTAGTGAACTTTGGTGTTTTCATAAGATTTTGATGTTAGCAACTGGATTAATTTATAAGAATATTGTTTAAAGCTATGTAAATCTGTATACGTCCACACACTACAGCAATTGCATGCACAATGTTACATGTGAGTCATGCTTAAATCGTGAGTATGGATTTTTAAAAAGAATTGAATTTATGAGTCGATATATTGAGACTTTTATTCTTTTCTGGAGGAAGTGGTATGTCTCATAATTCATTTTTCTTCCTTTTGGTCCCCTAACCTAGTTGTTCTATTGGCAACATTGTGCGTTTGTCATTTTTTTTCCCTTGTTTTTGGCAGGTCAAGGATCACGATGGACAGGAGGGTTCTTTGTTTGGTATAGATGGCTTTAATCTAAATCCAATTAAAACAGGATCCTTACAGGAGAAGAGCCCATTTGTCTTTGCTGATTCTGTCCCAAGTACCCCTGCCTATGATCAGGGGAAAAGCTCATTTGTGTTTGATTCTGTTCCAAGTACCCCTGCCTATGGCCAGGGGAAGAGCTCATTTGTGTTCGATTCTGTTCCAAGCACGCCTGCTTATAATCAGGGGAAGAGCTCATTTGTTTTCGATTCTGTTCCAAGCACCCCCGCTAATAATCAGGGAAAGAGCACATCCATATTTGCAGATTCTGTTCCCAGTACCCCTGCATATAAGTTTGGTGAAGGATCAGAGGACCACTCCTTTGATAGCTTTTCAAGATTTGATTCATTTAACATGCATGATGGTGGGTTGTTTCAATCATCAAACCCTTCACTTTCAAGGTTTGATTCCACGCGAAGTACTAGCGAGTCCAATCAAACATATGGATTTGCATCAAGTTTTGATTCATTTAAAGATTCAGAGCAAAGTCATGGATTCTCAACGTTTGATTCATTCAGGGATTCTGATCAGAACCATGGGTTCTCAAGATTTGATTCATTTAGGGATTCTGATCAGAACCATGGGTTCTCAAGATTTGATTCATTTAGAGACAGTGATCCTGGTCAAGGGTTTCCATCGAGCTTTGACTCATTTAATGGATCTCGTGATCCTGATCATAGCCACGGGTTCTCAAGGTATGATTCATTTAGTAATCGTGAGAGTGAATTCTTGAAGGACAGTTCCATGGCACGATTTGATCCTTCTCGTGGTTCTAAAGACACTGATAACAGTCATGGGTTCCGATCTTTTGATGACAGTGACCAATTTGGCTCATCTGGACCATTTAAGTCATCAGTGGAGGGTGAAACGCCAAAAAGTAGTTCTGATAGCTGGAGAGCATTTTAGTCAGGTTATGGATGTTAAGAACACCACAAAAATTTCTTTTGGATGAGACCTTTTCTTCCGAGATTTGTTCCTATTGGTGTTGCGGCCTGGTCCTACCATTTCCAGTACATATTAGAATGTGATAATGCATGAATGATTTGCCGTGTGGGTTCTAGCCCAGGCTTGTTTTTGACTGCTCCCATTTTTTGCTTCCCCATATTGTTCCATATTATATTATTGCTTATGATGCCTTTTTTCCTGTTGTAAGTTTTCTTTTCCTTCGCTTTTTTTTTTTTGTGTACCAGAGGACATCTGAGAGATGCAATTTTTTATTTTTTCTTTCTAAACGTACCGTTAAATATGATTTTGTCATGGGTGAAAAGTTGAATTGATCTGTTGCTCACTCTAGTTCTGTAAGCCTGGTTCGTCATTTAGGTTACTGTCATGCATATATCGTATAATCTAGAATACTTACCTTTTTGTAGTTTATGTATAAAAGTTTGGGGTATAGTGACAGGTAGCTTATAGTTTCTCACGTATGATCCATTATCTTTGTTACATAATTAATATAAAGGACTATATTGCTTGGCATAGATAAGGAAATGAAATTTCATTATTTTGTTATATAGAATTAGTTACATATGTATATCATGTTAATTAACTAAAAGCAAGCATGTCCATATGTCCATTGGTAAACGATGTTAAGATTTAAGAAGTTGGTAAGATTATAAAATAGTTAAAAGATATTCGATGTTAATATTATAATTTTCATATGATTATGCATTCAATATTTAGATATGATAGGAAATGGTAACAAAAAAAGATAAAAAGCAGTACGGTAATTTGATGACAAGTAAAAAGATTAATGTGAAGTAACAAATTTGAGAATGTTCTAATTGTGTCAAATTATTTAGTTACAGATACATCTCAAAAATTAAAATTAAAATTATATAGTTTTAGAAATAATCTCTTTTTAATATATAATTTACGATTTATCTTGTTACAATAATCTTAATAATCTTTTGAGTACTATTTTTCTCTAATTTTTATTTTTCTTGAGGTAAAAAGGGTAAAAATAATTCTAACATTTATATCTGAATTTTACGGCATTGAAATTAAACTATATTGTTGTAAAAATGTTCAAGTTAAACTCCATAGATGAAAAATATAGCACAGACATAACTCATGTCACATCATTAATATACTATAGGTCCACGTACGTGGTACATTGCTCTGTAGGACTTAATCTTCTTTTTAAAAATATTTTAATTTCTCTTAAATAAAATTAATTAAACTGAAAAAATAATTTAATTAAATATTAACCAAACCCCTAATTTTACATATCCCTAATATTAAAATTGCCGACCTTCTTAATAAGATCCCTAATGTTGTCCATCTTCCCGTCTCTCTTACTGTCGCAAGCCACCATCTTCACTATCGCTAGCAGTCATCATCACTGTCGCTCTCTACGTAGCTCAACTCTCGTTTCTCTTTTGTGGTAACTGGTAATATTTTCCACTTCTCTACTCCCATTTTGCACTTATCTTTGTTTTCGTCTGTCTGATTGATGTGTCTGTGTCTGTTTTATCTCAACTTCCTTGCTATATATATATATTTTTGCCTACCTCCTATTTGGTCCTTCTTACTGGATACGGGTGCCAATCATTCATCCATACCTACTAAAATTTTATAAAAAAGACTTACATTTTATATTTTAAAAATTAGACCGAAAGTTAAACTAGTAAAATAAAATATTTAAAGTTTAAAAAATTCAGCCAACATTAAATGTCATAAAATCGACTAAACATTCAATAAAATTCAAGAATTTAAAATATGATTGAAAAAGTTTGTTCTTACTTTCGAAGAATTGAAAGTTTAATTAAAGAAAAGATTGTTAAATGATATTAATTAATTTATTTTAATGTAATAAACTTATTAATTTACAAAAATTGAACGATTAATTAATAAATTGTGATTTTTAACAAGAGTTATTAAAGTAAATCAAACTGAAAAATTGAAAATCGAATAGCAAAGTTAGACGGTTTAAAGTTTGTATGATTGAATCAGTCAAACTAATTGAATTTTTCAATCGTAACTTACATTGTATAAAAAGAAGTGTACGGTTGAATCAGCTAAACTAGTTGAATTTTTCAATCATAGCTTACATTGTATAGAAAGGAGTGATATGTTGGTAGATGTTGGGACATTAGGAGCATACAAGGGACATCTTCATAGCTAGCTTTGTAATATCGTTATGATGAAAAAAGAAACACATATTACATAGTGATCCTCTAATGCATTGCCCAAGATGAGTCTGAGTCCCCGTAAAATTAACTTATCGTTTGAATGAGATTCAAATTCTTTTCTTCTAACATTATCTTTTTATCATTTACAACTATTTTAAGTTGCTTTTTGCACCAACACCTTCCTTTCTTTTCAATCCATTAGACCTTGGTAAAAGAGAAGATGGGAGCTAATAGCTCATGTCACTAGCATGATATAAAAGGTTAATGTAATTATGTTATTTAAGTAGACATGCAAGGTCAAAATTTTATACATTATGAGAAATTACTTTATTATGGAATGTCAACATTCATCAAGATATGAAAAAGAAACTATGTTCATTTAACCATGTCATTAACTAAAAGGACGAGAAATAATTTACAAAAGTATATATAAGTAAACCAAGATAATGAATGTCATGAAATACAAACGAAATATGTCATAACAAAGTGCATAAACAACTATTCCCAAAAGATACAAGGTATGCCATCGTTGTTAAGAGGACATCTTATGGTGAAGGCAATTTCAATTGGTAAGATTTTTATAACCCAAGTCAATTGCAAACCAGAAATTACGATAACAACTATTTTTATGTGCTCAATTCATTGGTCTCAAAAAGCACAATGAGCACAAAAGTAAGATTTCAAAACCAAAAGCTCACAACCCAAACAAACTCAATACAACTATTAGTACAAGAAGAAAATTTTAAATTACCATTCTTTGTTGAGTTATTTACATCACCTTTCACATCTGAGTTGTTTGAAGCCAATGAATTGTTTCATGAAATTTTAATGCCAGAGTCAGAATTGTCAAGTAAATCACTATTATCATTAAATATTGCACCATACGTTCTATTAAATTCTATCATATCTTAAGTAACTTTTGATGACTTTTTTTTTTTTTGCTTTTAATGTTCTCTAGTGATTGTTGCATAGATTGTAAGGGGCTTAATATAGAGGTATAAGGCCTCTTTATAGTGGGAAGTTTATATTAGAATCTGAATTCCAATACATTAATAGGGACATTGCTACATTTGAAAATGTTGACCTTAATTATGTCAGTTATAGGCAAATATATGAGATATGAAAAGATTTAAGGTACCACCAAATTGATAAGACATACTATAGGGTACCTAATTTCAAATTTAGACAACCACAAAGACTTAATGAATCAAACCAAAGTTGTATTAGGCTAGTAAGTCTTACGGAAATTCATAGGAGAGCTGATATGTTACCCATAATTTAGATAGAGCTTTCCTTGCTCCTAGCATATTACCTATAACTAGAGGAGAAGAACATGTTGTTGATCATAATGATGATGAACAAGAAGAAGAAGATGAATAATAGAATGAAGAACCTATGGATGAATATGCTAAACATATGGAGGAACATTTATATGAACATGTGAAGGAACACATAGATGAATATGCTAAATATGTACAACCTAACTTCCGTGTAGACATTATGGATAGCCATCACCCAATTGCAGTTGATTCAACTAATTATAGTAGTTTTATCGGTAGTAAGAAATATCATAATGGAAAGGAGCCATGTGAAGCTTTGTGTAGATTACGTTTAAGTATTAGGTATAATCTAGTAGTGGTGGCATAATAGTGGAGAATGGGTATGAAATTTGAAACTGCAAAAGAATTTTAATAGGATTACTGTAGGGTGTATTGTCACGATCCGAAGCAGGCACGTGATCGGTATATGGGACCTAAGGTTTGAAACCCCAGATCACATGTAAGCCTACCACTAGCGACAAAATAAATTCAAATCCCAAGAATGCAACAAGTCCATACTATATAATAACAATAGTGCACGTCAGAAAGAAGTTTTACAACTCATGAAAATCTGTCACTACGGATGCTACAATACAAGATAAATGAAAATAAAGAAAGGACATACACAAACGAAGGTAGGTTGCAACAGACACGTCATGAGAGTCACTACTGTGAAGTCGGTGGTAGCTGACCTGAAAAAAATAAAGTTGAAAAGAGTCAGACCTCGCTGAATAAGCTCACATCGTCCTACGGTACCCAATGCTATGCGCACAGTCATGCATGATGTTCGCTTAAGGTTACACGCACTAAGTTTTACTAATTTTAACCTTGGTAATTACCGTAAGTGCACGGGTCATTCGCGTAGTATCTAAGATTTTGATTCCATGAGGAAGGAAACTAGTCCTAAAATCTAAAGGCAGCTAAGTTTGCAATAAACCTAATTAAACAACTAATGTAGAAATTAAATCAATCATTAATCAAATTTGAGAAATTAAAGTGTTACAAGATTGAACAAAATAGTAAATCACACAAATAATCCGAAACCCAACCTAGAAATAACCAAGTGAGAGAAAGGGATATTCAATTCGAAATTAAAGAAAATCTACCAATTATGCAATTTTTGATTTAACGGGCCTAGACGGTCCTAGGGTGAATTACTCTCTCTCGAGTTATAATTCTTAACCCTAATTGATAAACCCTAATTCAAATTATGAGAATTGCGATCTCTCAATTTGCAATTGGCCCCGAAACCTAAATTAGTTATGAATTTGTCTATTAACCTACTGGGAATCTATGCTCGATATCTTGTTACACGACTCTATCAGTTTGATTCAATTCTCTACCTATCGATTTGCCTAACTCTTGCTAGTCTAAATAGATGATTTTTACCGGCTCACCCTCTCAGTTTATTTCCAAGTTATGAAGAATCAAAATTGAATCACAATTAAATCAAAATAAAACACCATCAAATAAATTTTATTAATCTCAAGAACAAAAAAAACCCGGAAGGTGAGTTTAGACAAAAGATCAACGCTCAACAATAGCAATTCCAATCAATATTCAATCTCTTACATTAATGAAATCAAAATAAAAATAGAAAATACTATCAGAATGGATCTCAAAGGTCGCGAATGCAAGAAACTGCCTGTTTTGGGAAATACTTCATGTCAAATGTATCTCCGTGCCTCTCTTCCTTTATTTCCTTCCTCAATGGTTTGATTTCTCTCTAGGTTCCTCTCGAATTTTTGCAGAAACTCACTGTTTTGCTCGACTCTCTTCACTCTCTAATCTCTCCCAGTGGCTGTCTTGTAGTGTGCTATTTATTCTGTAGTAGCCTTAAGTCAAATTTAGGGTCGAAAACGGTATAAAAAATCACTCAAAATTTGAGTTTTTGTGCCAGTCCGACGTTGGGCACGATCGTGGCCCTGCCTACCACGATTGTGGCTGGTGATTTATCCTTTATGTCATGATCGTGGCTGGTGATTTATCCTTTATGTCATGATCGTGGCCTGAAGTGAACGATCGTGGCCTGACTTAACACTCTTTGTCACAATTTTGGCCTCTGGTGTACGATCGTGGCCTGGCTGTTTCTGACTCTACCTTCTTTATCACAATCGTGGCCACTGTGTACAATCGTGGCCTATGTCTTTTAGCCTGAAACTCTTCAAATCTTTATTTTTCTTCCTCGTTTATCCTGCAACACTGACACACACATCAACGTATCTAAAAAATATAACAATTAAGCTCAAGGATTTATACTAACCCATAAAAATCACGTAAACATACAAACTAACATAATTAACGCATAAATACACACTTAATTCTCACTTTAATGCTAAATACTTACTAGATTACACCTAAAACATCATGCAAAATGCAACTATCAACATCCCCACACTTAAATATTTGCTTGTCCTTAAGCAAACAAAATAACAAAACACATAACACATAATGCAATAATCAGAAAATGACTTTTACTTCATGAAATAACTTTAATCTTGGACACAATCATTCAAATTATGGCAAATCATTAATAAAAAAAATATGTGGCTAGGGGCTTTGAACTAAATATACAACTAAATCAAGACCTAAATGTTACCCTTTTCAATTGTACAGACATATTCATAAATCTTTGGTCCCTCGTACTTTGTAACTGTTCCTAAGTATAATTTCATGAAAATTCAAGCTTATTACAAGTCCGATAGGTTTTTATTTAAAACATTTTTTTAATTTTTTTAAAATGGGACTTAGTCTTTTACCCGGAGGCAAACATTTGTGATGAATGTCTATCTGGCTACTTAACTAAGTCATTTATTAAACAACTATAGCCTTTTTACGTGAAGGCACACATTTGTGATGTGTGTTGATCTAGTTACTTAGCTACATTATGTTTTCAACTGGCTACTACCTCAATTCATAAATTGAAGGTTAGCAGAATAGTAATTTATTAAACTAACATTTTTCTTATTTTTAGCTATTCGTTTTCATGAAAAATACTAGTTAAACTACTTAACCTAAAAGGCCTTAATTTATAAATGAATGTGACAATCTAAAGAGTTCCAAATTTACGTTAAGTCCAACTTATGTTGTATATTTATCCAAAGGCCCCCTATTTCACTAATTTCTCAGGCTAATGATCGTTCACAACTTAATAGACTATGTCCCAAAATTAAAAAGAATTTCACTCAATCTAAGCCATTGACACATTCACACACTTTATATAATGTAATCTAATACTACCATACAGTATGCAAAATTCACATATAAAAGCAAAACATAGAATCCCTCCCCACACTTGAACATAACATTGTCCTTAATGTGAGATGTAAACACACACAACACATACACGAAGGGTAAAGACAAAAACTTAAGTAACAAAGAACAGATAAAATTAACAATAGAAATAATAACAATAAAACAAAAAATAAACAGAACAAGATAAAATTGAAGAAAATTTTGGGTTAGACTTGGATCTTAAGTTGACAGGAATGGTGATGGTGTCAGAGATGGGAGTTGAATACCTCGAGACTCGAAATAACAATGGATCTATTAGATATCTCAGCTTTAGCATCGTTGTGTGCGCGCCATCTCTGCAAATGTTCTATTGGTCTCGAATATTGCATCCAAATCCTTCTTCCAGTCTTACTCTTCCTCTTCTTCTTCTTTTGATTCTTCACTCGTTAATTCCTCCTGTCTAGGCAGCGCTTCACTCGAACTCACTTGACCTACCCTGGGCCACATATGTGTCTTCTCCTGAATCTCCCGTAGACTCATGTTCATGGAATAGATAACCTCTGCCCGGAGTAAATGGTGGTGATTAAGGAAGTCCAGAGGGTGATTTTTCTTAACTTACTCGAATTTACTCTTGAGCCTCCTATGTGCTTCCTCTATACCTCCTATCTTGTCTAAAATCCTATCCAACTTTGAATCCATCGAGCTTATCTTATTTGCTGAAAACTCAATTGCTCTTGAGGTCTGAACTGTCCTCCATTATTATTGTTCGATTATAAGAAGTTAGGGTGATTCTTCCACCTAGGGGTATATGTGTTAGAGTAGGGATTATTACCCCCTCCATGTCCGAATTGGGCCCTTATATAATTAACTTACTCCGAGTTACCAGCTCTCATCAGATAGCAGTCCACCGTATCATGATCCAATTGGCTGCATAGCTCACACTTTAATTGCGCAGCCTTTACCATAGCTGAGGATGATGACTTCATATTACTAACTTGTTGCGTCAATTTGTTGATTTTAACTTGCATTTCTGTCATCTAATCGATAGCGACAACTCCTTTCTACTCCCTAAAGTTGGTAGATTGCTTACTATGTTCACTTGCCTATAAATAGCTATTACTAGCCATCTCCTTTATTAACTCCTCTGCTTCATCGACTGTCTTTCTCATTAATGATCCTCCTGACACTGCATCAATGGTACCTCTGGTATGTGGGTTCACTCCATTGTAGAATGTCTGCAGCAGGAATTCCTTCTGTAACTTATGGTGTGGGCATCTCCTCTTTAGATCCTTATAACGATCCCACGCTTAATAAATAGACTCCCTGTCACTTTATTGGAAATTTGTAATTTCCTTAATAAATTTGGTGGTCTTTGCTAACAGATAGTATTTATCTAAAAAGGCACGCACTAACTGTTCCCACGTTGTAATGTTAGCGGGGCTCAGTGAACAATACCAAGCCTTCGCTACAGCCTAATCCTCACTGCATCTTCCGACATCTAGTGATATCAAAAAGTATCACAGATCTTGAGAAAACTCACGATGTGAGCATTCGAGTCTTCATTTGCCAGTCCAAAAAATTAGACATTCTGCTGAAGCATATTCACGAGGGTAAGTTTAATTTCAAATGAGACTTCTTGAATCGACGATCTAACCACTCCTTGGCTTGTAGGATTAAACCCTGGCCTCATAAAATCCATAAGAGTCCTTTATTGTTGCCTACTAGGGTTGGCTTCTTGATCTATGCTACTTTGAAATTCCGTAGCCATTTGTGCTTTCTCGATCTCTTCTTCTTCTCGCCAAGCTTTCCTAAGAGTTCGTTCAAAATGATTTATATCTAAATCTAACATCTCCACTGCACGACTCGAGCCCCTCGCGACTCTTATGTTCATGCAAGAGCACGATTCCTAAGTAAAACTATTAAAAAATGAAAATAAAGAAAAGAAATTTTAAACTATTCTAACGCCTTAAACTATAGAAATAAGTTGCCTTCCCCGACAACGGTGCTAAAAACTTGTTCACTCAAGGTTACATTCGCTAAGTTTTACTAATTATAACCTTGGTAATCACTGCAAGCACGAGTCATTTATGTATTACCTATAGTGTCGATCCCACAAGGAAGGGAACTAGTCCTAAAATCTGAACCAACTAAGTTAGTAATAAACCTAATTAAACAACTAATGCAGAAAATAAATCAATCAATAATCAAATTTTAGAAATTAAAGTGTCACAAGAATGAACAAAATAGAAACCCACATAAATAATCTGAAACCCAACCTAGAAATAACTAAGTGAGAGAAAGGGGGATTCAATTCGAAAATAAAGAAAATATAATAAATAATGCAATTTTTGATTTAACTAGACGGTCCTACGGTGAATTACTCTTTCTCGAGTTATAATTCTTAACCCTAATTGATAAAACCTAATTCAAATTATGGGAATTGCGATCTCTCAATCTACAATTAGTCCAAAACCTAAATTAGTTCTGAATTTGTATATTATCCTATTGGGAATCTATGCTCGATCTCTTGTTATATGACTCTATTTGTTGGGCCCTGAATTTTTTTATTTTTTTATAAGAACGATTGGAATAAATTGTGGGATTGTTAGATGAATCATTTTAATTGGATTTAACTATCATGTCAAGTTTAGGATTAATTCATGGATTGATGGAATTAAAGTGTTGATGTTGTAAGATGCAAAAAGATATTTTTGGAAGATGACTTAAGGTTAAAAGAACTTAAGTTTATAAGGAAGGGTAAAGTGGACTTTAGCATTAATTAAGGGTAAAAAGGGAAGAGGAAAATGTTGTCTTGAGAAGTGGAAGACCAAAAAGGTGATTGGAGTGGAAAAGAAGAGGACAAATCGTGAAAGAGAGAGAAAGGAGAGAGTTTTGGTGGTTGAGAGGAAAGAAAGAATTGATTTTTCTTAGTCTTGAAGAGTGATTTTGAGGTTACTCATTAAGAGAAAAAGAAAGAGGAAGGGAAGAGCTTTCTTTAGAGCCAAGGATCTCATTAGTTGGTGAAGATCCAAGGTAAGTTGATTTCTACATCTATTGGAGTTTTAAAGGGCTTTTGGTTCAAAGAGTTTAGGAAATATATGGGTTTAAGCATTCTAGTATAAGTTCAGTGCTTTTGGTTCTATAGGTTCTTAAATTTGATTCTTATTGAATGAGGAATTGGTTTATTGTAGGAAACTGAACAAGTCCAACCCAAGGCAAAGAGGAAAGACAACAGTGAAAAACATAGAAGAAGTGGAAAACATAGAAGAAGTGGAAAACACAGAAGAAGCGGAAAACATAGAAGAAGTGAAAACATAGAAGAAGTGGAAAACACAGAAGAAGTAGAAAATACAAAAGAAGTGGAAAGCACAGAAGAAGCGAAAAACACAGAAGAAGTGAAAAAAACAGAAGAAGAGGAAAACACAAACAATATAAAGATGAAGATACGCTAGTACGTCTGACAGTTAGTTAGTTGAAGTTAGTTACAGAACTCAACTTAATAACAAGTTCTACAAGAATCAAGAAGTAGTTATCAAGAATCAAGAAGCAGTTAGAGACTTAGGCTATATATACTAGTTGTAGCGAAGATTGAACAATCTTTTTAGCTTTTAAGTGTTTACTTACAAAGAAAAATTCTGTATTCAAAAATGTGATACTAGAGAGCAAACTCTATTGTAACAAAAAGCTCAAAATATCTTTTTAGTAAGAGAAAGAAAAGGCTAAGAGCCTGGAGAGGGTAAGATAGCAAAAAGAATACTTTGTGTAAGAGACCTGAAGAGGCTCTAGAAGGGAAGAAAGAATACTTGTAAAATTGTCGAAGTATAGTGAAATCTCAGAAGAACTCTGAGGACTGGATATAGCCCATGGTTTGGGGTAAACCAGTATAAAAATTGCAGCTTCTATATGCTAACCTTTCACTTTATTCTATTTTGTTTTTAGACAAGTATATGGAAGTTATTTGCGATTTAACTACATAACTATTTTTGTATAACTTTTGTGGTATTCTTTTAACAGTTGGAAAAGTTCTTAACAAGATATATTAAAGTTTTTG
>JANIIA010000192.1:18436141-18446524 GCA_027478495.1 Erythroxylum alaternifolium
ATCATTTTGTGGAATTCATGTGTTGTGACAAAAATGCCAAAAAGGGGGAGATTGTTAGGATATATTATATATATACATCTTTTGTTTTGGCATTTTATTTATTTTAGTTGGACATACAACATTCAAGTGTTGGAACTACAGTGGAACATCTGTATTTAGATTTAAGTGGGATTGTTTGTTGCGATGATTGTGTTTTAAATGGATGCAAAGAGATCTGCATATTATCTTCCTAGTTAGTGTGGAAGTCCTTTTGATTGAAGCCACGTGTGTGCAGATTTTCTGGTGAAGAATCAGGTTATTTTCCTAGTTGGTTTAGAAGTCTTTCTTGTTCAAGACATGTGGGTGTAGACTCCTATGATGCGTATGTTGAGTTTCAAGTGTGTGAGGTGTGACGTATGTTGAGATAGTGCGGGAGTGTGATTTTCGAAAATAGAAGACCTCTTAGTGTTTTTTTGGTGTGTGAGTTTTTGAGGTGGAAGGCTACGTATCTTGTGTGGGAGTTTCGGTGTTCACGAGTTCTTTGGGTGTTATGTTTCTAGTCTTGTTTTTCTGCTTTTAAGGGACGATTTGCTGGGTAGTCCCAAGGAGTAGTATCATAGAGTGAGGTCTTATTTGAGGGTTAGAGACGTCATTAACATCTTTCTCCAGTGGATTGCATATGCAGATTTTGCTTCTCTTTTGCTGGCAGTTGATTACTCCTATACGTGAGTGTATGTGTGTCATGTCTCTTGGGTTGCTGTTGGTTACACTCTGGAGGTTGTGTTGACATCTTGACTATAGCAAACACTGAAGTAATCGACAGCTGTGATAATTAGTGAAGACAAATACATAGGGAAGTTCTTGTTGATCTCAAGTAGTTGTTATTTAATTTTCAGTTGATTATACACTTGAGATATTTTAATTTGTTATTACATTGAGTGAAAGTAGAAAGAAAAATCCGCTATTGAGGTTAACACGAGTCGGTCGTGTTATTGGGCGTGAAAGTCTTTCACGAGTAGTTAGGTTGCGAGATAGTTGCAGATATTGAGAGAAGCTGTGTTGAACCAATTCTGTGTAATTCTATTAAACTCCTGTGAAAGTGATTAAGCTGGGTGAGGGCCTCGTAGACGTAGGCCAAGTGTGTCGAGCTGCATTACCAAATTTCGGTATCTTTTTGTTATATTAATTTTATTTGTTTTATTCTATTGACGTCAAAGACGTTTGCGGAAAATTGAGAAATAATTAACCCTCTACAATTTTTTCAAATTTTATTATTTAATAAATTAAAAATATCTATAGTTATAATATTACACGAATATGATATATAGTGATTATATACTAAAAATATTAATTTGATGTGACTCTTTATATTCAAGAACTTAATATTATAATATATTTAAATGTAAACTAATATTATAAATTTAAATAAAGATTAAAAGTTTAATTAACACCTTTATTTTATTCTTCCAAACTTTACGATATAATTGTATGATAAAAAAATCAACTTTGAAATCACACAGAACAAAAGTAGAGAATAAAGTGGAGGATAATACTGTCGTTAGACAAACAACTAACTTCAAAAACTTCTCCTATGTTTCTTTTAAAAATCAACATATTAAAATTAAATAAAGTAACCAATAACTCATTCAACAAATACATCTAAAACTTTTTAAAATACAAATACAGCTAAAACTTTTTAAAATAATCTAAAAGTTAACTTTTAGCCGGTCAAAAAACAGTGCCTAATACCTCCCATGTCTCGCCTCCTTGGCCAACCGTGACTATGTTCGTAAGATCTCTCCGACGTGAACGTGATCCAAATTTCTTCCGTCCCCAATATGGAACAACTGTCTCTCTTCTTCTTTTTTCTCTTTTCTTTTAATAATCTGCAAGAATCGATTATTCTGTTTTTATGCGTTCCATTCGAATCTCTACAGTTTCCGGTGTTAAATAAACAATTGATTGGTATTTACAAATCTTGAGCTGCATTTAGTCAGTAACTGTTTATGATCCATATACCAATAATATGACAAAGATTGCAGTGTAGCAACCAAAGAAAGAAAGCAACTTTAACGAAGATGCTCCGCGAAGATAAACACCAAGTTACGTAATCACTGTTTCTGCGAGGAAGAAGTGATACATGAAAATTACGTCAGCCACTTGGGCAATCAATGATGGTTGTTAAGATTTAATTACTAACAAAAGTCGAAAAGCTGACAGCTCTTTTCGCGGAGAATTTCTGGATGGACATCTCCAATCTCAATTTACAACCCTGGAAGTCATCGTTGGTTGTGTAAAGGTTTAAGTTGCTTGTTTGCTTCAGAAAGGACGGGACGCTCAACAGAGCTATCTCGTGGTCCTGTGGTCCTGTGGCTGATATTTGTTCGCTTGGAGACAGTGCCACAGTGGACCAACAAGTCATAAAATCTTTAAACCAAGATGTAAATGGAATCGTCATCTTCGTAGTTGCCAACGGTATCTTTGGAAAATTAGCGTCAATGTAAAGCCTAAAACGACCTTTCTACATTCGTCAAGTCAATTGCAGTATGCAGATTCGTGAACGTGTCCTAGTTTTAAGGGTAATATTAATTGCCAAAGAACTTGAATTTTCACCTGCCACATAAATCTTAGAAAGGATAAAACTCCAACACCTTAGAATTTTACGTGTCGAAGGGCCATTTCTGAGGTAGTTCCATACGTAAATTTGGCTATAACTCTTAAGATACTCCTGCGGTATTAATTGGACCTAAGTTTTAGTTACAGATCACTCTTTCATTCTGATATCTCTGTCTTGGCGCTACACAGTCAGCATATTTTTCACACCAATTAGTGAAGTCTCTTACATATTCGTTTCATTTGCTTGCATACAGGTAACAGTATGGGGTTTGTAGTTGAGCAGTATACTCTACAAAAAGCTCTCTTGGTTGTCTTAATGGTTTTCAGCGGCCTCTCTTCGAAAGGGATCAGTGTGAATGCCAACGCAAGACCCAAAGATGTAAACATTGGTGCTCTTCTCTCTTTGGACTCCACCATCGGGAAAGTTGCAAAGGTCGCAATAGAGGCTGCTGTGAAGGATGTGAACAATGATCCCTCTGTCCTTGGAGTTACGAAGCTGCACCTTACTATGCAGGACACTGCATATAGCGGATATGTGGGCTTGCTTGAGGGTATGTACTTAAAAACACCGGCTTTTCTATTATATTCAATTAACTTTCTATGTCTAGAAATATGGGTTTAATTGTGATTGTTTAATCGATATTATTCCAGCCTTAAGGTTGATGAAGAACCGGACAGTGGCCATAATTGGTCCCCAATTTTCTGTTACTGCCCATGTCGTGTCACATATAGCTAATGAGCTTCAGATACCCCTAGTATCATTTGCAGCAACAGATCCCGTTCTGTCTTCACTTCAGTATCAGTTCTTCCTCCGGACATGTCAGAGTGATATTTTTCAGATGGCTGCAATAGTTGAAATCATAGACTACTATGGTTGGAGGGATGTAATAGCCATCTTTGTGGATGATGATCACGGGAGAAATGCGATTGCAGCATTAGGAGACAGGTTATCCGAAAGACGTTGTAAGATCTCGTATAAAGCTCCATTGAGTTCCCAAGTTAATCGAGTAGACATCATGAATACTTTAGTCAAGTTGGCCATGATGGAATCCAGAATTCTTGTTCTTCTTGCTTACCCTGAATGGGGTCTAGAGGTGCTTGATGTGGCACAATATCTTGGCATGACGGCAACTGGGTATGTTTGGATAGTCACTGATTGGCTTACAACAGTCCTGGATACAGAATCTCCTCTTTCTTCAGACGCAGTGGATAACATGCAAGGTGTTCTGACACTGCGTGTGTATTGTCCTGAATCACAACAGAAACTGAATTTGCTCTCTAGGTGGACCAACTTGAGCACTAGAGAGACAACTAAAGGCAATTTGGGGTTAAATTCTTATGGTATGTTTGCCTATGATACTGTTTGGCTCCTAGCTTATGCATTGGATACATTTTTCAGTCAAGGAGGAAATGTCTCATTTTCTCGTGACCCGAGATTTGCAGAGAACCATGGTGGGAGTATGTACGCGAGTTCTTTAAATATTTTTGATCAAGGGAACTTGTTGTTCCGTAGCATTTTACAGGTTTATATGAATGGTATAACAGGCCCAATGAAGGTTTCTTCAGATGGGAACCTCATTCAACCTGCATATGAAGTCATCAACGTAATTGGCACTGGGTTCAAGAGGGTCGGTTATTGGTCCAAAGATTCTGGTTTATCAGTTTTTCCTCCAGAAAAGCCTATTATAAAACCATCTAATCGATCAAGTTCTAGTCAACGTCTATATACTGTAATCTGGCCTGGACAAACTACAATCAAGCCTCGTGGGTGGGTTTTTCCTAGCAGTGGCAGGTATTTAAAAATTGGAGTACCTAACCGGGTGAGTTATCGCGACTTCGTCTCGGTAGAAGGGGTGGATGTGTTCAGAGGCTACTGCATTGATATATTTACAGCTGCTTTGAACTTGTTGCCCTTTGCTGTCCCTTACAAGTTCTATGCTTTTGGGGATGGTCATGAGAACCCCAACAGAACAGAGTTATTGCATTTGATGTCTGCAGGAGTGAGTAAACAAACCAGCAACTTTGAAGCCTAGACTGTCTTTCCATTCTCTTTTATGATACGTCTTTCTTGGTCTGCATATAGGTTTACGATGCTGTAGTAGGTGACATTGCCATCACCCCTGAGCGAACAAGGACGGTAGATTTCACACAGCCATATGTGGAATCTGGCCTAGTCATAGTAGCCCCACTTAGGGAATCGAAGTCTAGCGCCTGGGCCTTCTTGAGGCCATTCACTTCAAAGATGTGGAGCATAACAGCAATATTTTTCTTGATTATTGGTGCGGTTGTATGGATCTTGGAGCATAAGCTGAATAAGGATTTTCGAGGCCCTCCTAAAAGACAAGTTGTAACAATTCTATGGTCAGTGCATCAATGTACAGTTCTTAGTGAGAATGTCAGGTTGATTTTCCAGATTTGGTTATAACTAATAAGGTTTTTGTGGATACTCTGCAGGTTCAGTTTTTCAACCCTAACTTTCTCCCATAGTAAGTGAAATGATGTTGTGATTTACTTGCAAAGGGACAACGGAGCTCTTATATGTAATAATATAATCATGTGATTCTTATTAACAAATGCAGAAGAAAAACTGATCAGCACCCTTGGCCGGCTTGTCTTAGTCCTTTGGCTATTTATAGTTCTAATACTCAATTCAAGCTATACCGCAAGTTTGACATCAATTCTAACAGTAGAACGGCTTTCTTCACCCATTAAAGGGATTGAAAATCTGGTATCGAGCAAGGACCCCATTGGCTACCAACGTGGATCATTTGCTGAAAGCTATCTAGTCGATCATTACAAGATAGACAGGTCTAGACTTATCCCTCTCAACTCTGAGCAGGATTATGCCAAAGCCTTAAAAGACGGTCCCAAGAAGGGCGGTGTTGCTGCAGTTGTTGACCAACGAGCATATATAGAGCTCTTCCTCTCAACACGATGTGAATTTAGTATTGTAGGCCAAGAATTCAGCAAAATTGGATGGGGATTTGTAAGTATATCCAGCTCAATATTCGCCGTATCCTTTAGTTTTTATATCAAATGCAAATGGTGCTTCCTTCTGGAGTTTACTTCAGAAATTCACATGGATGAGAGTTATTCTTGTACAACCCATTAATTTTGTTCTACATTCTCAACTATAGGTTGATATGCCTACCATCGTCACATCTTCTCCAACTTAAAATTTGCGAATTTATTGCAAGTCTAATATGATAATTTGCCATTTCTCATCAGGCTTTTCCAAGAGAGTCACAACTAGCATTTGACTTGTCAACTGCCATTTTGAAACTCTCCGAGAATGGAGAACTCAAAAGAATTAATGACAAATGGCTTCTCAGAAGTACCTGCAGGTCAGAGGGTGCAAAAGAAGAAGCAAACAGGCTTGAACTAAAATCCTTCTGGGGTCTCTTCCTCATTTGTGGCATAGCTTGCTTGTTTGCTCTACTTCTGTACATAATAAGGATTGTGCGGCAGTTCTACAAGTACTCTTCGGATGATCTTGAGTCACTAAGTAGAAGCTCAAGATCTGAACGGATTCAATCATTTTTATTGTTTGTTCGAGAAAAGGAAGAGGAAGCTAAAAGCCGGTCCAAGAGAAGACGAACGGAGAGACTTTCAAATACAAGCATGGATGGAGGGGAGTCTACAAACTGCTCCTTTAAAAGTATCGATTCGGGGTCAGGAATTATAAACTAGCAGTCACAAAAGATTGTAAATATACACGTATAGGTAGTGGTCACTGGTCTTCATATTGTGTGCCTGTCATAGCATCAAGTTTTTTCATATAGTATCACTGAAGGTAGATAGATTCTGCAGAATTGTTGACTTGAATTCAACAACATCTATAAATACAAGCAGATAGGTGCCAGACATTTCTATTGGAAATTAATCTTGCTGCTAGAACTGATTGACAATGTTTATGATTAATAATTTATTAAAACAAAATAACCAGGAGTTCGCTAAGAAAGCTTTCCAATTTCCTGGGATAAAAGAAGTGAATATTTATTATGATAAAGGAGTTTTTTTTTTTGGGTTAACCTACAAGGTGTCTGGTTGGGTCTGAAATATCGGTGACACCTTTAAGCCATTATCACGCCCACACTATTCCCCGCTAGTGTCGGGTGGGACTCTGAGAGGTGGCAAAGTACTATCACCGAATATTAACACTGCTGCATGCATAAGCACGGTTCGAACGCCCAACCTTGCTTAAGCGAGGCGCTCGGTGGTCTGATAAAGGAGTTTTAGAGGTCAAACATGGATAAATTACTAGAAGCCAACTAAAGACACATAGCTGTTGAAGTGATTTGGGATTCAACTAGTTGCTAATTGCTACACGTGCATTCTGAAGAATGTTTTACTTGTTAAATGAACGCAATACTGGTGGAAAGTCACTTCTTTTGTTCCCTAGTGGTTCAAATTTCTACCTAGCATTCTAGTTGCTGTGAGTGTGCCTGAAAACATGTTTTAAATGGAATTCCTATGTATAATGAAAACAAACTGTACTGTTTGTAGCTTATAAAAGAATGGAAGAGAATCAAAATCATTAACTTCACATGATTTCGATTGCTCAATGACTTGTCTTACTCTTAGAGAAGAAGCCATTTCCATTTTGTGGTCCTGCAAAAATGATAGGAAAAGTGGGGCTTATCGTTAGGGAAATGCTTAAAAAATATGTTGTCCAATTTCTGCTCTCTTTCAAAGCCCTTCTATTCTTGAGACTTTGGACAAAGAGCTCTTTTTAAGAGTCCTAACAAACCTGGTACTTATGCAAGTCTAGAGGCCCCACTCTTTCTATATAATATAAAGAACCATTTGTTTGAGTTGCGCATGATGATAATGCACTAGCACAACTGTACAAGGAGTGGAATATTATATAGGACCACTACCAGTTAGTTACCCACTTTGCCGCTCACTACTGACGAGGTTTCACTGTCGCCAATAATGGTGTACGATCATCTCTATTTAGATGAAATTCTCTACACCATACATGAAATAAATGTCAACTTTCTAATCCTAATCTAAGGTGGCAATAATTCTATGGTTGTTCAAGTGGCATAAACTAGTGTCAGTGACAGTTAATAAACTACTATTTAGTTGGTTTCTTAAAATCCCATTCCCTCCAATCCAATGCACACTGCCAAGGCGAAGTGAGAGCTCTATTGCTACCCTCCTGTGAGTTATATCTTCTCCTCATCTGCCCAGTTACTTTTCCTTTTTGTTTCCTAATTCATCTAGCGTTTGTAATCCTGAGTCCTGTCTTCTTTTGGCTACTGCTGCTTGCTTGATGTCAACTTCTGTCTGTTACTTTGGAGTTTCCAAATCAACAGAGCTGCTTTTCAAAGGAATAATGTTATGTTCAAATGTTAGTACTTGTTTCAGCGATACCCCACAATTAAGAAAGGTGTTGAATATGGTGCTCTTCCTCCTTTTGGAGGGTCCTCATGGATTCAATATATTCAGCTTAAAGTTCCTCCATATGAACTACTGTTTTCCATGGATTTCAAATGCAGAGTTTAACATCCCAGATTCATTTCTTCTTCCATTGTTTAATTTCCAGTTTCCATTTCGCAGATAGTTTCTATTCACTCAAGTCTCTTCTGTTCTTAGATACTTCGTCAAAGTGCTGCCTGCTCACCTTATCTTAATGCATGCAAAAGATTTCAGCATCTCAGCTCCAGAGATGGAATTTTCTCATTTCTTTTCGAGTATGCCTGCTTAGAATCTATCTTTGATTATGTCAAGCAAGGGTTAACTCTCTGCCTCCATGCCTTCTGCAGAACAAGCTGTACAAAGGCCCTGGTTTACAAGAAGCTGACATGAACATGGTTTGGTTACTATTTCTGGTAGTTTTTCATAATGGGGTTTGTCTACAGGGAATTGATACAAACGTAAGCAGAAGACCTGCTGTTGTCAATATTGGAGCTGTTTTATCATTCAATACTACCATTGGTAGAGTTGCAAGAGTGGCAATAAATACTGCTGTCGAAGATGTGAATTCTGATCCATCTGTTCTTGGTGGAACGAAGTTAAGCATTAAAATGCAGGACACGAATTATAGTGGATTTGTGGGTATTATTGAAGGTTATATCCTTATCTTGTTCACCTAGAACTTTCCAGTTTATCTTTGAATATCGTACTTAGATTACTGAGATTTCATTATTGATTGCAGCTTTGAAGTTCATGGGGAGTGATACGATAGCCATAATTGGCCCCCAGTCCACAGTGACAGCTCATGTGATATCCTTTGTTGCAAATGAGCTCCAAGTGCCTCTCCTGTCATATTCAGCCACTGATCCTACTCTTGCTTCACTTCAATTCCCGTTTTTTGTTATGACCTCCCAGAACGATTTGTATCAGATGACAGCCATAGCTGACATTGTTGACCATTATGGATGGAGGGAAGTGATAGCGATATTTGCTGATGATGATTACGGTAGAAATGGAATAGCTGCATTGGGAGATAAACTTGCAGCAAAAAGATGCAAAATCTCATATAAGGCAGCTTTGAGTCCTTCGCCAAATCGGCAAGAGATTACTGATATGCTAGTTCAGGTGGCCTTGACTGAATCTAGGATTCTGGTTCTTCATGCCTCTCTTCCTTGGGGTCCTATCGTATTCAGTGTGGCTCAATATCTTGGCATGATGGCAGATGGATATGTATGGATAGCTACTAACTGGCTTTCAACTCTGATAGATACCGACTATCCTCTCCCTGCTGTTACCATGGATGACATTCAAGGAGTTCTAACGTTGCGCATGTACACTCCAGATTCAGAACTCAAAAGAAAATTTGTTTCTAGGTGGAGCAACTTAACTAGTAAACTAAAAAAGTATGGATCTATTGGGTTAAATACTTATGGTCTATATGCCTATGACACGGTATGGCTACTTGCACGTGCAATTGGAGCATTCTTCGATCAAGGAGGGAATATTTCGTTTTCAAATGATTCAAGGCTGGTCAACCTGCCCAGTCACGGTCTGCATCTTGATGCTATGAGCATCTTCGATGGAGGAAAACTGCTGCTAAAAAACATTTTTGAGGTTAATATGACTGGTGTAACAGGCCAGATAAAGTTTGATCAGAGTGGAACTATTGTTCGTCCTGCATATGATGTCATTAATGTAGTTGGTACAGGGTATAGAAAGATTGGGTATTGGTCCAACTATTCTGGTTTAACAGTTCTGCCTCCTGAAACTTTTTACTCAAAACTTCCCAATCGTTCTAGTTCAAGTCAAAAACTTCGCAGTGTAATATGGCCAGGAGAAGCTCCGCAGAAGCCTCGTGGATGGGCTTTCCCAAACAATGGGAGGCATTTGAGAATTGGAATCCCTATTCGAGCTAGCTATCAACAATTTGTATCCCAAGTACCAGGAACTGAATTATTCACTGGTTACTGCATTGATGTTTTTACTGCTGCTATAAACATGATGCCATATGCTGTTCCCTATAAGCTAATTCCTTTTGGAGATGGTATTAATAACCCCAGTAGCACTGAGCTTGTGCGTTCGATCACAGCGGGAGTAAGTACTAGAAAATAAAGCCCTTGAAAGATTTCAGAAATAAAAATGTGGTTGTTTTAGTATTAATTAATTCAACTTTCATCTTTTCTCCAGGTCTTTGATGCTGCAGTAGGTGACATTGCCATTATCACCAACCGAACAAGGATGGCAGACTTCACACAACCATATATTGAATCTGGTTTAGTTGTTGTGGCTCCAGTTAGGAAAACAGATTCAGATGCTTGGGCCTTTTTACAGCCATTCAGCCGAAAGATGTGGCTTGTAACAGCAGTC
>JANIIA010000192.1:18446624-18473005 GCA_027478495.1 Erythroxylum alaternifolium
GTGGCTTGTAACAGCAGTCTTTTTCATAGTTGTTGGAGTAGTTGTTTGGATCATGGAACATAGGAAAAATGACGCATTCAGAGGTCCACCTAGAAAACAATTCATCACCATACTATGGTATGCTGCAAGGAAACATCAGAATCTCACCATTTACCTTACCTCTTTGATTTTTGCAGGCATGTTAACGTACTATCTTCTCACATTTAAACAGTGCATACACATTAACATGCACTATTTGCCTAACCCTCCAATCTCTTAATCAGCACGACTGCTGGAGTTGAGTGGCGACTAAAAAATCTGAGTATTCTGTCAACTTCCATCAATCTTGCCTTGTGTGTCCTAATACCATTCATACTCTTCTGAGCAAAATTTATGTGTTTCTTTTGTGGCGATGATTCTCTCATTTTTAGGACATTATGCAGCATGATGCATCTTTTGGTCAGAGTTTTCGATCAGTTATAATTAATTATGCTTTCCTCCTTCAGGTTTAGCTTTTCAACTTGGTTCTTCGCCCACAGTGAGTATTGGATGACAATCAGTAGAAAAGCATTTTTCTAAAATCCAAAATTAACAAGTTACTTTTGTTTTAACCTATACTTGCCTATTTTATGTAGGAGAAAATGTTGTTAGCTCCTTTGGTCGCATTGTGCTCGTTATCTGGTTGTTTGTGGTTCTTATAATCAACTCAAGCTATACGGCAAGCTTGACCTCTATCCTTACAGTACAAAAGCTTTCTTCCAACATTGAAGGCATTGACACTTTAAGGTTAAGCAAGGATCGTATTGGCTACCAGCAGGGTTCCTTCGCAAGAGATTATCTGATTAATGAACTTGGCATTGATGAGTCCAGACTTGTGCCACTTAAATTGCCTGAAGATGTTGCTAAGGCCTTGAAAGATGGTCCCAAAAAGGGCGTGGCTGCAGTGGTTGATGAGCGTGCATATTTGGAGCTCTTCCTCTCAGCCCGATGCGAATTCAGTATCATAGGTCAAGAGTTCGCAAAGATTGGATGGGGATTCGTAAGTCAATATCCTAGAATGGGACTAATTTGCCTTCTGTGATATGTTTATGTTGTCTATCAAGAGGCCTATTCAGAAAGGTAAGGCCTCTTGATATACTGAAGTAATCATTGTCCAACATGGTTGTAATTGCTGAAGAAATGACTATGTTTAGGTATAAAAAATGCTTCCAAATTATACAGAGAGTAGAAACGAAAGATATTGACTCATCAGGTTCTTAAAGACTGAAACATTTATGTAAAAGACCTGGAATTTGTCTCATTAAGTGCCAAGAATATGAAGCCATGTCAGTTTAACTGCAGTTTGTGTATGTTGAGTATCAACAAATGTTCAGAACATTGTTGTTCTTTGTGCTTGAAACTTCACTGGACTGTTGCTGGTTTTGTGATGTATTCTTTTCCTTGTTCGCCAGGCCTTTCCAAAGGATTCTCCTTTAGCTGTGGACATGTCGACTGCCATTCTGAAACTGTCAGAATCTGGGGATTTGCAAAGGATCCATGACAAGTGGCTGATGAGTAGTGCATGTACCTCACAAGGCGCAAAGTTAGATGTAGACCGACTACACCTTAAAAGTTTCTGGGGACTCTACTTGGTTTGTGGGTTAGCTTCCTTGCTTGCTTTGTGTATATACTTAATCATGGTACTACTACAGTATGCCAAGCGCCACCAGGAGGAGCCACAACCTTCTGGCAGTAGTTCAACGTCGGCACGTCTTCAGACATTTCTGACATTTGTTGATGAAAAGGAGGAAGAAGTGAAGAAACGCTCCAAGAGACGGCAACTAGAAAAGTCCTCTAACGGAAGTCAAATTGAAACAGTAGGCAGTTTTGATTCTATGAGAAGAATTGTCGAAATCCCTTCAAACAGA
Organism: Erythroxylum alaternifolium; assembly: GCA_027478495.1. Lineage (NCBI taxonomy): Eukaryota > Viridiplantae > Streptophyta > Magnoliopsida > Malpighiales > Erythroxylaceae > Erythroxylum > Erythroxylum alaternifolium. The sequence continues at coordinate 18,448,511 of JANIIA010000192.1, forward strand.
TGTCATGAAGCTAACGATGAAGCCTAAGATGATTCACCTGAGACCCTAACTACCTAGGCCAAAGTCTCCGCAAATATGATCAGAGGCCCTGCTGTCGAAGTATAGCAACATGTTTCCTCTGCATCTTTACTTTTGGATGGTTAGTAAGATATCCTTGGAACGTCTTGCATCCAGAGAAAAAGAAGCGGCACAAAAGTGTCTGCAGAGTGGTTCCGAATTTAAATACTTGCGTGGCTTTATGTTAAATTTCGTTATTTTCTTTATATGAATGGTTTATAACTTTATAAAGGATCTCTAGCTGAATCTAAAATAGAATTATGTTATAATTTTTTAATATAAGTTACTTTAATATGTTATTTGCAACACTTATGTAAAGCTGGAGCACACATTAAATACATGACGATAAAAATTTAAGATTTAAAAGTTTAATTGGTAGTAATTTATTATAAAATTGATATATAATAAATAAACGTAATAGCTATGAAAAATAAATAAAATTGAAATATAAGAATAAAATACTCTATTAAAATAAAAATATATATTACCAATATTTATTAATATATAATTAACTGAAAATAAATACAATAAATAGTAGAAGAAGAAAGTGATGATAATCAAATATCTACTTAAACTACATAAAAGATTGATAAATTACTTAATCCTTTTATAAATAAGAATTTTTGTTTCTTCTCCAATAAGAATAATTTATTCAATACATCATATACATTTTGTTCATATGTTGTTCTTGATTTTTCTTGTCATTTTAGTTCTTTATCGTCGATAATATTATTTGGTAAGGACTTACAATTATAAATAAAAATTAAAGTAGTACAATCACTGCATAATAAATCAAGAACAAGAAAAAATGACCTTAATCATAAAATGATCCCCCATCCTTTTCTTTTTCAAAAACTTTTATTGATCAATACCTTATTGATAAGTAAAACTTTATTATTAAAACTAGATTTCTTGACAGATTAACCAGTTTATATATAACCTTTAGTCAAGAGTTTAGGTAGTGAGGTAAGTGAATTTCAAGAGAAACATGTAAGAGTATTTATTTTTTGGCTAGTAAAGTTTTCTTGTAGGTTTAATGTGTCTTAAAAAAACTCCTCAAGACAAGGAAGGAAGTGAAGAGGATAGACTAAGTGTTTACCATGAACACAATACAAGGCCAATATGAGCATCTCATTAAATGATTCGATAAAATGGGGGATAAATTGTGGAACATAAAGCTAATATAACTATTTTACAATATAACTCACCTTTACGTACTAAAATGGATTATTTTGAGACTTATGATGAGGTTGAGAGTATTGCCAACTACTTAGAGGAGTTAAATTTAAAGGGAGGTAGAGGAGAAAGAGGTAAAAGAAAAGATAGAATGAAAAAATAAGGAGGGGTATATTTGGTTTAAGTTTATTACGAGGGTATAAGGAAAGGGTGGATAATAATACGAGTAGTATTAAGATGAAGATACAATCTTTTGTAGGAAAGATAGATTAGGATACCTATTTGAAGTGAAAAAAGCAAATAGAGTTAGTTTTTGACTATCACAATTTTTTATATAAGAAAAAAGATTAAATTAATAGTCACAAAATTTAATGATTTTGTCATGGATTGGTGGGATCAAAAAAATCCTCAGAAAGAGAAGGAATTAAGAGCCAACTATCATAACTTAGAAGGAGATGAAAGTGATAATGAGGAAGCATTTTGTGGCAAGTTCCTATGATACAGATCTCCATCCAATATTGTAAATTTTAACTTAAGGTTCCAAGAGTATGGAAGAGTACCACGAGGAGATGAAGGTTACTACAATTGAGAATAATATGGAGAAGATAAGGATGCAACAATGGATCACTTCATTTGTAATCTAAATTAAAAAAAATTATCAATATTATAGAGTCACACCATTATATGAAATTGGATGACGCGGTTTAAATGGCCATAAGGTGGAAGGCAATTCAAAAGTAGGCCTACTAACCATTTTGATATTTCTAGTGTAGATTCTTCATCATGGAGCAATGCATAAAGTAAAAAAGAAAACAAAGGTCTAAAGTCTAAATATGAAGCAAATAAACCAAAAGTGTAAACACTTAGTAGAGAGAAAGGTAAAACTAATTCCTCTTCACTACCTAGAAATTAAGATATTAAGTGCTCAGGAAGAGGGCATATAATTTTATAATGTTTCAACAAGAAGTTGATGATGATGAGGGAAGATAGAGATTATATGCTTGAGAGTATGGAGGATACAAATGAGGATAAACCTAATTTAGTGGAAGCTAGTATGATAAGAGTATTGAGAGGTTTAAAGAGGGAAGGATGCTAGTCACTAGTAAGGCATTGAGTACGTATGTAGAAGAGAAAAATATAAATATATTGTGGGATAATCTCTTTCACAAAAGGTTTGTTATCAAAGATTGAGTTTGTAGTATGATCATAGTTAGAGAGAGTTGTACAAATATAGCTAAGGTGGAGTTAGTTAATAAAGGAGTTGGGACTAATAACTACATAATATCCTCAATCATCCAATTAACATTGTTTTAATAAGAGTGGAGGGTTAGGATAACAAAACAAGTACTAGTTTCTTTCTTAATTGAAAGGCACAAGGATGAGGTGCAATATCATATAGTGCCTATGTAAGCCAGTTACATTCTTTTAAAATTTCCATGGCAATTTGATAGGAGAGCTAGAGACGATGGATACAAAAATCATTATTCCTTTATCATAGTGGCAAACCAATTACTCTTTCTCTATTATCACCAAAGAAAGTTTATCAACTCAAGATTTATAAGAATGAATAAGAGATATTGAGGATAAAGAAACAAGAGTAAACACATAAGGATAATTTAAACACATTGGACAAAGCAAAAATAATAGATAAATATAAGAGGAAAAGAGTGAATTTAGTAACAAGAGTGGGGGATGTGAGAGATACATTCTTGGTCAAGCACCAAATGATTTCTCTTATATACAAAGATTCTTTGCTTTCTCTTAATGTTGATACTAATGTTACTTTACATAATGTTATTGTTTCTCTTTTGCAAGAATTTGATTATACTAATGTTACTTTACGTAATGTTATTGTTTCTCTTTTGCAAGAATTTAACTATCTCTTTTAAGAGGGTATTGCAAGTGGATTATTTTTCAATCCTTAAGTTCAAAAATAGCAAAATTATGTAGGTATTGGGTTTTGATTGGATATAATCATATTTCCTTTCGCTAAGTGAGAGGCAAATACTTGTGCGTAGGCATTATCAATGAGTTGGCATGCATTGATGCACATTGGTGAAAATCTTTGACAAGTTATAAGATTTGGATGTGAGAAAAAAAACTAACCTGAGATGGACCTTGAATTGAAGGTTAGCTAGATCATATGTATGAGGGAGACATGTTAGAGATTTAAAGACTTAATATGTGCCCAAATAGATGGGCCATAACTAATAGACTTGACATAGGTAAGCATTAGACCGAACTAGTGTTTTATGAAAGGCTTTTAGCTTAGATGACACATCATCAGTAGATAGAGATCAATGGATATCTTAGACGATGTAGTCGATAAGATCATAGTAGGTATACATCAGCTCTAAAAGATAAAAAACATGTGGAGGATCATCTGAAGATAATAGAGTTCTTTATGGATATGGATATAACTTTTACAATTATATGTAATATCTTATCTTGTTAGTTTCCATGTAGCTAAATCCTATAAGATAAAGTACTATTTGAATGGGGGTCTCACTAATTAGATAGTGTCTTTTAATCTAATAAGGATAGAGGAGATCTAATTATTTCAGTTTAATTAAGATTATGAATCGTAAAATTAGGGATGCCTATAAATAGATTATTTGAGTCTTGTTTTTGGGAACAGAGATAGAGGGGAGAGGAACATATTGAGAGAGAACATTCCTTTATATACTTTTGATAAAATAATAAAGGTTGGTTTTTATCATATCTCTTGTATGTTTATTATTACCTATAATTATTCAATACTTTTGTAATATTCTTACTTGAGTATGAGAGTTAAATACTGCGAGGGTCATAAGGTGTTTGAAAATAAATTAGTAGTCGATGATCATGTGGGAAGGTTGAGCCTTTCTTAAACAGGCCTAAGTGGGATTGTCGTGCAAATAAGTAGGTGTACTTCCGTACAAGTTCGATATCTAGAAAAACCTTTGTAATAATATGTATTATAGCCAAAATGTCAATATTTTGAGAGGCAGAAATTTGACAGAATAGAGAGGAAACACTCATAGGGCCAATTCCTCAAGGGGAGGAAGAGGTCATTTGCTACTCATCTCGGTTTCAGATTTTGGAGGCACAGATCCAATAGTTGCAACATTAAATAGCAAAATTGATGAAGACACAAGAGGATTCTAGATTAGAGATATCAATCTTAAGGCTTACCATTGCACCACAGGGTGTTGGGCGTGTCAAAAGCACTTTGGTAAAAGTGTGAGAGCCCCAAGTTTTTTATGGCAAGCATGGTGCCAAGGAACTCGAAATTTTTTATGGGACATAGAGAAATACTTTCCAATAGTGAAGATATCTAATTCGAAGAAGGGGTCAATTATAACTATGCATATGGTGGAGGATGCAAAGTTATGGTACAGAACTAGAACCTCCAATGACATCAGTATGAGTAGACCTCTCATTAACACTCAGGAGAAGATGATGAAAGAGCTAAAGGATTAGTTCTTTCCTAACAACACTTTATGGATCGCAAGGGAAGCTTTAAAGCGTTTAAAGTAAGATGACTCGATACAAGAGTATGTGAGGAAATTCACATATTTGATATTAGACATCTAGAACTTGTTTAAGGAAGAGAAGTTGTTCAATTTCATCATTTACTTGTAAGATTGGGCACAAATGGAGCTTTAGAGGCATAATGTGAAAGACCTCCTAAGTGTGACAGTGGCTGCAGATGTCGTAGTGGATCTCTAAATGCCATCACAAATTCAAAGTAGCAACAAGGGTAAGAAGAATAGTGGGACACAGAATGGCTTAGAGAAAGGAAAAGTTAAGGTATGTGAATCTTCTTAAGGTATGGGATATTACTTATTTTATTTGTGAAGGGAAAGGTGGCTGAGGAGCAAACAAATTCCATGGTCGTAAAAGATCAAGGAGAAGGAGGTGAAGACTCGACGGAAAAAGTCTACCTTAATAATTATGTTATATTCATATTACGCATAATGGGCCTTGTATGCATAATGGGCCTTGTAAAGGAGCGTTCGGACAAAAACAAGAACAAACTTGACAAAGAGGGAAAATGGTACGTTAGAGATACGTCAATAACTAAAGAGGCTTTAAAGGAATCACAGTTAGAGGAGTACCCACAGATTATTTTGACAATGGCATCGATTTCTTCTAGTAGGAGTGGCTTATTAGACCCTTAAGTCCTAATAGCAAAAATTACAAACATTAGCAAGCCTTGACCAATATTTGACACTTGGGATAATAGAACAAGGTAAAAACTTACAAGTTGGTAGGGAAAACGAGCATTGTCAATGAGTTGACATGTATTGGTGAACATTAGCAGAAAGCTTCAATCAGGCGTAAGATTAAATGATAGATTAAGATGGAACATGGGTTAAAGGTTAGTTAGATTACATGTATTAAGGAAACCTGTGAGAGCTCTAAAGGACTCAATGTGTGCTCAAACAGATAAACCATGACTAATGGACTTAACATGGATAAGCATTAGACTAGGCCAGTATGTTATAAAAGACTTTGAGCTTGGAAGACTTATCATTAATGGATGGGTAATAAATGGGAGATCTTGGATGATGTGGCAGATAAGATCATAGTAGATACATATCAGCTTTAAAAGATAAAGACCATGTGAGAGGATTATCTCAAAATAATATAGCTCTTCATAAATATGGATATATCTTTCATGATTAAATATACTCTTATCTTATCAGTTGTGATGTAACTGCATCATATCAAATAGAGTCCTATTTGGATAAGGGTGTTATCTAATTGGTTGGTATGATGTAATCTAATAAAGATAGAAGTAATCTAGTTAGTTTGATTTAATTAGGATTCTAAATTGTAAAGTCATGGATGCATATAAGTAGCTTATTTGAGACTTACTCTTAGAAACAGAGATAGAAGGGAGGGGAACAAATTAAGAGAGAGCACTTCTTTGTATACTTTTGTGGAAATAATAAAGGTATATTTCTTGTGTTTTATTTTTGCCTATGATTATTTAATACTTTCTTAGTATTCTTACTCAAGTGTGAGAGCTCAATTTTACGAGAGTTGTGAGGTATTCGAGAATAAGTTAGTTAGTCAACAATTATATGGGAAGACCAAGTCTTGCTTAAACGGAACTAAATGAGATTATTGTGCAAAGGAGTAGGCGTGACTTCGGTATAAGTTTAGTGTCTAAGCAAACCTTTGTAACAATAGGTATGAAAGCTAAAATATCGATATGGTGGGAGGTAGTAGCGTGACAAAGTGTGCTAATAGAGTGGAGACACTTATAGGGCCAATTCCTTAAGGGGAAGAAGAGGTTTCTTCCTACTTATCTTGATTTGAGATTTTGGAGGCACAAATCCAATAGTTGGAGTATCAAATAGCAAACTTGATGAAGGCACAAAAGGACTCTAGATTGGAGATTACAATCTTAAGGTGTGTCATTACAACACCGGATGTTGGGTGTGCTAAAAGTATTTTGATAAAGTTATGAGAGCCCCAAGTTTTCTATGACAAGTGCAGTGCTAAGGAGCTCAAAAATTTTTTGTGGGACATAAAGTAGTACTTTACAGTGGTAAAGGTGTCTAATTCGGAGAAGTTGTCAATCCTGACTATGTATACAGTGGAAGATGCAAAGTTGTGGTGGAGAACAAAAACCTCCGATGACATTAATACGGGTAGACCTCTCATTGACATTTGGGAGAAGATGAAGAAGGTGCTAACAGACCAATTCCTCCCTGACAATACTTTATGGGTCATAAGGGAAATTTTGAAGCATTTGAAGCAAGATGACTTCTCGCGGCTTCGAAGACCTCCTCTTTTTCATTTTTAATTAAGGTCTTCCTCTCCAACCAGTCGAGTGTCTTTTCGATCCTCTCCTCTCTGAACCGTATGGATAGGATCTCTTTGCTTTGCTCCCTCTTTTTCCAAAAAGTAGTGTGGAAGTATGTGAGAAAATTCAAATCTTTTATGTTGAACATACAGAACATGACTGAGGATGAAAAAGTTGGTCAATTTTATAAGCGACTTGCAATGTTAGACACAAATGAAACTTCAGAGGTAGAACGTGAAAGACCTCCCAAACGTGATAATGGCTATAAATTCCTTAGTAAATCTCTAAATTCCACCACCAATTTAAACAAGTAACAAGGGTAAGAAAATTCCTTAGTAAATCTCTAAATGCCACCACCAATTTAAACAAGTAACAAGGGTAAGAAGAATGGTAGGATACATAATGTCTCGGAAAAAGGCAAAGAGAAGGTATGTAAATTTTCTCAATACAAGTCCAAGAAACAAAAAACATGGGATATTGTTTGTTTCATTTGTGAAAGGGCACATTTTGCTTATGAATGCCCAAGACGAAAGATAGGTAACGAGAAAATAAATTCCATGGTCACAAAGGATCAACTAGAAGGAGGTAAAGACTCGACGAAAGAAGTCTACCTTAACAATTATGCAATATTGGGCATAATGGGCTTTGTGAAGGAGTGTATGAATAGAAGCAAGGACAAATTTGAAAAAAAGGGAATATAGTACGTTAAAGATGTGCCAATGATTAAGGACTTTTTAAGGGAACCAGATTTAGAGGAGATTCTACGGATTATTTCGACGGGGGCTTTGATTTCTTCTAATAGTGTGCTTTGATCAATATTTGACACTTGGGATGATGGAACAAAGCAAAGACTTATGAGTAGGTAAGGAAAATGTGCATTATCAATGAATTAGCATGCATTGGTGCATATATGTGAAAATTTTTTATGAGATGTAATATTCAAATATGAGACCAAAAGATAGCTTGAAATGGACCTTGGTTTGAAGGTTAGCCAAATCATATACATGAGGGAGACATGTGAGAGCTCTAAGTACTAAATGTATGCTCAAATAGACATACCATGACTAATGGACTTAACACGGGTAAGCATTGGACCAGACCAATGTGCTATAAAAGGCTTTGAACTTAGATGACTCTTCGTTAATGGATAAAGATCAAAGTGAGATCTTAGATGATGCTGCAGATAAGATCACAGTAGATATATGTTAACTCTAAAAGATAAAGACAATGTGAGAGGATCATCTGAAAATAATGGAGTTCTTCATGGATATGGGTATATCTTTCCTAATTAAATGTAATCTCTTATAGTTATTAGTTGTGATGTAGCTAATTCAAATAGTCATATTTTTATAGAAGTGTTATCCAATTGGTTATTATGATGTAAGTTGATAAGGATAGAGGTGATCTAGTAGGATTTTGAATTATAAATTTAGGGATGCCTATAAATAGCTTATTTGAGTCTTGCTCTTGGGAACAGAAATAGAGGGGAAGGGAAGACAATGAGAGAGGGCATTCATTTGTATACTTTTAAGGAAGTAATCAATGTTGGTTTTTACCATAGCTCTTATGTATTTATTGTTGCCTACGATTATTTAATACTTTCATAGTATTCCACTCAAGTGTGAGAGTTAAACACTATGAGGGTCCTGAGGCATTCGAGGACAAGTTGGTTGGTTAACGATTACGTGAGAAGGATGCGTCTTAACCATAGCTCTTGTGTATTTATTGTTGCCTATGATTATTTAATACTTTCATAATATTCCACTCAAGTGTGAGAGTTAAACATTATGAGGGTCGTGAGGCATTTGAGGACAAGTTGGTTGGTTAACGATTACGTGAGAAGGATGAGTCTTACTTAAACGGACCTAAGTAAGGTTGCGTACAAGAGTATGCAGGACTTTGGTACAAGTTCGATGTTTAGGAAAATCTTTGTAATAATTACCACCTATGGGAGGGATAAAGCACCAAATTAATTTCATCCTATAGCTCAAATTTTAGCTCGCTTAGCTTATAGAAAAATCTAAAAGAGATAAAGAGAAAGAAGAATAAGTGAAAAAAACTTTTAGAGAAGTGTTATGTGAAAGAGAGATTAAGCACTTGAGTCGTGCCTATTTCATCAGTACCAAAGAAGGATAGATCTTGAAAAATAAGCATAAATTTTCATTCCATCAACAAAATTATTATAAAATATAGACATCTTATCCCTAGGTTAGATGATATGCTTGATGAGTTATATGGTGCATATTTTTTTATCTAAAATTGATATAAATTTTGGTTACCATCAAATTAGGTCTAAAAAGGGTAAGGATTCAATTTTTATGGTGGTGGATAGATCTTCTAAAATGGCACATTTTATCGCTTATCGTTAATCCAATGATGCATCTTAAATTACTGAATTATTTTTTAATGAGATTGTTAGATTGCATAGAGCTCCTAAAACTATTGTCTTAGGTAAAGATATAAAGTGCTTTAGTTACTTTTAGAATATTTTATAGAGATAGTTTGAAACAAATTTACTATTTTTACAACTTTCCATCTATAAATTGATTGTTAAATCAAGGTAGTTTTTTTTTTGAAAAGGTAAAGTTGCTTTGATAAATCAATGAATAAGGGAAATGAAGTTCGTTACAAGCTACAAAGAGCAACCATCATCTCTAAAGTGGACGAAAACGATGCCGGGTAATACATGATTAAAACAACTTTGTGGGAGTCAAATATTAAATGACATAGAGAGATCTTTAGGGTAAAACTAATGTGCCCATCTGGATGCTTCTCCAGAAGCTTCCTAATTAGGTTAGATCGCTTATATCACTCATGTCACTCCGAACCTCACTCTTCAGACAAGCGTTCAAGGTAAGGAATTTAGCTATTGTTTGCTTGTTCGTCTACTTGTTCTTGATGAAATATCATCTTTGTTTAGGGCTCCGGAAGGATACTTCTCTCCATGATGCATTCTCTCCAGACTTGCGATCCTGTTCTTATGTCGATGCTGCCAGACGAACAAGGGGCTACAGTGACAAGGATGGTCAACCTTATAGATAAGATCTTGCTTCAACCCTGTGTTAAGGGTAGCCTTCTTCCTTTAACAAAGTTTACATTTCGTATTAAGACCGTAAACTGACTATTTTCCTATCTCCGATGAGGATGCTTCCTGTTTCCTCTATGAGGGTGCGACGACTTCCAGACAACAATCCATGGGATCAGGTTTCTTTCATCTAGTTCGGAGTCTTCAGCCACGGCAGCCTAAAACAGGTACTTACTTCTGTCCCTTTTTTAGAATCCCTATATGATGTTATTAATTGATTCTCCATGATAATGCTAGATTAGGGAAAAAAACCTTCGATCCTTGTTGAACAAGGTAGTTAGTGTAACTTTATATACTTTACTATCTACTATTGTTGCTAAGAATCTTAAAAATTAGAAAGTTTATTTGCTTTTTATTGAACTTGCATATAATAAGGTTGCCCATAATGTTATGAGTTATTCTTCCTTTGAGATTATTTGTAAATTTAACTCATCTCTTTTAGATCTTGTGTATATTTCTTAAGGTGAAAGAGATAGTTTGGATAGAAAAAAGAAAGCAAAATTGGCTACATAAGATGGTAAAGTTGAACATTAAGAAAAGGAATCAAGAATATATAAAATAAGCAAATAAAGGGAGAAAATAAGTAACATTTAAACATGAAGATTATGCTTGGTTACACTTAAGAAAAGAAAGGTCTCTAAGAAAACAAAAGCACAAGTTATAACTAAGAGGAGATGAACCTTTTCAAGTTATAGAAAAAGCAAATAATATTGCTTACAAGATCAATTTGCCAGGTGAATATGGTGCTTATACTACTTTTGATATTATTAATTTATCTCCTTTTGATTTGTAAATAAAGATGTTGATTTGATGATAATTTTTTAAGCAAATAATAGGAATCAAGCACCTATTCATACTACACAAGCTTATAAGCAAGGAAATCATAAAGAAAAGTTGAGACAGATCTCAAATAGTTTAAATCAAATGTTAAAAATTATTGGAGATCTATTAAAGAATATTGGAGGACCACTGACAATAGGTAGAGCAAAGAAGGCCAAAGAAACTCTCAATAAATTTTGGTGGATCTCTGTACAAGAAATGAAATGTTTCTACTTCAAGAGACTAAATTCAAGCCAATAAGATTTAAGCAAAAGAGTAAGTTATAAAAAGGGCAAACAAAATGTAACCATTATTGATGTCATATTGATGTCTAACACCAGTCTTGCACTAGCTTTATAGATTAGATGAACAGAAGTAAACTAATGCTAAAGTGGTTCTTGTGACCATCACTAGACTCATCTTTAATAAGCATTCATAGAGTTTCATAAGCTAATTGACATTAGCGTAAAAACTAATCTAACATCGAACTCACAAGTCTATATGTTTTAGTTTTTAAATTGCATAATTTTATGTAGTTAAGGATGGACCTTTTTCTAAATTTAGTTAGTTGTTTCCTAATTAGGATAAGATAAGAATGGTAGTACTTTAGCTCCTAGGTATTTGATGCCCGTAAAAGACCATTTTATTGATGTAATTAGGGAGATGGTATTATTGATTAATCAAAACATTAAGAGAATTTTTTTCTTCTTAATTAGAGGAACTCTTGTTTTAAGTTATTTAATAACTTGTAATTTTATCTAGTTTGATAGTGGCGATCAACTTTGGAATCTTATCATTTTCATCCCATCTTTTCTATGAGTATATGGTTTAAATCAAACTTGTCTTGATAGAATGATCCCACATATTTTTTCATATTATTGATCCTAACTAGTCATCTTAGTGCAGTTTGTATCAGAAAGCACGGAGTTTTAATAAAAGGAAGCAGTTTTTACCTTTTTTTTCCTTTCTACTAAAACTATTTCCATCTTGGAACGAGTCAAAGTTTGTAAATTATTTTTTCTTGGAACGTGTACAAATGTTAACCTTATAAAACTAAGTTGTAACAAATAAGGGATAAAACTAACCTTGCCAACTTTTCATAAGAACTCATAAGCATCTCTTAGTCACTTTTGTAGCAATTTGAAATCACCAATTCATAAGGAAGTAATCTAAAAAGAAATAGTTATGAAAAAATACAAATATCTAGGACTCAACAAATATATAAAAGAAAGAGGAGCAAAGCTTCCACCTAACAAGCAAACATATCTCTTTCTGGATTAGCCTCATGTTCTATTGCTTCTTTATTTTCTTTAAATTGTTTATAACCTAAAGATTCCAAAATGTAATTTGAAAATTCAAGAGGTAATCTTAAATTTGGCATCAAATAATCAAAACGTGAGCTAAAAAACTAGAATCTTGATTATGATGCAAGAACATTTTCATAGAAAAATGTCCCACTATTATATCCAACTCATACGACGTTCTATTAATGGTAAGGGGGATATGAATAATACATAATGAAGCTAATTAATACATGATAAAAAAGCATGAATTATCCTAGCATTATCATATAATAACAGGTAACCATTTTTTCATTTTCTACCTCCTCTATGTCTCTAAAGGCTAGATTCCAATTTTGTTAGTAAAACGGGAAAATTCATATATCTTAAAGTACCCATTATCTATTGCATATAATATAAGACTAGGTAGTCATATATGCTAAATAAGGTAAAAATGAGATAATATAATCATCCTTTTGAATAGTGTGCTCAATCTTATGATACGTAGTAAGATAATCCCAACAAAAGAATTTAAAATTAGGAACATGTTATATCTAGAAAATAGAGACAAAGTAATATTATCTTATAAATTCATTGAATTCTATCATAACCAACATCTTTAAAACCTTATTTGTAAACCTTCTTATGTAATATTCATTAACAAAAGTATGACTTGATTAACATAAAAACCCTTTACTTTGTATGTTACTCACTAACATTTCAATAGCTTCCACTTTTTGAGCCTTACAAACACCATTAATCAAAGCTTTATAGGTGTGAATATTAGCAACAATACTTTATTAGTCATTTTATTAAACAACATAATTATTATTCTCAAGTTTTCATCTTTGTAATTCCAGAAAATAATTAGAGTATAGATATGAACATCTAATTCTGCCTTCCTTTCACGCATTTCTTTAAAAACCTAACATAAAGATCCACACTCCTCTATATGATATTCTGCTGTCAAATCATTGGTAAGACGAGAGCTTCAAGCCCAATTTTTGGTGGCATATCCCCCACACAAGCACCATCAAAGAAGGTCGGAAAGCTACATATTTTTTCCTTAACCTTTATCTACAAATGGGTGTATAAAGAGCATCCTATCTTGTCATTTCAACATTGGTCATTCCTATTACACCAAAGGCTTTTGCTTTTCTATGCCTACTCACGCCTCGCTAACCTACCACACAGTAAAGAGAAGACAATACAAAAGAATAGTAAACAAAGAACACCACATAAAGTTTTAATTGGGTCTTATGGTAAATGAAAATATGGGCATCAATTTTAGATTGTAAGTAAACTCAATGCACATCACCACAAAGAATAATCAGAGAAGAATAAGAATATTAATATTGCATTATCCTAACTAGTTTTGTCCAATTTTAAAATGTTTATAACTGGTTGGTTTAGAGCTTTAAAGTTTTTTACATATAATCAGAACAATTAACAGGTCAATTCCTAATTAATCTAGCTAAACTGATTAGTCCAGTCTAATTTTTAATTTATTACTTATATTAACTCTTTTAAGATTTGTTTTCTACATCACATATTCTTATTTCTGAAATCATTTGGATATATATTTTATTTAGTTTTATAATCAAATTTGTATATTCAACAATTTGTAATTTGTTTGAGCACATTCCTAATAAACCCTTTTTTGATAATAATCAAGATTATTTTTAATAATTCTTATTTTTCTAGTTATATTTTAATCGAATCTTCTTTCTTTATCAACAATTCTTATTTAACTTAAACATACTTTAATAGAATTTTCTTCTTTGAATAACAATTGGACATATTTACTTTGTAAGTATTATGATTTTTTAGATATTAAACTTTCACAACAATTATAATATCATATTAATTATTATGTTAAATTTCCTTTTTTTTCTTCAGATATAAAAGGATTCATATTTAAAACTAAAACTTCATATAAATATTTAATTTTTCATAGATCACTCTATAATTTTTTTCTTTTGGTGGAACTTATTAGTCTTTTAGTACTGGGTTAATTGATTCCACTTCTATTTTTCTATTATAGGTTTTGGGTTTTATTTCCTATTTTTAATTTCTATTTTTCTTAATTTTTAGTTTGTATTTTTTTAAAAAAGGATTTTTAGTTAATATTTGTAATAAAAATTAAAAACAAAAATTTTTTTAGCTAAGATTGATAATAATAATTTATAAAAAATGCTTGATAACTTTCATCTTCCTCTTTTTTATTTTATACTTATTATACTATTATATGTTAATAATATATTTTAATTTAGTTCAGTTTAATATAAAATTTTATTCTTCAATTAATTAATTATCATAATTATTAAAAATTAAATATATATATATACAAATTTAATATAATTAAATAAAATTATACATCAATTTTATTTAATAAGAATTCAATATAAACATAAAAATATATATTAATTCATTCTAACAAAATAAGGAAAAGGTGAAACAATTACAAAATAAAGATGTCTAATAGATAATCATACTTATTATCAAGGGAATTTTTAGGTGCTGTGGAGTTGAATGTAAGTAATTGCTTAAGTCCGTATACAGTAGTCAAGTTTAAGTTTGCCAAAACCTAACTTAGCCTTCTTTCATGATCATCGACCAAAAAATTCCTTTATTTTCAAATGCCTCACAAGAACCATGTTCTAGTGTTTCATTTAAACTCTTAAACACAGAAGTACAAAATACAAATTATTCAAAATATGAATATAAGAGATAAGATAAAGCCAATCTTTTGTTGATATAATCACATAATAAAACAGTACAATGGCTAAAGTTACTTCCAATTTTAAGCACTTTAGAATATAACCATTCAAGATTTTCCTGCTCGAAGCTCTCAACAAGAACTTTCTTTCTCAACTCTCTTACATATTAATGAATATACCTAATATTGTATAAAATGAACTACAAAGGATGTCTTTATATAGACTTATAAGAAATTAGGGACCTATTAAGTTAAACGTCCCATTTTCTTCACTAACTCACCAAGTTAGTAGGGAGTCATAACTTTTATGCCACTAACTCCTTTTTAGCATATATAAGATCTGACCCACTTCATTACCATATTATTCCACCTCTTTCTCATTACTTAAAAAAGTGCTCTTATTTTGTATTATAGAGCTCCCATTTTCTTAGTTTACTACCTCAATGTTTTTATTAAATGTCGCTACATCACTGCCTCTTGAAGACAAATGCCTTGATGAGTTTAGCTATTTCAAGTCATCTTTATGCATGCTCCATCTAAACACATCCATAGTGCAGTCATATTGTTGTATAACCTAAGTTAACAATAGTTTGAGTTGTTACATAATAAACCTCAAATCTTTATATACCTCTTTAACCTTCTTGTCAAAGTTAAGCATCTTTCTACACACTTGAATATATCACAACTTAGTTATGTCACATGCAAATGTTGCCCCTCATCAAATATTTTTGTCAATGTGCACTGAAGTATGCTAACATTGGCTTACTCTTAAGCTTTTATAAATATTACTTATTTTTTCTTACCTACTCAAAGGCCTTTTCCTTTTTCTCTTGTTAATATATTATCTTCATATCAATCCCAATGTCAAGAATCGATTAAAGCTTACTCACACTTACACCATTATGTAATTTTGTACTTAAAGATCTAATAAACTACCCCACTAGAAAAATTTAACACTCCAATCAAAATAATAATGTGGGCATTACTCCATTAGCATTTACCTTAAAGAATCCTTATCTAAAGTTTGAAGACAATAGAAAATCTTCTTTTTTTAGAGGCACATCACCAACATACCATTACTCTCTCTTTCAGATAGTTTGCTTTTACTAGGATGCTCTTTAATAAGGCTCATTGCGCCCAATATAGTATAGTTATTGAGATAGGCTTCTTTTATCAAGTCCTCACCTCTTTTTCTTTGATCATTTACAACTATGAAATTGATTTTTTCCTTACTCATTTTTTATTTTGAGCATTTATGAGAAAAATATGGCCTTTCACAAATAAAATAATATCTAACTTACAATGAGAAGTTTTACATACCTTCTCCTTACTTTTCTCTGAGTCATTTTGAGTTCCATTATTCTTCTTACCCTTTTTGCTAGTTTGAATAGGTGTAGTATTTTGAGATCTACTAATGAATCTATAGTTGCTATTATGCTAAGGAGGTCCTTCATGTTTTACATCTGAAGCTCAATTTATGTCTATCATTGTAAGGCACTTATAAAGTTGAACCATTTATCCTTCTCCGATATGTTTTACATGTCCAATATCAAAGATATAAATTGCCTCAGACACTGCCTTATTGAACCATCTTGCCTTAATTATTTTGAAGCTTCCTTTGTAAGTCATGAAGTCTTATTGGGGAGGAATTGATCCATTAGCTCCTTCTTCATTTTTTTTTAAATATCAATGGGAGGTCTACCAGCACTATTGTCATTTGAGGTTCTTGTCCTTCACCATAACTTTACATCACCCACCATATATATTGTCATGGTTAGCACCTTTTCTGTATTATATACCTTTGTTACTATAAAGTATTGTTCTATATCCTATAAGAAAATTTTGGGTTATTTGGCACTTTTTTTTCCCTCAAGAACCTATGATTCTCACACTCTAATTAAAGTTCTCTCTGATTGGACTCTCGATTTCTTTCTGAACACATCGTGTTTGACTAACAAGAAATTATAGCTCATCTCCTTACGATCTTTCAATTTTTCTTAAAGTACTCTTCTTAAAGTTCAATCACCAAAGCTTTAAAATGTTTTTAAAAAGGAACTACACCCTTATTCATTCGATTTAAAGGATCAACATTAACTCTTTTGCAGATGACCTCTTGCTACTTTTTAGAGCTACTTCTGAATTGATACATAACTTTATGTAAGCTTTTGACAAGTTTAAAGACATCTTAGGTTTGAGCATTAATCTCATCAAGAGCCATCTCATTTTCTCCATAGGAGCTGCTTCAATGGCCTCTAAACTGACTTCACTTACAGGAATGGTTGCGCAAGCTCCACCTTTACTATACTTGGGCCTCCCTGTGTCGAACAAACGATTAACACTCCTTGAGTGCTATCCCCTTGTAGAGAAAGTTCAGAAGAGAACCAGATCTTGGGCAAATAAATTCCTTTCCTTTGCTGGGAAAGTCCAACTCATAAAATCGGTCCTTAGTTCTTTACATGTTTATTGGAGCTCTCATATATTCCTTTCTAAAAGGTTCATCAAGTTGATTGAAAGATTACTCAAAATTTTCTATGGAGCCATTCGCAGGGAATCAAAGGTAGTGCCAAATTCAAGTGGTCTGACATTTGCTTCGTAAAGGTAGGATGCGGGCTCAACATTATTTCAGTAAAAACCACCATCCAAAATCTCATTCTGAAATGCTTATGGTGGATTCTTGAAGACCGACAAACATTATGGATCTGATGGCTACAGTCTTATTTCCTTAAAAGGCGAAGCATATGGGCTATCCGTAAGACTCCTAACAATTCCCATTTTCTGAACTAGTTACCCCATCTGAGGGATCTTGTTCAGGACCAAATATCTGGCACTATTGGTAATGGGAAGCTTGTTTCTCTATAGTTTAACAACTGGATAGGTTAAGGTTCGTTAATTCATTCTCCACATCTGATCAGAGGCTCTGCTGCCATCTCTCCACAGTATAATGGATTCTTTCATCGTAAGAGGCTGCTGATATTTTCCAGACCATCTTCGAAACTTGGGACCTCATTATTCTCCTAACCTCACTCTGGATACCTTCTTTTAGCATAATAGGCCCACACATACATTATCCAACAAAACCATTCGCGATCTGTTCAGGATGAGGAAACCAGAGGTGTTTTGGCATCACATCATTTGGCACAAAATAATCCAGCCAAGAACTTCTTTCCTACTATGGCTCACTATACAAAATCGGTTGAACACAGCAGATCGGATTAGCTATATGAACATCAATATACTATGCCCCTTATGTCAACTCCAGAAAGAAACTAGAGATCATTTATTCTTTATGTGTGAGGTGACTAATCGGATATGGAAAGCTGTTCTAAGGTGATGTAGCTGGTGTATACAAAAGACCACTTTCTCAAGTGTTATTCAGTCCTTGGTAGCACGAAGGAGTCCTATTGAGACGCCCCTTACGGGAGTGCCACATCAGACTCACAAACATAAACGAATAACAGACCGATGCGAAAGCATTTCAAAACGTACTACACATTCATTACATGTATTTTCGGTAACTAAAACAAATATACATTTTAAATCATTCCAAACTTGTTCAAAACATACATACATTATATTGCACGAACTTAATATAAATTTGTTCCAAAAACCGAAAGTAGCTTGAAACATAGTTATCACAAAAACTTACAACAATTCGGAATCATATATTTTATAAACAAGCCAAAATATATTCAAAATACATTTTTATCAAACAAGACTCAGACTCCATTAGCCATTACAGTTGACTCGTCCCGGTCTTTATAATCTTTGTTCTGAACCTACACGAGGCAAATCCACCGCGCTAATCATATAGCTTAATGAATAATAACTAATTTATATATAAAGTGATAACTCATCATACTGAACCATGTAATAGCATAAACATGTATTAACATATTGGTTTAACAATAAAATAGACATAGTGCATTTCATAATAGATTTTATAGTTAATAAAATTGAATATCAAAAGAGGGTATAAACCCTTCAAAATTAGAATACAATTTTGTTTATGACAGAATCAAACATATATCAGAACACCAAATCAGATGACTGCTAAGCCATTTATAGAAGCGAGTAACGGGACTGATACAGGAAAGACCGAAGTCTCGACATCGAAGTGTCTCAGGAGAGACCGAAATCTTGACACCGAAGTGTCACAGGAGCAGCTGCAGACTCTTTTAGGCATGCCTATTTACCCATACTAGGACTCGACAGTTTTAAAATAAAACAAAGTCATTTTAGACATTTCATGTGCAAAGCAAGTAGTCAATCATATTCACATACAAGTAACTCTTCCAATGATATAAACATGCATCAAACACCTCGGACAATCATTGTCCGGAATTCCAACACAATCATCGTAAATCAAATTCAACAAGCAGAACAAAGTAAGGTGTAACCATCTAAGATTACTCACAAAAGCTTCCTTATTACTTATTACCTCGAAGTCCTGGCAATATCTGGAAGTGGTCGCTCTATGTGTTCCTCTATAACATTTAACACATATACAAATCACTATTGTGCATGATTAAGCATTCATTTATGTATACTGAATATGTATGATGCACATTCATGACAAATTCTCAGGTATATTTCCTTATTAAACTGATGTAAACATCAATTGTACTTCAAAAGTTCCAAAATTCATACATTCAATTACTATTCCAGCTTTTGCTAGAAGCACCTCATTCAGGTCAACTTTGCATAATCAATAAGATTAAGAAAATGATGTATTTCTATAACACTTTCTTCTAGATAGTTATTCCTATATGTTTTAAGTTTCTAATGAACTAAAGTTCATACAATTTGGGTTAGTATTTCTAAAGTTATCCATAAAATACTGCATACTGTTCCCAACTAATGACAAAATCATAATTTCAAATGTAGGCCAAATTTCATCACCGTTTGGGATAGAATCAAAATTTCATTCCTTCATGAGAGTTATAGGCATATGAGTTTAGTTTAATCCAAAAGGAAAATCAACCCATTTAGATATCTATAGGTCAATTTATAGCCTAAATACCGACAACTATTCAGTGAAATCTGTCCAGCGAAACTAGTATAATTCATTCACATCTTACAACAATCTTACTCTGACATTCATCCTTTTGACTACAATTTCAACATATTCATGCCTCAATTACACATCAATTTCATGTCCAGACCTCAACTCATCAATAAATCCATACATATTCTATCCAATCAAGCATCAAATAATACATATGATAACATGCAAATCAAGATTAATTTTCCCATACCTTCTTTAACTCAATTCCTACTTCAATGCTCAAACCACTCTAGCCTTTCAAACAAATATCACACGTCCAAGATTAAGATGACCAAAAGGACAACAACATAAAAAATAGTAGGATCTAAGTCCCTTGATGTAGTAGCATGTAAGTACTTTAAGTGATGATGATGATTCAACAAGCAAGCAAAAATTCTAGGAGGTGTGAGTGAGAGAGTTTCGGTGGTGATAAGAGAACAAGATGATGAAGAACTAAGCAAAACAGAACACCCTAGCAGAAACTTGTCTCCTCTAATGCTACGTGTCACCAAATGGTAATAGCATGTGGCTTCATGCATGTTCTACACTTGTCCCACTTAGGAGGTGCCACTCATCCACACAACATGTTACCATTTGTCACCAAAAATTAGTCGACGTATAAAACATACATAAACTATATTGATTTATGCCAAGTTTGACAAAGTAGTCTTCATAAAAGTTGTAGCTTATCCTCTTAACTTTCCAATGGTATAAAGTTCGTAATTTTGGACATCGGAATCAAAAGATATGATACTTACAAGTTTAAGTGTCACACTTAGATTTCACCCAGCAATTAACCACGTATAAACCATAAACTATATTGATTTAGGCCGAATTTGACAAAGTTGTCTTTATGAGAGTTGTATCTTATCCTCTTAGCTTTCTAACAGTATATAGTCTGTAATTTTTGGACATCAGAATAAGATATGACACTTACAAGTTGGAGTATCACATCAGTTTGCAAACAAACACTAGATGTCACTCTAGATGTCACAATTGATCATGCGAAAAATTCATTTCAAGCTTGGATTTTTAAGAAATTTCAAGTCTTCTTTTCAATTAATCATCACCCAAACCTTATGTAATGTATCTATGACATATATTCAGAGACTTGGGCCCAACATTAATACCTTAAGTCTCTAATGAAGATAATAAATTCCAATTCTCCAAGTATGATTCTTTAAACCATAATTTAAGACATATGCAATACATGTTCAATGAAATATTCCAACTAGGGTACAATTTGGGGCCTTACAATTAACATCAAAATGATTAGGCATTCTGTGTTTTTCTAAGCTATATTAGCCAAAGAGCCTACCTATTGATATGAATTTTCCTTTGTTAAACCCCCTTAAGTTTTATTAGCCTTTCTTTTTGTACTAACCACATTCCATGCTTTTAAACTTAACCAAATGTCTTACCCAATCGATAAAGCTAGTGGAGCATTTATTAATTGTTGATGATTGTGGATGTACAAAAGTTTAACTATGGGGTTGTGTAAAAATGTGGGATGGTTATATTTTTCATAATGTCATGTTATGAATTCCACTGTTGGTGTAGCTTCTTTTAATTTTTATATGAAAAAAAGAAGCAGGAAGAAAAAAAGCAAAAGAAAATAGAAGAAAAAGGAAAAAAAGAAAAGAAATTTTTTTCAAATAAAATTATCATAGAGGAAATGCATATGTTTCGCAAAGTTACTCATTATTAATCTTTCCTCTTAAAGTTATAATTAAAGGGTTACTTGAGTATAATGTGAATGAGGGAGATGTACTTCTTAAGGGTTACTCCTTATTGTTACAAGGTCTTATTTATTGTCAAATTTTGTGAGTGATATATGCTTGATATGGTTTATGGAGTGAGAGCTTGAATTTAAGCTAGGAAACATGATTTTTGCATTCATCACAATTGATGTAGACAATAGTGAGCGAATGTTAGTTTTTACGCTTATTGTTATATTTAGTGTTTTTCTTGTTTCACTAACTTTGATGGCTTTTATACTACTTTACCCAAACACATCTCACATTACCGTTGCCCCCATTACAACATTGAAATGTCCTATGATTCATAATTTTGCATGTGACCTTTAGTGGTGGAGAAATAAAATGAATTGCAAAGTTGTGGAATGTCTTGATTGTGAATGGTATTTGAGTGTACCCATTAATACATCTTATTTAAACACATTTTCCATATCTGCCTCTAGATTGTTTAGTTTCTAAAGGTGATGACAATTGATTAGTCATGAGTAGAAGCATTGAATGTTAAGTTCTTGCTAGGGTTTTGAAAGTTGTTTCTCTTTACTTATGACTATATATTTGTGGGAAATATAGGAAATGAATAAATATTTACGTCTGTGACTTTGATTTTGATATTTTTCCCAAGGACGGTCAAAAGCTAATTGTGGGAGAAATTGATATGTTCTTAATTAATTATACAGTTATTCCATAACACTTAGTGTTTAACAATATGAAATGCTTAAGACATTCACTTTAATTCATATTTGATTTTAGGTACAATACAGAAACGTAAGAGATAAAGTGAGTTAAAAGCACACTCTTTGAGCCATCTTCTTGAGATATACACTCACTTGTCTTCATAGAGCAAGAAGGAGAAGGATTAGAGCAAGAGGAGACAAGAAAATACATAAAATGAAGAGAATGTGTTGAAAAAATCGAGAACGAATAGTGTAGAAAATTGTTTATGGCCATTACATAAAAGTCATGGGTGTCAGCATGTTAGTCATGCCATGACTTATTTTTCATGGGTGTGACACTTCATGCATACCCATGATTGTATTGTCATGGACGTGACATCACCATGCATGCTCGTGAATAACATATACATGCCCATGAAATGCCACTAGCTCACCCGAAGGCATAGTTTTGAGTATAAATACATCATTTTGATGGAAAAAATTGTTAAGTCAAGAGGACTTTACGATGATTAATTTTGATGACAATCAAATAATAATAATGTTATAAACAAATGACATTTTTGACAAAAGTGTTAAGTGTGCAGACAAAGTATAGAACACGGACACAGAAGGAAACACAGCTGTAAACAAAATACAGACGCAGAAGGAAACACAGACGCAAACAAAGCACAGACGTAGAAGGAAACACAAACGCAAAGTCAACACAGATGCAAAGACAATATAGACGTAAAGTCAACACAGATGTAAAGACAAATATAGACGCAAAGTCAAAACACAGACGCAAAGACAATATAGACGCAAAGAAGACATAGACGATACCATGAAGATACACTAGCACGTCAGACAGTTATTTAGTTAGAGTTAGTTACCGAATTCAACTAAATGACGGTTATCAAGAATCAAGAAGCGGTTATCAAAGATCAAGAAGCAGTTAGAGACAAAGGCTATAAATACTAGTCGTAGTCGAAGATGTTACAATCTTAGAGAAAATTCTTAAAAATCTTACGATTCAGAAATCAGTGATCTTTGAGCGTTTAGTGCTTACTTAGAAAAGAGAAATTATGTAGTGCGATAAGAAGAGAGCTAACCCTATTGTAACAAAAGCTCACAATATTTTTCTAGTGAGAGAAAGAAAAGGCTAATAGCCTGAAGAGGCTAAGATAGCTGAAAGAATACTTTGTAAGAGACCTGAAGAGGCTCTGGAAGGGAAGAAATAATACTTGTAATCATTTGGAGTATAATGAAACACTCAGAAGAACTCTGAGGACTAGACGTAGCCCACTGTTTGGGGTGAACCAGTATAAAAATCACAGTGTCTATCCTGTATCCTTTACTTCAGTTTATTTTGTTGTTAAACAATTATATAGAAGTTATTTGCAATTTAACTACGTAACAATTGTGATATCTTTTTAACAAGAAAGAGAAGTTCTTAGCAAGATTTTATATTCACAAAAAAAAGATACACCATTCAACCCCCCCTTCTTGTGTATTGAGTTTCTTGTACGTAAAGTTTATATTAACATGTAATTTACTTCAATTGGTATCAGAGCTCGGTTTCCTAGAACCACCTTTACAAAGTGAGGACAAAGATTCATTGCAGAATCACATGTTTTTATAGCAGAAGGTGCCTCCGTCATAAGACCTCCTGCGTTCAATGGTGAAGATTGTCATTATTGGAAGGACAGGATGCGGCTCTTCATTGAATCCACACACATTGATCTTTGGGATATCATCGAGAATGGACCATACGAACCAGTAGATGATAAAGAAAATGCCATTCCTCGCAACAGATGGTCAGTTGATCACAAAGCCAGATTTTAGTTAAATTCAAAGGCCAAGTTCTTTCTGAGTTGTGTGTTGAGCAGAAGTGAATATGATAAAGTTCATAGATGCGAGACTGCGAAAGAGATGTAGGATACTCTATCCATCGCATATGAAGGCACAAACCAGGTGAAAGAGTCTAAGATCAGTGTAACGTCCCGTTCTCATATCACGAGTCGGACCAGAGAAACGGGTACACGAAAGAGCAATCAGAGAAATTAGGACAACACATCTCATGCTCATGCATTTGTGAATAGTGAGTT
>JANIIA010000192.1:18473105-18488530 GCA_027478495.1 Erythroxylum alaternifolium
GCTCCTCTTCTCCAACCAAATCACTATCATCACTATCATTTGAACTTGTAGGACCAAGACCATGTTAGAAATGTCTTCCAAGGCTGCATGTGATGGACCTCCATCAAAAGGGGGGCTAGATTATTGTTATTTTTTAGCTAAAAGAGTGTGGGAACTTCGAGAGCTTCGGGAGAGTAGGAAGGGGAAGGCAAGCTCTCCACCATGAGAAGACCCATGGAGGGGTAGTTTTCCCGATGGTGGTTTGGAGGTGCAATCGATGCCGACTACCTAGTTAAGTGTATTTCTCTTTATATTTGTTGTTTTATTTCTCTCTTTAGAAATTGATTTTGTTATACTATGTCTATTATTTGGGTCTTATGTAAGAATAATTGAATGCTCTATTTGATTGTTTTTATTTATGAACCCATTGCTATGATTGAATGCAATACGTAATCATTGTGTTTCCAATTCATTTGTAGTGACTAATGGTTCATAATCATTAGGGATAACATAACCTAGGTTAAATAATCCAAGCTTGTGTGATTATGCTTAGATTAGTTTGTTTTCTCTCATTCTATAAGGTGGCTGTCCGATTAAAGTCATAGAGCGTCTCCTAGGTTATTCGATAGCTGAGGTTAACTAACGAGCTCTTCTTAATTAACCATGACCCAAAGAAAAATCGGGATTAACAGAGTTTGTTGTTAATCTATGATCAATAGTTCAAAGAGAGATGTGAAGATAATAATTAAATGAAATATTTTAATTGGGTATAGGTTTAGCTTGAACCAAACAATCGAGTCCCAAACGAATTCATCACTTTTATCATTTTTAATGTTTTCTTTTATTTGTTTTCACTAGGTTAGTTTTTCTTTATTTTGTTATTAAAACAAAACCCCTAAACCTATATATTAGTTAATTTCATTTCAAAAGATAACCGAACACTCTTTGTGGGATGGATCTAGACTCGCCACTGCTACAGTAATGGGTCTAGTTTATTTTAACTAGCATTACGACGCGCTACTGTCAATTATCATGTGTATAGGCTGAAAATTATGTTATTGTTAATGATTGTATGTAAGGTTTAAGTCTAGGGATGTTGATAATAGTAAATTATACTACATTTTCATAGATGTTTAAGTATATTTTTAAGTGTTTATTAGATGATTATCATGTGTATAAACTTAGAATTATGTTATTGTTAATGATTGTATGTATTCTAAGTGTTTGTTTGGTTTAGAGTAAGAATTAGATCATAATTTTGTGTTTCAAGGGGTGTTTAATATATTTGTTAGTGATGGAAATCAAGAAATTGAAGAATTAAGAAGATAGAGGTTAAATGAAGTGCACGATCATGACTTGCTTGTCATGATCATGACAGAAACTGTAAACATCAATTCCAACGAATTTTAACTTTGCCATCACATGAATCTTTTTGTAATTTTAACATTTTGTGGCTATTTTTGGAACAAAATTAAGTGGATAAATCCTATAAAAAAAACCCTAGAGGCCTTAAGAACTATAAAAGAACATAAAGACTCCAAAAAAGGGCAGCCTCCATCTTACCAAATTAGGTTAAATCAAGGAAGATCAAGAAGGGAGCATTGGATAGTTCCAGCTGTTCCAACATTTCCAAATCAGTCCACATCAAGTTCTTTCTTCTTTCCTTTGTTTATTTTCTTTAAGCTTGATGCATGAACTGAAATTGAAGATGTTATGCACATTATTGATGTTTTAATTTCATATTAGGATTTGTTCTTGAGTTATTTTATAACTTGATTGTTATTGATTTCAATACAATGTTATGGTGTTATGATATTTGTGTTTGCTAATACTTCAACAATAAATCGAGAGAGTGAGTCGAAAGTAATCCAGTTAGGTTGGGTAATAAGAGTTAATGATCTAATAAGTTAGGCAAATATCAAATTAATAATCATACAAAGAGAGATTTTGTGTGAAAACTCAATTATTCGATAGATCACTTAAGAGCTAGTTGAAAACGGTTGGTTGTTTTTTTGAATTGAGAGATCGCAAAATTTGGAATTTCATAATCAATTAGGGTTAATTAATTGAGGTTAAATGATTAGATCTTGATAGAGATTAATCAACACTTTGGAAATCTAGGATCGACGCCCAATTGAGTCAAAGTGGATAAAGGGGAAAAATAACAATATAACAAATCCTAGATTTTTATACTTGACCATCCCTGTTTTATTATGGCTGCTCGATTGTTAAATAGTTAAGTGCTCAATTTTATTTGCCTTTTTTAATTTCTTATTATTCAATTTCATTTAAATCATATTTTTATACCTTAGGCAAAGTTAGGTTCCCTTATTTTTAGCTATTTTCTCGTGGGATCGACATCATTAATACTAAAAGTTATGACCTGTATATTTGCGGATATTGAGGGTTTTATTAGAGGTAAAACTTGCTCAACACTAACCATGATTATTCTCTCCAAAAATCCTTATTTAGTTAGTCTTGTTAAGAAAAAAAAAAGATAAATGTTATAGGTATTTGATAAGAGTTGGAACATCATAACTAACCATCAAGTACATATTAGTTAAATAATCATTACTGTATAAGACCAAAAAAAATCAAAATACATCAAAATATAATATTTGAACATAATAAATGCTAATTACTCTATGTTTTTAGCATGAATTTGAGAGTGTTTTGTTTGCTTTTTAAAGATATTTATAGGAGTTGGTACTTAATTTACTTCATATTTTATTTACAAGTCTTATTTAGCTACCTAATAAAGAAAGAATGAACCTAAACAAGTTAGAGTCAAGTTAGAGAAGCTTTAGAGTGATTTTAAATTAACACAGCTTGAATATGGCCTATATTCACTAACACAGCACCTACACAATACTGTGTTTACCACTGTATGTGATACAATTGCCTTTGGCTTTTTTAGTAAATTAGCATATGATTTAACATAGTCAATATGTAATGTCATATTCCTCTTATGTTCTGTAATGGTGTATTTTACTTTTTAGGACAAGTTGCCATATAAAGAATAATACTTAAATAGGGACCAATCTCCCATACCATAGTATAAACATGTACCCATTTTTACGCACTTCAAACTTGTTTTCATTAGTTGAACTCTCGAATGAAGAATAAAGGATGTACGAAGCCAGCATAGATGCAAGCTAGTACCAAGTTAGTGTCCCTATTGTACTGTGAAGGTCACATAACCAATATGAGCATATAGTGATCTCTAGTTCGTTAAAATTTTAGGATTTTCTTAAGATAGAAAGGAGAGAGACACTGGTAATTCTTGGAAGCAAGGACTTTCATAGGATGAGAGGATGACTAAAGTAGTCAAGATTACATTAATAATAAAGCAACCTTAGAGAAAAGTAAGAAGTTCATCATGGATTATCTTAAACATCAAGATCCTAAGATCCATAAAAATGATTTCTTATTTTTTATGTTCTTTCTTGTTTATTATGGGTTTTATTAGTCTAATTATGAAGTAAATTAGGATATAAATACGATGAACCCAAGACTTGCTATTTTGAATTTATTTTTTAAATTTAAAGCAAGTTTCTATCTTTATTAAGAATTATTTACGTTGACTTATTATGTTATATTGAAGTAGCAAACACAAAATATATAATATTAGATTTCATATATAAGGATTAAGAAATCATATTAATTATTAGATTAAAGCATGAATGATGAGAGTTTCATAAAATCCTAGAGATAGGACTACATAAATCTCATATTTTAGAGTCAAATTTATTAAGGGAATTCACATTGTAAATTAATGCATTCTTGGGGTTTTGATTGGAAAGAGATTTCAATCAACCAAATTACGATAGGCACTTAGGTCTTAAGAAAAAAAATAGCTGTAAGTTTGTAATTCTTACAAATTCAAGAAATAAGGGTTGATTAATAAATTAAGAAAAATTCACATACAAGAAGGTTCTAGGGAAATTCTAACTTTAAATCTTTATTATCAACTAACTGTTTTATTACTGTCTATCACTTTGATTGATTGTTTCTTATTAGTAATTAGTTAAATTTCCTTTTTAAAGCCAAAAAATTAATTTTCTAAATTAGCTCAGAGAAAGACAGTTAGTAATAGTAGTTATAGTCTTTATGAGATTAAAATTTGCACTCGAAAATGATAAGTGTAATTGCCTTAATGAATTGACTTTACATGTTCCCTGACCTGCTTTTGCTCGTTGTTTCCTTCGGCCACTATCATTTATGGGATGCATAAGTTCCAACTTGCTTCTGGTCTGTTCCTCCCTCTGGTATACGCTTCTTCTTCTTGCTCATCTTCTCCAAACGCCCTTCTCTTTCATCTCTATTCTTGCTTCTTAGGGACAATCTCGTCTTCTTACCCCATATCTTTTTTACCGCCCTTTTTCCTTGTCCATTTTGGACACACTGCCACTCAACTTTTCTTTCTGCTACACTGCCACCTTCTTTTTTTGGTTTCACTCTCTGATCTTAAAGCTTTGCGTTGTCTCAGACCATGATGATTTTCCATCCTTGCCCTCATGGGCTCGCTCACTATCATCTCCACAACCTCCCCTACAAACCCCTCCCTCCACCGCGCCATCCTCTTCAACTGATCACCTACCTCGGATTCAACCTAATACATTACCCAAACTCTCTTCACCAGCCCCTCTCCTCACCGCTTCACCACCTGCTTCTGCTTTCATCCCTCAGAAGAGTTGGAAACAGGTAGTCAGGGATCCATTTTCCTCGAACCTCTCTTTTCAGCCTTCTAAGGAAATCAATGGTAAATACGATGTCTATCTCGACCTTAGCATTTTAGAAGAGGGAGCAGGTAGCTGGAAAGCTACTTTAGTAGGATTCTTTCTTAATCGTCGTCCCCCATTCATTGGTGGTTATAGAAGGTTTGGAAAACAAGAGTATTGGTGGACGTTCTGCCAACTGAAGAAAACCACATATTATTCACCTTTCCCTCCATTGCTACAGCTAACAAAATTCTTGAGGAAGGTCCATGGCACATAGGTAATCATGTTGGAAACTTTGATGGGCTTTAATAGAAGAACTTTCATAAAATATGTATTTGTATTGATAACAAAGTCTATAAGAACAAAAGAGACACAAAATAAATATTTTTTCTCTATAAGTGTTACTGCACTTTTTTTCTCTCAATATTCCTTTCTCACAAAGAGCTACGGCTCTTCAAATAATTTTTTTGAGATATTCACTTTTCACTTTTTCTTGCACACACAGCTCTATTGTTCTCATGCATTTAAATGATTATAAGAACACACATATATAGACATGTTAAACAACTTCAATTACGCCGACTTTGACCAAGCAAAATTTCTTCTTGAATTTTATCCTTCCACGTGCAAGCTTCATCATTACTATTTCAATAATAGTTTAGCCACTTCTTTGACACATTTCATGCTTTTTTACCAAGCATGTTAACTCATCCTTATCCACAAGCTTCTTCCACAAGCTTCTAAATTCATCTATAAGTTTCCACATCATCACTAGATATTTTTCTCCAACTCAAATCTTATCTTTTATTATAATTACATAATTATCCATACTGAAGGAGGGTTTGTATTTTCTAGCACTCCCCCTCAAACCTGACTTCTCACGCTAAGCATTTCTCTCAGTCTGCAGAACACTTCATTATTCAATGGCTTTGTAAAAATATCTGCTAATTTCTCTTCTGTTCTGCAATAAACCAATTCTATAACTTTGTTTTTTACTTGCTTCCTGATAAAGTGATATTTGATATGTTTGCTTCGACTGTGTAATACTGGATTCTTTCCAAGCAATATAGTAGACTTGTTGTCAACATATATTATCGTCGGACCTTTTTGTTCATGGTCTAGCTCGTTTATAATATACCGCAACCACATTGCTTGATATGAACATACTGCTGCTGCCAAATATTTAGCTTCACATGTTGAAAGAGCAACAATTTGTTGTTTCTTTGATGACAAAGAAAATATAGCTGACCCAATATGAAAAGCATACCCAGAAGTACTTTTTCAATCATCCAAGTCTCCACCAAAATCACTATCAGAATAACCAATTAACTTTGAATTTTGAGCATGCATATAAAATAAGCCTTAGTCGATCGTACCTTTAATATATCTCAAAATTCTTTTTGCTGCATCAAAATGATCTTGCTTTGGCTTTTTATATATCTGTTGACTAGTTCGACTATGTACATGATGTCTGGCTTGTATAAGTTAAATACCCTAGACTTCCAACCAAACTTTTGAACAACGTTGGATGTACAGATTTTCTATCTAAATCAATTCTCAATTTTGTGTTTGCATCAGCTAGTGTGGCTATTTGCTTACAATCTTTCATTCTGAATCTTTCTAAGATTTCTTCTGTATACTTTTATTGAGAAATGAAAATTCCTTCTTCAGTCTGCTTCACTTCAACTCCAAGAAAGTAGGACATTTCACCAACATCTGTCATCTCAAATTCTCTAGTCATAGCTTTCTTGAAATCATTAAACATACCTGGATTGTTTCCTGTGAGAATAATGTCATCCACGTACAAGCACACGATCATGACATCTCTATGTTGATTTTTCTTCATGTAGAGCGCATATTCATATGGAATTTTTGCAAAACCGTTGTTTCAAAAGTATTCATCAATTCTTGTATTCCAAGCTCTCAGAGCTTGCTTCAATCCGTACAAAGCTTTCTTTAATTGATAGACTTTGTCTTCTTGACTCTTCTTAACATATCTAGGCGGTTGCTCAATATAGACTTCTTCTTCTAAGTAACCATTCAGAAAAGCAAACTTCACATCCATCTGAAAAATCTTCCATTTGTTTTATGCTGCAAGTGCTATAAGAAATCTAATTGTATTAATTCTTATAACTGGAGCAAATACTTCATCATAATCAATTCCATATTCTTGTTTGTAGCCTTTCGCAACTAATCTTGCCTTGTATTTCTCCAATTTTCCTTCTTGGATGGTCTTTGTCTTGTACACCCACTTGACTCCAATTGCATTATGTCCTTTTAGAAGGCTGGTCAATTTTCATATATCATTTCTTTGGATTGCACCAATCTCATCATGAGGCCATCAAACAAAACAATGAATATTCAAATGTATCTATTCGTTATGTAGCATCATAAAGATCACTTAAATTTCTTCTCTTAATAGGTGCTCCCCCTGAATTGCTACTGCTACATTTTAACGTTGACAGTGTTGAAGCAGCTGCTGTTGTGTAGGACTTTGTGGAAGAGATTGATTATCATCTTGTTGTGCTTGTATATCCATATCATCATCATCATCAAAGAACATTCCTTGAGTATTCCTTTCTTCTTTACTCCACTTCCAATAATCAACTTCATCAAACTCAACATCTCTTGATACGATCACCTTTTTGGTTATGGGGTTGTACAACTTGTAAGTTTTACTTTGGTTGTCATATCCAATAAAGATGCACTTATCCCCTTTGTCATCCAATTTCTTTCTTTTTTGGTCAGGAATATAGGCATATGTGATACACCCAAATATCTTGAGATGTCCAACTACTGATTTACTTCCACTCCATGTTTCATTTGGTGTCATAAACTTTACGCTTTTTGTTGGATAGCGATTTAACAAATAGACCGCACATACAACAGCTTCAGCCCATAAATTCTTTGGTAGGTGCTTTTCCTTCAACATGCTCCTTGTCATATCAAGAATTGTGCGGTTCTTCCATTCTGCCACGCCATTTTGTTGAGGTGTATATCTTGTTGTTAGCTGATGAATAATTTCATGTTCTCTACAGAAATTCTCGAACAATTTCGAGGTGTACTCGCCTCCTCTATCAGATCTTAGTATCTTTAGATACTGTCCACTTTGCTTCTTGGTCATTGCTTTAAACTCTTTAAACTTGTCAGGGGCATCTGCCTTTTCTTTTAAAATATACACCCAATATTTTATACTAAAATCATCAATAAAAATTAAATAGTACCTGTTTCCATCAGCTGATTGCACATTAAATAGGCCAGCTATATCTGTGTGCACAATCTTCAATTGCCTTCTGGCTCTCCATGATTTTCTGGTTTCAAACGGTTGTCTATGTTGCTTTCCTTTGATGGAAGCTTCACACAACTATCTCGGTTGTTCGATTTCTGGCAATCCGTTCACCATTTTTTATTTTGACAATAACTTTAGTCCAGTAAATCCAAGATGACGGAAGTTTAAATGCCACAGCCAAGATTCGTCTTCAATGGCTGACTTCATATACTTTATCAACTCGTTCCATACGTCAAGTGTGAAAAGACGATTATTTGTCATCTTCACCTTTACTATTTATTCTTCCTTCTTATTTCTGATGGTAAGATGGTGATTCTTTAATACTATAACATACTTTTTTTCTAAGAGTTGACCGAGGCTGATGATGTTGCTTTTCAAAGCAGGCATATAATAAACATCAGAAACATATGTCTTGTTTCCATTTTTTAATGAAATCATAATTTTACCTTTGCCTTTTACTGAAATCTTTCTTAAATAACAGAACATAACTTCTCCACAAACTATCTCGTCTAAATCTATGAACAACTCTTTATATCCACACATGAGATTGCTGGAACCCGTGTCAAGATACCAAGCATCATTGTTGCTTTGCTCATTTACTCGTAAAGAGAGAAGCATAACAACGTTGTCTTTCTTATCTTCTGCTGTTACAAAATTACTTCTTTCCTTCACCTCAGGATTCAATCTACACTCGTAACTAAAATGACCATATTTATTACAATTATAACACTGCACTTGAGATTTATCACTTCTTTGTTGAAATTTGCCTCGACCTCTGTCTCCATAACCTCTTCCATGACCATATGTCAGATTTCCTTCAGTTATATTTGCTCTTTCAAAAAATTGTTGACTGCATCCACGTCCACCTCGGTTGTTCCATCGACCACGTCCCATTTGGTAGCCACCTTGACTTCCTTTGTCCTATTTCTAGCTACTACTTGCTTGATTTTTACTAATTGATAGTTGGCTTTGCAAGACTTTCTCCACGTTTCTAGTATTATCATTCCAGTTCATTCTTTACTCATGTGCTTGGAGAGAATCGACGAGTTCATCGATCGAAAGTTTTGACAAATCTTTTGATTCTTCGATTGCAACGACGACATAATCAAATTTACGTGTCAACGAACGCAAAAGCTTTTCCATTACTCGAACATCGTCTAGAGTTTGGCCGTTTCTTTTCATCTCATTAGCCACCGTTTTCAAACGAGTGATATAATCAATAATATTTTCTAAGTTTTGCATTTTTAGCACCTCGAACTCAGCTCTGAGTGATTAAAGATGTACCTTTTTACCTTTTTCGACTCTTTGGAAAGATTTCTGCAGAATCTCCCATACTTCCTTTGAAGTCTTTGCATTTGAGATTTTCTCAAACTTGGATTCGTCAACACCTTGAAAGATAAAGAACAATGCCTTCTTGTCTTTCTTTTGATTTTCTTTTAATGTCTTTTTTTCAGCATCTGATGAGGCCGCTTCGGTAGTTGCATCTACGGGCTCAGAATATCCGTCATCGACAATATCCTATAAACCATGAGAACCAAGCATCACTCTCATCTGGATGCTCCAATTTTTAGAATTTGTCTTTGTCAATTTCGGAACTTGAGGCTAGATCATATTAGCCATTGCTTCACCAATTCACGAACAAACAAACCTCCGCTCTGATACCACTTGATGGAAACTTCGATGGGCTCTAATAGAAGAACTTTCACAAAATATGCATTTGCATTGATAAAAAAGTTTATGAGTACAAAAAAGACACACAAAATACAAATATTTTTCTCTCTAGGTGCTACTGTACTTTTTTTCTCTCAATATTCCTTTCTCACAAAGAGCTACGGCTCTCAAAACAACTTTTTTTAGATACTCACTCTTTACTTTTTTTCATGCACAAAAAACTCTACTGTTCTCATGCATTTAAATGATTATAAGAACACATAGATATAGACATGTTAAACAACTTCAATTACATCGACTTTGACCAAACAAAATTTCTTCTTAAATTTTATCCTTCCACGTGCAAGCTTCATCATTACTACTTCAATAACAATTTAGCCACTTCTTTAACACATGTCATGATTTTTTACTCATCCTTATCCACAAGCTTCTTCCACAAGCTTATAAATTCATCCATAAGTTTCCACATCATCACTAGATATTTTTCTCCATAATGGGTCCAGACTCCAATGAGGACGCCATTGCAAATTCTGGACATGAACCCACTGAAGGTGCAGAACTAGTAGTTTTTGAGGAAAAATTAAACCATACACCTCTTAAAACCCCCCAATAAGTCAAGCATTAGTAGCATGCCACCAGCTGCTAATATCATCGAGATGAGCTCTACCCTTATTGAAAATCTTCCAGTTGACAATCATGCTTCTCCAAGTGATCACAACATTAGCCCCCAACCAATTCCATCTAGGCTTAGAACTTCTTAATTGCATAGCCCTATTTCAAATAAAAATAATGCTTTAGAACATACGGAGCAACGCCAAAGTTTTCAAATAGTTGAATGATGAAGATCTCAGCGGAGCAAGCATCAAGGCTCCAAAACTCACCATCTCTAATACGTTAATAATCATATGGAATGTCTGAGGACTCAATTGCCCTATAAAGCAAGCCGCTTTAAAAGGTTTTGTTAGGTAAGAAAGGCCTTTGTTCGACTACTTGAAACTAAAGTAAAGTTGGAGAATGTTGATCATTTTTATTTGGGTTCGGGATGGCAGATGCTTACTAATCACACACATCATTTCCTTTCACATTATTATCTGTTATAATGCAGATGAAATTCATGCGGAGCTCCTATTTTCCACTGACTAGTTGATGTACCTAAAACTCTCTTTTTTACAGGAACACACTGCCATTATCACCTTTATCATTTATGCTAGCAACTTTGGCTTCCAACGAGCTGCATCTGATCTATTGAAACTCTGCACTGATATACAACTACCTTGGCTATTATAAGGAGATTTTAACATCACTTTATATAACTTCGAGGCTATTGGCAACTGTAACCTAAGACATTATTCAGAAGATCTCAAGCGATGTATGGAATAGTTAAATGTTATTGACTTGAGGTCAGTTAGTAATACATACACTTAGTCCAACAGAGAAGGCTCACACTGGTTTATTCAAAAGAAGCCAGATCAGACATTAGTTAATGCTAAATGGTTGGCAAAATTTCCTCATAGGAACACATATTTTCTAGACCTCGTATTCTCAGATTATATCCCAGTTCGGGTTGACAAACATTTCCAAATAGTTGCCAGGAGATTCCCTTTCCGCTTCAACAATTATTTAACAAATGTTCCAGGTTTTCTGGAGGCTTGCACGAGGGAATCAACAAGCTATTATCATGGTATAAAGCAGTGTATTTGTGTCCAAAAGTTGAAAGCAATAAAAAAGGAGTTGAAATTGCTTTAATCTATGAGGGTTTGGTAGATCAAACAATGACCACAGCCTGGGACGATCTTACTAAAATTCAGAGGAGTATTGCGCTCTCTCTCCATAATCCACATCTCCATGCAATAAAAAAACAGAGCTTATCAACTTACTTGCTCTCTGTTTAAAACCAACACTCGTCACTACAACAAAGAGCACAAATGCATTGGATTAAGGATGGTGAAAACTGTACGAAATTCTTCTTCCACCATTCCATCATGGCTCACAGGAACTGAAATTGCATTAGCTCGATATTGACAAATAAAGGAACTCTACTGCAAACTCAACTGGACATTTAGGCAGAGGCCTAAAATATTTTACTAACCTACTTGGTACTTACCACCCTAATCCTGCTCCCCATGCAAACCTCTTGGACCTCCCAGAATTTAGTCCCAAGAAAATAACTCAGGCAGACATTGAACTGTTAACTAAGGTCATTGATGATAAGGAAATTGAGAAAACTCTTTTAAGTTGGATGGTATAAAAGCATCAGGTCCATATGGTTCAACAGGTTCTTTTACCAGAATAGATGGAAATGCGCAGTTGCATTTGTCAAGCAACCAATGAAAGAGTTTTTCCTGCATGAAGTGCTATTACAGGAGGTTAATCAAACCTATCTTTGTCTGATCCCAAAAACTGCTAGTCCATTTTTTTTAATTAGTATCAACCAATATCTTGTACAAATTTCATTTGTAAACTCATCTAAAAAATCATTGCCATAAGATTGAAAATTGCTCTCACTCCCCTCGTTAGTGACACACAAGATGCTTTCCTTAGTAATGGCCATACTGGGGATAATTTTCTGATTGTGCAGCAACTACTCCAGGGATACTCTCGAGCGAACTCACCTCCCAATTGCACTGTTAAGGTTGACTTCCATAAGGCATTTGACAGTGTGCTTTGGAGCTTCTTATGGCAGACAATGGAAGCATTTGGTTTTCCAACCACCCTCATCAATTGAATTAAGGAATGTGTTACTAAAGTTGCTTATTCTGTATTAATCAATGGCAGTCCTCAAAATTTTTCATGGCAGGGTGAGGCCTGCGATAAGGGGATCCCCTCTCCCCCTACCTCTTCGTCATGTGCATGGGAATGCTTAACATTATCATTCAACGTGAAGTGGCTTTAAACAATACTTTCAAATACCACTCAAGGTGTAAGAAACTTGGCTTAACTCACCTTTCTTTTGGAAATGATCTCTTGCTATTTTGCAGAGCTACTCCTAAATCAGTAAGCAAGTTCATGCAAGTTCTTTACAAATTCAAAGACCTCTTGTGTTTAAGCATTAATCTCAACAAGAGCTATCTCGTTTTCTCTAAAGGAGTTACTCCAATGACCTCTAGACTAACTTCTCTTATAGGAATGGTTGCGCAAGCTCCACATTTACTATACTTGGGCCTCTTTGTGTTGACTAGACGATTAACACTCCTTGAGTGATATCCCCTTGTAGAGAAAGCTCATAAGAGAATTAGATCTTAGGCAAATAAATTCCATTCTTTTGTTGGGAAAGTTTAACTCATAAAATCAGTTCTTAGTTGTTTACTTGTTTATTAGAGCTCCTATATATTCCTTTCCAAAGGGGTCATCAATTTGATTGAAAGATTACTCAAGGATTTTCTATGGAACCATTCGCTGGGAATCAAATGTAGTGCCAAAGTCAAGTGGTCTGATATTTTCTTCTCAAAGGAAAAAAGAGGGCTCAGCATTCTTTCAGTTAAACCCACCAACCAAATTCTCATTCTGAAATGCTTACGGTGGATTCTTGAAGACTAGCAAACATTATGGATCTGATGGCTACACCCTTATTTCATCAAAGAGCAAAGCTTATAGGCTATCCGTAAGACTCCTAACAATCCCATTTTCTGAAGCAGTTACTCCATCTGAGGGATCTTGTTCAGGACCAAATGTATTGCACTATTGGTAATGGGAAGCTTGTTTCTCTATAGTTCGACAACTAGATAGGTGAAGTCTCATTAATTAATTCTCCACATCTGATTAGAGGCTCTGCTACCATTCCATTCCACACTACAATGGATTATTTCATCGTAAGAGGTTGTTGGAATTTTCCAGACCATCTTCGGTACTTGCAACCTCATTAATCTCCTACCCTCACTCCGTATACCTTCTTTTGGCATAACAGGCCATACATTTGGCACAAAATAATCCCTCCAAGAACTTCTTTACTACTATGGCTCACTATACAAAATCTATTGGACATAGCTAATTGGATTAGCTATATGAACATCAATATACTATGCCCCTTCTATCAACTCTAGGAAGAAACTAGAGATCATTTATTTCTTATGTGTGAGGTGAAAAATCAGGTATGGAAAGCTATTATGAGGCGATGTAGCTGGTGTATACAAGAGAACACCTTCTCGAGTGTTATTTAGTCCTTGGCAGCACAAAAAAGTGCTATGATCTCGTCTTATATCTTCGTTGTGAGCATGTGTGTCCAAGCTATATGGAAAGAGAGAAAAACAAGGCAATTTAAATCCAAAACCAAGCATATAGACATTATCTCCACGGAAATCCTAGAAGGCATCAAGGAGCTTATGGCATTAAGCAACTCTCCTAACAACACCAACATTCTCTAGTTTTGATATCCTAGCATAATGTTTTGATTTGTTTCACTACATAGCTACTAATATCTTCTAGCTGAAGGGTATCCCCCTTGATCATATTGCATGTTCCTATTTCTATACTTTATTATTAATGTATAATATTCCTTCTTTTTTTTAAAAAAATGATTTCTTGTAGTATTTTTTATGCTTTAAGAAATATAAAATCATAACTAGAATAGTTAGTCCATATATTAGTAAGTATTGATTAAGAATCTAATTGTTTAGAAGTCACCCTCATCTATACTACTAACCATGAATTTCAAAGGAATGCTCTTTTGAATGATCTTAGTTAGTATATTCTTCTTTATAATCTCCATTCCTAGTGTTAAATGACTTCAATAGAAATATATTCACATAGGAGGTTGTAGGAGATAAGTCTAACCTAGTTTAGATATGATGGATCACTCTTTACTGGTAGTAATAAATAAAAAGGAAGTTGGGTCATTAAAAAAAACTTGATAAGGCTTTGGTTAACTCATTTTGGCTATAAAAGTACTTAATAGTAAAGAAAATTTCCAAAACCCCACTATGTTAAGGTCATTTTTCTATAAAGGTACTTATTCAAATCAATAGAGGGACTTTAAGAACTCCGTGTAGATTTAAAAACTACTTGAAAAGTTAAATGGGTTTGAAAAGGCCATTGTAAGAGGATTAGAGATCAAGGTTAAAGGATATGAATCCTTCAAATGTGTGACGAAGCTTTGAGTGGTGAAATACAAAATGAAGAACCTTCATAATGGGAAATTTAATTATGCATAGAAAAGCAACCAGAAGGTTGGAACAGAGTTGAACGAGGCTCAAGAAGACATCTACTCCAATTTGAAAGATGATGCCTTTAAAGTCAAGGAGATGAAAGCTCTTAATAATTACACACAAGCTCTAGTGTAACACCCCACTCCAGTCGGACCCGAACCCGATACCGATGGTGATATCAAAATCCGTGCCCGTCGAGGGTGGCATGTCACATCACTTAACATTTAACAACTCGGTATATTTTTTTTTAAAACGCTTTACACTTATCGCTCATGTGGGCCCACTTTTTCTTTTCAAAACATTTTGTCTCTTTAAACTAAAACCGAAACAATTCAAATTGCAATAGATAAAACACAAAGCGCAGAAAGTTAATATCTTAAATTGGCCCATTTTATTTCATAATCATTTAATACAACATAAAGAAAGTAACGGAAACAATCTTCAGCCGCTTGGGCCCATTTCCAATTACACAGTACAATTGTTTTTCAAATTTCTCAAAATCAATTGTGATAATTGAATGCAATTGAATACAAATCAGTACAATGATTTGCGGAAAATACAATCAAATCACTAGACATAATGCAGACGCGAACTGATCCCGACCTCTTCTTTTCTCTCTCTTAT
>JANIIA010000192.1:18505908-18516607 GCA_027478495.1 Erythroxylum alaternifolium
TTTCCTTAATCTCTCTTTGAGCTCATATGTACTGAAATTTCGGGTCCTAACCTTTAATATGAGAACGGGATGTTACACAAAACCTACACCATAGAGTATCCAATGGAGACAGGAGGGGAACGAAAATGCTACACCGATGAGGATGAGTAGGATCAGATTTCCATCATTTGACAGTGAGAACATTAAGCTGTGGCTACACTATTGTGAACAATTTTTCCATCTGGGCTAGACTCAAGAAAAGATAAAGGTGAGTATAGTTAT
This sequence comes from Erythroxylum alaternifolium, assembly GCA_027478495.1. Taxonomy (NCBI): domain Eukaryota; kingdom Viridiplantae; phylum Streptophyta; class Magnoliopsida; order Malpighiales; family Erythroxylaceae; genus Erythroxylum; species Erythroxylum alaternifolium. The sequence continues at coordinate 18,506,170 of JANIIA010000192.1, forward strand.
TCTACAGATGGACAAACGAGCTCATGAGTGGTATCACTTATTCATTCAAAATTGTGATAAGACAAAGATGGTTGAATGGGGCAAGTTTACTAAAGCTCTCAAACAGAGGTTCGATGCAGAGATCTTTGACGACCTAGCGGGGGATTTCAATGACTTGAAGCAAAATGGAATGATACTAGACTATTTTGCCCAGTTTGATCATCACTCAAACAGGCTCTCTCTACCAAAGGAGTATCTAGTCGGTTTTTTTGTTAAGGGCTCAAACCCAAAATTGGCATAACTGTAAGATTACATGAACCACATTCTTTGCATAAGGCTTACACTTTAGCTCAGAAATAAGAGAAGATACTAATTTTAGTAGGAAATACTATTCTAAACCAAGTCAATACAACGAAGAACGTGAATAATGAAGGCAATTTTAACCTCACCTCAGGGTTGTCCCAAATATCAACGGTAAACTGAAGTTCAAGTAGAGAAGGAATACTACCCACACCAACTACAACATTATGCTCACCATCGGTAAGGTCTTTAAAACCCTCGAAACCTATTAATAGTAAGGATTTTGATGATAAAAGGGCGAAGGGTCTCTGCTTTTGGTGCGATGAGAAATGTAATTTGGGCCATAAGTGTAAGAAGAGACAGCTACAATTTTACGTAATTTTGGGGGAAGAGGATAGTGGAAAAACATCACCAAAACAAGAGAAGGAAGAATTTGAAGAAAGTTTTGGTGAAGAACATTGTCCAATTGTTCCAATGCAAGCTATATTGGGGTTATTTGGAGAGATGGAATTTAAACAAATGAGATTAATGGGGACGCATCAGAGACGAAGAATTCACATACTGATTGACAATGGTAGTATGCATAATTTCGTTGACACAATAGTAGTGAGGAAGGGGGTTGTGGCCTTTAAGAGATAGAATCATTTTCCATTACGGTGATAGGTAGACTACAGCTAGAATGTTTACAATGTTATAAGAATTTTATCTGGACCATGTAAGGGACGCACTTCACCTTAGATGCTCTGGTGCTATCGCTGGGGGTTGCAGCATTGTATTAGTGGTTAGTTGGGTTAAACAATGTATTATGTAATTTTAGAGATAGAACGATGACGTTTAACTAGGAAGGATGACTTGTGACATTGAGGGGAAACCCAGGAGGTAGATCTAGGGTCATTTCGAGCAAGGAATTCCATAAAACTCTACAACGCTCAATGAGCGACCAATTGTTCATAATGCAACTAACGATCCCCATCGAATATAAACTGCAACAGATGAGACTGAAGGATGAACAGTGGAGTGCATTTGATGAGATTAACGTAGTCTTATCTAAATATGAAGTGGTGTTCCAGGAATCGAACCATCTTCTACCAAGCACAATCATCAGATCATTTTGAAGGAAGGAGTCGATACCATTAATGTGTGTCCATATCACTACTCGGGAACACAAAAGGATGTAATAGAGTAGTCCGTAAAGGATCTTATGAAACAGGGGTTCATCCGTTATAGCTACAGCCCTTATACATCACCGATGGTTCTTGTCAAGAAAAAGGATAACTCCTGGTGCATGTGTGTGGATTATCGGGAGTTAAACAAACATACAGTGAAGGATAAATTTTTGACAACACTCATCAAAGAGTTGTTAAACGAATTGCATGGAGCTAGTTGATTCATCAAATTGGACCTGCACTTTAGGTACCTCCAAATTCAGATGCAGATGGAAGATGTTCTGAAGACGACCTTAAAACATATGAAGGGCATTAAAAGTTCTTGGTTATGCCATTTGTCTTGACAAATGCTCCTTCAGCGTTTCAAAGGCTAATGAACGATTTGTTTAAACCATACTTGTGTCTTTTTTTCTAGTATTTTTTGATGATATCTTAATCTACAACTCATCGTTGCCATTGCATATAGAACATATCTCAGTGGCTTTGCAGACATTGAAGGATAATCGACTGTGCTTATGAGGGAGCAAGTGTGTGTTTGGGGCACACCAAGTTGAATATTTAGGCTACACAATTTCAGAAGGAGTGGCAACAGACATCTAGAAATTTAAAACCATTGAAGAATGGCCTGAACCTAAGCCAATTAAGGAATTAAGAAGATTTATGGATATTACTAGGTATTACTGGAGGTTTATTAAAGGGTATGGGATGATGGCTAAACCATTGACATAATTATTAAAGAAAGAATGTCTAGCCAACTGGGAATGGCAACAAGAGGAGAAGGCAGCCTCCAAGAAATTAAAGGAAGCAATTTTGTCAGCCCCATTATTGGCATTGCCAAATTGTTTAAAAACTTTTATGGTGGAGGCAAATGTAAGTGGACAGGGGATCGAGGTTGTGTTACAACAGGAAGGTCATCTCATTGCCTTCCTCAGTAAAGCATTAGCTAGAAGACAACACGAATTATCCACATACGAAAAAGAATTCTTGGTAGTGATAAAGACGATTAAGTACTGGCATCATTATTTGAGCTTCAAACCGTTCATCGTTAAAACAGATCACCAGAGCCTTAAATACTTGTTAGATCAACATATATCCACTCCTTTCCAACTATCGTGGCTACCGAAACTCCTTACCTACGACTTTGAAGTGCAATATCGTAGTGGGAAGGAAAATATGGCTACAGTTGCCCTTTTAAGAATCACCAATGCAAAGATATTGATGATATTAGTAATGCAAATACATGGTGGGCTGTTAGAGAAAATTAAGAAAAGTTTCCAAGAGGATCGAGCAATTCAAGATATCATTAAGAAGTTGGAATCTAACAGTATGAAATCTAGCGTGTACGAATGGAAGAATGGATTATTGAGGTGGAAGGGGCATTTAGTGGTGGGCGCCAACAAAAACCTGCAATAACAAATCATAGGAATTAGTCATGATGACACCATGGGAGGACATGTAGGTGTAGTGGCAACAACAAAGAAGCTGCAAAATATGTTTTTTTGGAAAGGAATGGCTAGGAACGTTCGAAACCATAATCAGAAATGCATGAACTGCTAGAGGAATAAATACGATAGTTCTACTTATCTTAGATTATTGCAACCTATTAAGATACCAAAAGGAAGCTGGAGGGAGTTGAGTGTCGATTTCGTTGAAGGAATTTCGGTATCAAAGGGAAAGTCAATCATTTTAGTAATTTTGGATCGATTTACAAAATATTCCCACTTTATTCCTGTTAAACACCCCTACTCTGCTTGTGACATTGTTGATGTGTTCCTCAATAATGTGTTTAAGTTATATGGTATGTCAAAATCGATCATTAATGACAGGAATCATGTTTGCCTAAGTAAGTTTTGGCAAGAACTCCTTCTGCTATAAGGTGTTAAACTGAAATACTTAACCACCTATCACCCGTAGATGGACAGACAAATGGAAGCGATGAATAAAATTCTCGAAACATACTTATGGTGCTTTTATAATGAAACATCTCAGAGATGGAGCGAATGGATACCTTTAACGAAGAGATGGTACAATACGACGTATCACACTTCGATCGATTCTACACCATTTGAAACCTTGTATAGATATTTGTTGGCTCAAGGGTTATGTTTAACGATTTTAATGATAACTTTACAATATTTCAAAATTTTATAATATTTCAAAATTTAAATTGGATTTGTTTCCTTATATAGACAACGGTATAATTCTTAAAAGGAAACAAAATCATAGAATAATTGCTTCTTTTCTTGCAGGAACCTTATTTATGAACTTATCTAATTAGAAATAGTTCTATGATATCCGGAAGGTTTGTACTAATTCTAATAATTAGCTTCCGAAGCCCTGACAGAACATTCATTTTAACGTCTGAATATGAAAGATTTCAGCAGAAATGATATCATAGATTCAGCAACGACTAGTGGAGGAACATTTCTACTTAGGGAAGAGCCACTACAGAATTGAATGCAAAAGACGATGTTTACACCGGAAGCAAAAGAAGTCCTTTATGAAATTTATTAGTAATATTACATGCAGTGTTTAAATAAAATTGCATGTATCTTTAATTTTTTTTGGTAGATCAAATTTAGATTAGCATAATATAGAAAAAATAGGAGTCAATTTTGTAATTAATTATGACTAAAGTTTTTTTTAAAAGAGAGAGATGTAATCAAAATTGACGTAAAGTTTTGAAGACTAATTTAAATAAACTATTTTGTTTAAAGAAAGAAATTATAGTAGAAAACAGAAAGAGTAATGGAAAGTTATATTTTGTTTTTAGTACCCTTAATGATTCTAACAGTAACTAATTAAAAGCCCTTTTTACATGAGGTTTCACGTAAAGTTACATGCATATTTTGTATTAGCTGAAGGCCAAATGTTAGTAGAGAGGAGCTTTTTAAAAATCACTTGATTGAATTTAATCAACCAACCTAATCAGTTGATGACTAAACACATTTATTAGTTGTTTGACACAGTCAAACTCAAATTTTTCAATCAACTAAAAAATGACTGATAAGTCATTCACCAAATGGGGTCTTAATTTCTTAACTGTTGGAGCGAAACGCTCCTCATAAAAGAATTTTCAAAAACAGCATATTAGGTTCAATCTAATATAATTATCAACTATTTAACATAATTAAACAGTCAAATACCTCTAACTCTGTCAAAAATAATTAATTAGTTATTTATCAAATAAGTTTATAATTTAGTTTTCATCAACGACGGGAATTTGGCAAAGAGATAATCAAAAATAAATTTGGTAAAATATTATCTATTATTTTTAAACTTGGATAACAATATTTAAAACAAGATGCTCACTTTCTGAAACAAACATGTACAAATCGTACGTGGAGATATTAACTTCAACTTTATCACGGGATCATGATTAAGATACATATATACAGTGTTGCGTCTTATTATATGGTATTAGTAAGAAAATTTAAAATAGATATTCATCATTGAAGCTTATCACTGGATGAGCTTCTTGCTTCTTTTCTACGTGTTAAAAGGACTTCCGTAAGAATGTCGATGGATCGTGGCAGCCTGCGAGTTAGAATAGGCCGGTCTGTAACTCGGCCAGTCGATAGATTGACAGGCTTGTAATTCGGGCTATGACTCAACCGGTTATAGACTGGTCGAGTCGGCTCGACCCATTATTTATTTTTTAAATAAAAAATTTTAAAACAAGATCATTTTGAAAAAATAGACAGACTAGCCTGTATTATGGCTCACTAATAGTTCAACCAGTCTAGGCCAAAAACAGGTCAGATCAGGTCATTATTGAGATCCCAAAATTTCTAAAGAAATTTTTTTACTTTTGAGTATTTTTAGGTGAACATAATATTATATTTATAAATAATGTTAAGATCTTAACTGAATATTCCTTTCATCATCACTAACCCATATATGAAGCCATTTGGTAATAAGTAATCACTACAATTGAATAAATGTTGTAGAAAATTGAACAAAATTATCTACATGTGCTAGTTAACAATAAGCTTTTTTTTCTTTTTCTTTTTCTTCTGTGATGTGTCTTTTGCCACGACAGATCCTAATATGGATTACGAGCCATTTCACGGATTTGATCAAGACAGAATCCACATATAGATCGTGGACCATAAAGTGAGTGCAAGGGCAGCAGCCAAATATGTCCACAGGAAGAGAACTGAGCACTCTTCTTGACCCACATCAAACAGCTGCGTCATGGTACCTGCGTTACCATAACAGTCGGTTTGACACTTTACTATATTAACATTTCAGAAAACAAAAACAAACTGCATGAATTAAGGAGGAGAGCGTTAGTGAAAAATGCAAGAGGAATAAGTAAAGATGGGTGGAAGACAAAAGGCTCACCAATGTTCATGGCAGGTGGCAGAGTGTACTGAACCATGAGCACGAATTGGAAGAGACGGTCTGCTGGTAGGAAGCCAAGGCTGCTAGCCGCTTCAACAACCCAAATACCAATTGCTGGGAGTATCACAAATCGAACACAAATCACCCCGATGATGACAATTGGATTTATCTTCGAGGATCTTAAACCTTCAATGGGAAAACAAACATAAATAAGAAGATTCGTTTTAAGATTTTCTTGTACTGTGTTTCCTTAATCTTTTTAACACTACAAAAGATTTTGTATTTTTAACCTTGAGTGAGGTTGCCTCCCAGTATAAGGGTGATGCAAGAAAGAGTTCCATCCCTATAGCACACGAGTAAAACCTCCACTTTCAGAGTTGGCCCAGAACATGGGACTTAACTGAACAAGCAATGTTAGAAAGAAACATTTATAGTACACATGGTGCATACCCAAGTAATTTGACAGAGTCCTGAATCACTCGTAATGGAGCATTATCGCCAATTATCAACTCTTTCAGAAATGAAACTGCTCCAAAGACAAGTCCTAAAATCTGAGCAAGGAAAAGTGAATTTAAGTTGGTGGGGACAATTGTGCGAGTTTAAGACAAAAAAAAAAGGGTTTAAATTACTTTCGACACCTCCCAATTAATGGACAAATGTCTCGTGTAAAAAAGAACTTACCGCACCGAGCGTTGGGGGCGCTAAGAGCTCTTCCAATAACTGATGTAAAAATCCTAGAAATGGACTCCAACAGGCCTGCCTATTTCCATGTTCGTGGCCGCCTTCATGGGAAGCACTCTGAATAAATAAGAACGTCAAACTGTTGGTTTCGTTTCAGTTTTATGTGTGCTTGTGAGGTGTCTAAACACACCATACAGAATAGCTTTTATGCTTAATGTCTACCAAGTAAAAGGATGCTTACTGCCTGGCTTTCTGTAACGTCACTTGGATTGGCTGATGACACAACTACAGCAGCATGACCCTGATCGCTGTCCTTGAGAAGATGAGTTTCATCGGAAGCTTCCAAATCCTTGTTGGGTTCTTTTGACAACTCCTCGGCCATTTCAAGTGCTTTGAATTTCATAGCTGAACTTCGTACCAGTTGGTAAGTATAGGTCCAGATGAAAAAACCACCAAGCTAAACAAAATATAGCCCAAAGAAATAAATGGTAAATTAGATATATATTTGAATAACATGGATTTTTTGTCCTATAAGTACAGAACAGTTAATAGTCTCAGTACCGCCATAGAGAAAGATGCGTACGAGAGTCCGATGGCGCGGCAAGTGCTTGGGCTGCCAAATGGACTTGCATTCTCGTCGCAGATTGCAGGGATAATTATTAGGAGAAGATTTCCCAAGTTTCCTATCCAAAAAAGCATTAAAACACATAGCTATTGAGATTCAACCATTGAACGAACAGAAAAAGCTCAACTTGTCTATCGATCGGGCAAGTTACCTGATGAACATGAAGCAATGACAAGCCCTTCCACATGAGGCTTGGGTCTTAGTATCTTAACAACAATCCAACCCAAAATCCCTCCGATCAAGAAAGTGAGGCCTATGTTAATGGGCATGAACCACCTGAACAGATTGTCGTAAAAAATGTCAGCTTTGCAGCTAAAAGCAATGTCAAGCCATGTCAGGCACGCGAAAAGTCTCAACTTTAGGTGCAATTTTTAAACTTTACACTTTTTTTTTCTCTCTTACTGTCTGGCAGCTCGTAAAACTATCCTAACTGCATGCCATATGTTCTAAAGTTCTCTCTTTTTTGCCCTTTTTACGGAATATGCCGAGATGTTTCGGTTTGAAATGTTCATCTTTCTTGTTTACGACAATTTAATGTTAGAGAGTTAGCCTACCATGAGATAATGTCTTGCAATGTCACAGTCTCCGCAAGGCAAGCAAACATGAGCGAGGGCGTAAACACCACAAACACAATCTGCAATTCAAAAATCAAAAATCAAAAATCAAAATTCCTCATCATTACTCAAGCTTATACATATTTTTATATTTTCGTGTTATGACTCTGAAGGGCGATCTTCTTCATAGCGGTGAGGTATATCAGGAATTTTCTACTGTAGTACTCCCCAAAGAAATGCCTCGGTTCTTCTATGTATATTTGTGCCTTGAAGGAAAAGGAAAACAGAAAACAGGGAAAGTTTGAAAGGTTTTAAGTGCACCTTATTGAGGGATTTTCGACTACTGACAGAAAGAAGATTGCAACAGTCGGTGGCCATGACAGCTCCCAAAACGCTTATTAATAAGACTTGTAGAATTGGCATAGAAGCCACCTCAAACAATGACCAGAAACCCATCTTAACGTATGTAGCGAACTGCCTCCCCAAAAGATGGACAACAGCAATGAAGAATCAGACAGGTAGGCGTACGTAATTCCAATAGATAGCCTTCTTAAATATCCGGTACTGTCATATGTCCTCGAACATGAACCTTCCTATGTACACACAAAAAACAGCCTGCTGATCCATAAAAGAAAAGAAAAACCCCGATGTGGAGAAGCACAGGATAGAAAAGAAAACAGCTTAGAAAGAAAGACAACAAAACGCAAGTTGAACAAATAAACAAGGAACTGAGGGAACTAACTAGTTGATGTCTGGATTCTGAACAGAGCTGGGCGATGTAAATATGCGCGAGAATATGCAGCGCTCAACTGGGGTAGGAATCAACGCCATGACACCTGCCTCATTAGTCATTCAGCGTTAGTTGATCCATGTTAATCCGAAAGCCTTCAGAATGTGGTCCTTTTAAGCCTTTTCTACTAGTAATTATTGAATGGATTTGTCCTACCAAGATAAAGATAGAATAACAACATAAGAAACATAATATGGTAAAACTTGAAAGACAAAGATATTCTTATCTACTGGAACAATGAGACGATGAAATAAAAGAATTCCTTTGTCATTATACTTCTTAATTCTTATATTAAAATTTTGATTCGAATGTCTCGATACCATTAATTAAAGTTATTTTTAAATCCTTGGTATAGAAACCTTCTTATTTTGTTCTCGTTATGAATATGAAATTTTTACAATTTCTTATACAAAACCAGTCAATAATAAAAAGAGTAAAAATTAATACCTAAAAGAGGAAAAGATTGTGAATAAGGTAGCTGTCAAATCAAATGCAAACGAGGGAAGGTACCCCAGCTGGGCAGGGGATGGCCTGTTCCAAATAATCTGTTACAATACAAGAGTTTTAAAATTACCAAAATTACCAATAAAAGAGACTTGGAATAGGTTTAAAGGAAAAGGATCTGTTCCCACTTGAACTGTATCCAATCAACCATTACTACATTTGCAAATCTTGTCATTATAAAGTTTCGGTAGTAAAAACGGCGAGTGAAAAGGCCTCCGTATGATTTGACGGGAAGCTTCCTTGCACATGTAGTCATGAGCATGAGGACAAACTCCTTAATTTATTGCTGTCCCCGCTTCCATCCGCCGGTTTGTTTCATTGTATGCCTCTCTGAACATGCTTTTCTTGAAAGTTGAACCTGTGATTTTATTGTAATTGAAATATTACAGTTAAATTAGATTAAGAATATTTTAATTTAACTTATTATTTAGGTGGAAAAGAAGTAAAATGGCATGATGACGTCGAGTTCTGTTCAGTCAAATGAAAGGAATGGTAGCGGTTGGTGGGGGAAAACACTGACCATCAAATGAAAATTGAGCAAATAGTAGAGAAGAGTACAACACAGGTATGCGAGTCAAAACCATGGTCATTCAAAATTTTCCAAAGTGCCTACTTGGGGGGTTGAATTTGATCTAAGAGAATCTTAAAATTCTGTTTTTGCTTTTTGCTTATTTTGCAAGAACCTTCCTCAGAATTTTGACTGCTTTTTGCTTTCACTTATTTTCCAATCTTATATGTGAAGAACCTTCCTCGTTAAGCACGTTGTTACAGATTCACGTACGGTAAATACTCACCTCATCTTTTACCACGAAACATCCTCCGCAGAATCGAATTTAAACTTGAAAGGTTCAATTCCCAATCCAGATCTCCTGCACCCAATAACCCAATTCTTCCTGTTCTAAATGATCTCAACTATCTAATAAGTAGGACCTTCATTTATTAAATGGCTGAGATTATTCGAGAATAAGGAGAACAAGGTTACTGGGTACATGAGATCTGGACTCTTCAATTTCGGCTCTTTATTTTTAACCCATTTAAAGGAGAAATAACCTTAAACAAGGAATGAAATTTTATTAATTATAGCAAGATAATAGAACGAAAGGTCGAGAAGTGTGTAGCGACAGGAATATGTCATCTCTAGATCTATTATTGTGATATAAGGTTTAATCTTATTGCCAATACATTTGTAGTAGCGTCGCGATCAGGAAAATGTCAAATTCCGTCAGTCCTTTTCTCTTGGATGAGTTATTGAGTAGGCAGACAAAAGTTGAACAGAAACAAGAGGTCCCCATGATTTGGATATCGGAAAGCTTAATACATGTAAAACAATGTATGTAAACATGGCGTTTTAGAGAGATGACGATGATTAGAGAAACAAATTAACCCGGTACGTGCAGAGACGATGAAGTTGAGAAAAATACGCGGAAATATAAATATAAATTTGAATATAGTTGGTTCAGCCGGATTCTGACGAGGCTGTACGTTGCCGTTT
>JANIIA010000192.1:18530893-18552168 GCA_027478495.1 Erythroxylum alaternifolium
AAATGGAAATGAAATTATGTATGATTTGTGGATGTTGGAAATAGAAATTGTTTATGTATGATTTGTAGATGTTGGAACTGGAAATTGTTTTATGAATGCATTGTGATTGTTAGAAATGGAAATGGAAATTGTTAAAAATTTTTGGAAATGGAAATTGTTTATACATGTTTTGTGATTGCTGGAATTGGAAATTGTTGAAAATAGAAATGAAATTATGAATGTTTTGTGATTATTGGAAATAGAAATTGTTGGAAATTATTGAAAATGGAAATTGTTGATGTATGTTTTGTGTTAATATATATGTTGAATGTTTTGAATTAGTAGCTTTTAACTTATAATGAATTGTGTTCCATGAAATTAAATTGTGTGTAATGTAATCATACAGAATGAGTTATATTATATAAGATGAATATGCATATTGTGTACTGAAATTATGTGTTATTTACTTTTATGTGTACAGATAAATGGAAGAAAGTTCAAGTACTCCTGATCAATCCACTTCAGGAAGATACAATGATCCAGCTTGGGCTCATGTTGCATTGGTTCCCAGTATAAAGAACCATATTGTTTGCTTGTTTTATAACGAGCATTTGAAAGGTGGAGGAATCAGCCAATTAAAAAAACATTTAGTCGGGGTTAAAGGAGATGTGGAACCCTGTAAAAAAGTAAGTCGTGATGTGAAGTAACAGATGAAAACATTGCTTGATGAATATCAGTATGAGAGAGATATAAGAGAAAAATTGAATTTTGAAATTAGTGGTGGAAGTTTGTTTTCTAGTTTCCATGGTGATTTTGGAAATGTTGAAGGCGGAAGTGGAAGTGGTAGTGGTAGTGGTATTGGTATTGGTAGTATTCTATCTCAGGCTCAAGAAGGATCTGATGTGAGGAAGAGAAGAACGCAGGTGACTAGTTTCTTTTTACCATGAACAACTCCTGGAGCCCGACCTTCAATTTGTAGTGCAATGCAATCAAGAGATGCAACTCACAATGTCGATATGGCAGTAGCCAAATGGTGGTATGATTCAGGTTCATCATTCAATGCTTCTCAGTCTTATTATTATCAACATATGATGGATGCAATAGCTTCTTATGGTCCAAGATACAAAGGTCCTTCGATTGATGACTTAAAAGGTAAACTCTTGAGTTTTGCTATTTCTGAAATTAGAAATTATTTAGCTGAAAGAAGAGTGAATTGGGGTACTTATAGATGTTCAATTATATTTGATGGTTGGACAAATAGGAGGTTTATTCTTCAAATGGCTCTATGTTTTTGAAATCTATTGATGCATCTGGCCTTATTAGAAATACTGAGACTTTGTTTGGGATATTTGATGAAGTTGTGAATGAAGTAGGGTCGAAAAATATTATTCAGTTTATTACTGACAATGATTTCGCTTATAAAGCGGCAGGAAAAAGGTTGCAAAATACGTATAATTCATTTTTTTAGACTCTTTGTATTGCACATTGTATTGACCTAATGCTAGAGAATATAAGAGATCCTAGGTATTTTCTTGTTATTGATGAAACTACACAGAAAGCTAAAAAGGTGACAAAGTTTATTTATAATCGTGCATGGGTATTGAATTTGATGAGAAAGGAATTTACCAATGGTAAGAATTTGTGTTGTCCGGCTGTGACAAGATTTGCCACAAATTTCTTATCGCTTCAGTCTTTTGTTTCGATGAAGAAAGAGTTAAGAGAAATGTTTACAAGTGATACGTGGATTGCATCTCAGCATGCTAGGTCTAATACTAGACTAGAGATTTGTAATATTATACTGGAAGATAGAGAATTTTGATCTCAATGTCAATTTGTTATCCGAGTTTGTGAGTCTTTGGTGAGGGTGTTTTGCTTAGCTGATAATGAAGAAAAACCAACAATGGGTTATATTTTTGATGCCATAGAGAGGGCGATGGAAGCAATCAAGGCCAATCTAAAACATAGGCCTTCTTTATACACTCAATATCTTTCAATCATTAATCAGAGAAGGGAAAGACAACTTTCTTCTCCTTTGTTTGCAGCCGGGGAATTTTTTGAATCCTAGTGTGTATTTTAAACTGAATCTTACAAAGCAAGCTAAAGTTAATAGAGGAATGCTTTTAACAATTACAACAATTGTTAGTATTGACGCGATGCAAGATCTTTTAAGCTCACAAATAAAGCTTTACAAGTTATCTTATGGAGATTTTGGAATGTCGGTTGCTATTAGACAAAGAGGAAAACTTTCTTCAGGTATTAGTTATTTCCCTTTTCTTATTTGTTGAAAATTAATTATCACTTTATTTTGTTTAAAACACTACTTTTGTTATCTTATAACTTACAGTTTCTTGGTGGGATCAATTTGGAAATGATGTTCCATAATTGAAAAGGTTTGCAATTCAGATTTAGGTCAATGTGTGAGTGCAACAGGCTGTGAATAAAACTGGAGCACATTTGAATTTATCCACTCTACAAAAAGGAATAAATTGGAGCATAAGAGGTTGAATGACTTGATTTTTGTTCGATACAATTTAAAGCTTCGGGAAAGGTATGTCATGTGAATTGTTGGGAATTGAAAATTATTTTATGCATGTTTTGTGATTGTTGGAAATGTGAATTGTTAGGAATTGAAAATTGCTTTATGCATGTTTTGTGATTTTTGGAAATGTGAATTGTTCGAATTGAAAATTATTTTATGCATGTTTTGTGATTGTTAAAAATGTGAATTGTTGGAAATGTGAATTATTGGGAATTGTTCGAATTGGAAATTATTTTATGCATGTTTTGTGATTGTTAAAAATGTGAATTGTTGGAATTGAAAATTGTTTTATGCATGTTTTGTGATTGTTGAAAATGTAAATTATCGGGAATTGTGAATTGGAAATTGTTTTATGCATGTTTGTGATTGTTAGAAATGTGAATTATTGGGAATTGTTAGAATTGGGAATTATTTTATGCATGTTTTGTGATTATTGGAAATGTGAATTATTGGGAATTGTTGGGAATGATATGTTATTATCATTATTATTTTCAATATAATTTATTATAATTTTCTAATAATTAAATTTTATTGTTTACTAGGAGTTTTAATAGTACAAGTAGTTCAACTGATCCAATTTCAATTAATAACATCGATCTTTTGGCGGATTGGGTTCTGAAGAACCAAATTTGGTAGATGTCAATGACTTGGAAGATAATCTTGGATGTGAAAGCATTGACATGTCATTTGCTGCATTAAATTTGAATGATAATGATGATGAAGCTCTTCTTAATGATGATGATTTTGTACCAAATGATAATTGAGGTCAGTACATTTATAGCGAGTATCCTCCTGTGGACGATTGAATTTCGTTCCAAGTTATTTTTTCATCTTCTTTTAATTTTATTTATATTTGATTTTTATCAGTTTTTGTTAAATTATACATATGTAATGTAAATATGTAATTATAAATGTTTTTATTTCATATTTAACTTCAACTTCATTGTTTCCTCGTCATGATGAAATTGTAATAGTTAAGGACATTCGTTGTTATTTTTATTGGATGCTTTGATGTAATTATTATTTATTAAAATAATAAAATTGTATTATTGTAATGTTTTAAATACTTTGTATTATTCTCATTTTTATATTTGTATTATAATGATTGTCTTTTTTCATATTAATTGTGATCATTATTTACATGTAAAATATTTAAAAATTATTGATATTTTATCTTAAATTATTAATTGTAATTATTATTTATTATTATGATTTTTAGAAATATGTTTGATGTAAACTTGTAAAGTATAAAGTATATAACTGTATAATATACTAATGGACTATTTTGCAAAATTTATAAAATTTCAGAAACTATTTTATAAATTTAAAAAATTACCCGAAACGATACCCTATATTGATCAACACTAATATAATACCGTATTAAAACTCAATTCAACACTAAATTTGGTACAATACGCGCAACTTTAATACGAGGCCATTGCTCTCCACTTTTTATGTGAAAAATGAACTAATCTGAACACGATGTTTCGTTATTTATTGTACGACCAAACCAAGGAAACGGTCCGACGAGACCTGCAACGATCTTTTGTATAATTCGGACATGTTTAACATGATACGCAATTGGCGTATTGGCGTCCCATTCCCAACAATAATGATAAACGTTAAATAGTAGTGAAGGCTGACAGCAGGAGACGCATCACAAGCGTTGTACAAACTTTAGACCCTCAATAATTCATCCCTCCAAGTCCAACCCCACCTTAGCTTGAGAGGCAGGCAATTAAGAACCACCTCTGTCCATTTCACTGCGTTGAAGTCTTTTGTGCCCTTATTTTTGTCGTTATGGAATTGTTAGATTTTTCTTTCCTCATGTGTTTCAATTCCATAGTTTGCAGAGTAAGTTTTTGTTATATTATGTTTCTTGCTTTTAACTATTTTTATTAAAACAAGATTTAATTTAAATTGTAATTACCATCATTACTTTAATAAAGACAATGATAATGAATGTTAAATATTAAATAGTCAATCAACTTCTGTAAATAAAAATTTTAAAATTTTAGTTCCTTTATATATTGTAATAATTGAGAATGATTCAATTGGTTATAATATTTTTATTCATTGCTAAAATGAAAAAAAATTGATAACAAAATAATCAGGAAAGCACAACTACAAATTATAATACAACTTTTAAACTTTAGGTAAATATCGTTATTCTATGAAGTTTCTAGGGACCATTTGAAGTTGAAGACAATTGTATGGGGATTACAGATGAAATGGTTAAATAGAAATATGAGATTTTAAGTAGTGAACGAAACCATTTTACCTTATAATAATTAATAATTTATTAATTTATGGACTTATTGAGTTAGTTCAAGGACATATAACTTATTTGAGCTAGTGGTCCTTATTCTTGTCTTGTCACACAACAATTTGATAATTGCAAAATTACAAGCAGAAGCATGTAAATTAAAATGTGAAGGAAACAAAGTAAAGATTTGTATTTACTATTTAGTGATTATGACTTATGGAGTATGTGATATATGGTAATATACTAATAGGTCAACATTTATAAATTACAATTACAAATATTGTTGTCATTTCTTTAAATTCAACATACAAGAAAATTATGTAAGTAATCATCTGTGTAAATGCTTGTAGTTAGTGTCTTGCTTTTCTAAAATAACTCTATCATGTCTTCTTGTCTTGTATGTTTGTTTTGTTTTGAACTTTCCTATAAAATATAATGTATTTAGTAAGATAAGTATTTTTCAAAATTTGTTACTTTCTTAGAATGTGTAAATCTTATAGTTACATCAAAAAACAAAATTATTTTCTCATATTTATTTACAGCAACAAGGAAAAAATACATTCATAATATATCTTTTGGAGATGACGAAGCACAATAACTTTTAGTTAAAGGAAAAAGGAAAGGTATTATTGACATAGATTCTTATTTTTCTTCAAGAACTACTATTGGTTTTGAACTTAGTTTAAAAAATGTTTTGGTTAATAAGAGTACTATTTTGCTGTGTAAACAAGCATAGACTAGATAGTTCTATCATTCATATATTCTTTTAAATACTTTAAATTCACCCTATTTTGAAGAAGCAATATATATTACAACAGTAATAGGTTTAGGATTTAAGGTACCTTCTTATTATGAGACTCATATGCCTTTCCTTCAAGATTTAAAAAAGAAATGTACTTTGATCGTGGATATATATAGTTCTAGTTAGGAATCAACATGATGCACTATTATGACATATGGGTGAACTGATAAAGACAAAGTACCTTGATTAATTTCTTAGTTTATTTTAATATTGGAACAGTTTTTGTTAAGTCTATTGGTGCTCATGATATGGTAAAAAGTGCTCATGCTTTATTTGAATTATTTTTTGAAATTATCAAGTACGTTGGCCCAAAGAATGTTGTGCATTTTGTTATAGATAATGTAGTTAATTATATACTAGCTGGGTACTTGATATAATCAAAGTATGAGTATATTTATTGGTCTTCATACGTTGCTTATTGTATAAGTTTCATGTTAAAAGATACTGGTAGTATGAACCATAAAGGTATAAGCCATAGGAAGAGGGATTGTATCAATTATCACGCTTGGCCTGTAAAGAAAGGTATGCTTTTCACTATTTTCTAAAGTTAGTTTAGCTTCAATGCCTAGATGCACTTGGTGGATAGATTTTGGTGTTATTATTTACATAAGTGTGTCTATGTAGGATTGTTTGAGTTGTCAAAAACCAAGTGATAGTGAAACAAACATCTTTGTAGGTAATGGCAAGTAGGTGGAAGAGAAGCAATAGGGAAATTTCAATTATTATTAAGAACTAGATTTAATTTGGATTTGAAAGAGACTTTTATCGTACCATCCTTTAGACGTAATTTGGTTTCTATTTCTACTTTGGACAAATTTAGTTACTCTTGTTCATTTAGAAAAGGAATATTTAGTCTTTTTCAAAATTTAAATCTTATTGACACCAGTTCTTTGATGGTAAATGATAATGTTTATTTACTTGATAATATTGCTTCATACAATGAATCCTTCTATACTAATGCATAAGGTATTAAAAGAAAATTAACTAATGAGAATTCTTCTACTTTATGGCACAAAAGATTAGTTCATATCTCTAAAAAGAGAACTGAAACGCTTATGTCTAATAGAATTGTTGGTCCCCTTGGCTTTACATACTTTAATGTATGCATTAATTGTATAAAGGGGAAGCAAATAAATTAAAAGAGATTAGGTGCCAGCAGATGTACATACGTGTTAGAAATAATACACACAAACATATATTAGCCATTCCCTACATCATTTGGAATGATATACAATATTTAATCTCATTAATAGATGACTACTTAAGTTACAATTACCTGTATCTTATTCATAAAAAATCCCAATCTCTATATGTGTTTAAAATTTTAAGGTAGAAGTTGAAAATCAATTTAGTAAAAGGATTAACTACATCATATCTGACCGTGGTGGAGAATACTATGGTAGATATGATGGTTCAGGTGAACAACATCTAGGACCCTTTTCTAAGTACCTAGAGGAATATAGAATTATCCTACAGTACACCATGCTAAGCACTTTTAGCATGAATGGTGTTGTTGAAAGATGAAAGAAAACGCTTAAAGATATGGTAACGAGTATGATTTCTTATACCACCTTGCCAGAATCCCTTTGGGAAGAGGAATTAGAGATTGCAACTTACTTAATCAATATAGTTCCAACTAAAGCAACAACCAAAACCTAAAGTTATAGATAGGCAAGAAGCGTAGCTTGAACCATTTACATATTTAAGGTTTTCCAGTAATGGCTAAGTTGTATAGGCCAAATAAAAATAAACTAGACTTGAGAACTGTTAGTTGTTATTCTATTGGATAATCTGACAGATTCAAAAGTCTAAAGTTTAATGATCTCCTTACTAAAGGAATTTTTACATAGGGAATGCTTTGTTCTTTGAGGAAGTTGAGTTTATGAGGGGAGATAAGGTAAGAAACTTTGGCTTGTAAGAGGAAAGTGTTATTATTCCTCAAAATATTATGGACATTAGTCAAGAAGCATCTCTAAATCAAGATAATGTTCCTCCTATACAAATTTAAGAAGTTATTATAAAATACCAAACTCAACAACCTCAATAATGAATACCACTAAAGAGATCTACTAGAGAGAAAAATTGTAATTATAGATGATTATGTGTATATCTTGAAGAATATGAGCATGGTATTAGGATGGTGGAAGATGATCCATTTAACTTCCAGCAAGTCATACAAAGTTCTAACTCTCATAAGTGGATTGAAGCCATGAATGAGGAAATGAAGTCCATAAAAGACAATAACATTTGGGAACTTGTTCCATTACTTGAAGGTACAAAACTCATTAGCTGCAAATGGATATTTAAGACTAAAAGGGATTTTAAGGGTAAAGTCGAAAGATATAAGGCACGTTTAGTTGCTAAAGGTTTCACTCAGAACGAAGGTATTAATTATAAAGAGACTTTCTTTCTAGTTTCTTGGAAAGACTCTTTTAGAATCATCATTTCATTAATGACACACTTTGATCTTAAGTTACATCAAATGTATATTAAACTTCATTTCTCAATGGAAACTTTGATGAGATGATTTATATAATACAACTAGAAAATTTCGGGTCAATAGATCTAAAATAAATGGTTTAAAAATTAAATAAATCTATCTATGGACTCAAAAAGGGTTCTCGTCAATAATATTACAAATTTCATCAAGTTTTCATCTCATTTGGTTCTAATATAAATATGGTAGATGATTATTTATACCATAAGTTCAGTAGGAGAAAACACATTTTTCTAGTTTTCTTATACTGCTTGCTAGTAAGGATGTAGGTTTATTTTATGAAACTAAGAGATTTCTATATTAAAATTTAGAGATGAAAGATCTTGGTGTCGTCTCTTTCATATTAGAGATCCAAATATGTTAGGATTGTTCTCAAATGTATTCTTAGATTATCACAAAAGAGCTACATTTAAAAGGTTTTTAAGAGATTTGGTATGTAAAATTGTAAACCATATGATATGCCTATGTCCAGAGGAGACAAATTTAGTCTTAGTTAGTGCCCTAAGAATGATTTTGAGGCTAACGAGATGCAAACAATTCCTTATACATCAGCAGCGTGGAGTCTTATATGTGCTTATTATATGTGCTTAAGTATGCATGCGTCTGAATATTACGTACATTGTTAGGATGCTAAGGAGATATTTAAGCAATCATAGATTAGACCGTTAGGTAGTAGCTAAAAAAGTCATAATTTATCTGCAAATAACTAAAGACTATATGCTTATATATAGGAGATCAGATTACTTAAGATCATTGAGTATTCTGATTTTGATTTTTCTAGATGCCAAGATAGTAGGAAATCTAGTTCATGTTATATCTATATGTTGTTTAGAAGACATATTTCCTAAAAGATTGCTAAGCAAATAATAATAGCTTCTTCTAACGTAACATCAGATTTTATAACATATTGAAGCATCCAATCATGAGATATAATTGTAAAATTATGTCATAATGCTATAATTTATAAATGACATTGAAAGCCTACTTAAGATATTTTCTGAAGATAATTCAACAGTTTTGTCTTCCAATAATAACAGGAGCTCAACAAAGACTAAGCATATAGACATCAAGTTCCTAATGGTTAAAGAAAGACTTTGGAGTGATTAGGTCTTTGTTGAATATGTTAGGGCAAACTTCATGGTTACAGATCCACTTAGTAAGTGATTACCACCTAAGGTCTTTCGTAAGCAAACCGTTTGTACAGGTGTAATACCTTCTAATGATGTTACGGTTTACTGTAAGTTTGTATCCTTAATACTTATTAGATAATAGACACATTATATGGTTATTTTATAGTTAACAATATAGTGATAAAGTCAACAATTTAATTCCCTTAAATGTATTTTTTTATTTGTTCTCGTAAGGAATAAAGTCTAAAGATTAAGTTTTAAAGGAGGTTTAGTTGGAAATAGTCATGCTAAGATCACATTGCATGAAATTGCCATTCTACACACCCATTTTTGTTCTATATCATTCATTTATACTAATATATCTGACCATGGATGGCTTTAGTTACTCCCAATGTAATAAAACTGCCTTGATCCCTTGTTAGTGTATACGATGAACGAGATTGTTCTAGATGTCTTTAGTGATGATAGCATATTTGTGTGTATAAGGATTTCAACATAATAGACAATTATTAAGGTTTCATATACATATATCCCAAGTGGGAGATTATTGGAATAATTTCCAATTAAATTGTGGGCCTATATTTATATTATAGTAATATTGTATATTATATGATATCATTAAGGTTGAGCTAAATTAAAGTAATCTAATTAAATTTTGGGCTTAAAGCATCTAGTAGGGTATAGGTTGGTTTTATATGTATAGAGACCAGGATAATAGTTTCTAATTTGATGATGGGTCAAATTAGAAATGGTAAATTAAGTTTAGGGATTTATCTCTATAAAACATGGTTGTGGTCCCCAAGTTATATATCTAGCTATTAAGATTTCTTTATATCCTCATTGCTGGTGAAAATCACAAAAAATAGGAGTTGATATACCAACTTGAAAGATCATATATGTATTTTCAACTTAATAATTCACGATAATGGTTATAGTTATGCTTCCACTTTTATGTCTTGATGATTTAACATGAGTTTTGTATTTTAAGCAAATAACGAATAAGGTTTAATACAATAACACTTGCTTAGAATGATTAAGTCCCAAGCCTACTGTGCAGTTTGATCTCTAAACATATAATACATATCCCTTTTTTTCTTTAAAGAGAAAATAAAAAATTTTCATGTTCTATTCAGTTCATTTTTCACTAAAAAGTATGAGCCTCGTATACAATCTATTATAGTTATCGTCTTAGCAAAGAGGAGAAGGAGTAAACACTAACTGGCATCTTTCTTCTAGTTGAATTGATTGGAATCAAGCTTACTAAAGAATCTTCTTTCTCCAAGTTGGTTTCAACTACATCTATTTATTTATTAGGACCATATTGTCCCTTCTAATTTTAATTTTTTTTAAAGCAAGTGGTGATGCACCTTGCTTTTTGGCCGATGAGTGTTTGTCTTTAACTAAAAAAATTAATCTATTATATATTCCTAGTTATTTATTTTTTAGCAAATTTTTAATAATTTTATATTTAAACTTGTGGATATAAAGTTAATATTCAAAATTAAACCAATATATAGGATTAAACTAATAACATAAAGTCTCATATCATCAATACATAAGATTAACATAATATTTTATGATATAATAACAAGTTAGAGGATCATATCATGCTTGTATTGTAAGTAATTTCATAAATATGGCTGGATCTAGAAATTCCTAACACTCACATTTGTGCATTAATATTCAAAATTATATTTCAATATGAAGACAAAGTTTTAGATACTCACCTTTCGTTAGTACTCTGTAATGTGAAACGATTCACAGACATAAACTCCTTACTCAAATTTATCTCATTCCTAACCTTCCCCTCTTACTTACATACTTGATGGAATATAGTGAGAAAACCCAAAAGGCATAGAGAGAACCATAAAACTTCTCTTATAACTGATGTCTACTAATCAGTTTTAAAAACTTCCCATCATAATGACCAAAAGGCCCTGTAATAAATTATTAAAGTCCCTAACTTCTCCTTAACACATAAATCACTTAAAGGGCTAATTTCTAATATTATCTCATTTGACTCATGTGACTTTATGCAGTCTATTGGATCAATAATTCAAACAATCATTATAATGTACAATAGTCACCATTTACATGCAATGGTATCATTAGTAATCATAATTAAGTATTAGACCAATAAGGGTCATGACAGTCATACACAATTAATTCACATCTGTACCACTACATTGGCCCTTCTCTTTAATCATGATTATGAATGAGAAGTACATAATAGGATTTAACATTAATGCCCTCCTTTTAAGGACCTTCAATTATGTTTATTAATGTGCAAAGAGTGTCAAATACATATTAAGAGACAAATCAACAATACTGTTTAATAACCATCAATACAAATAATACATAAGTTCTTTACATGATTAAAAAACATTTTGGGCAGTACCTCATTTGTCAAAGGGTCAACTAATATAAGATCAATACTAATATGCTCTATTGACCCTCTATATTTTTAAACCTCCTCCTTAACAACAAAGTGTTTTAGATCCATATGTTTAGTACCTTTGGAATACTTTGTCTTTATTAAAGAACAAAGTCCCTACAGAATTATCATAGTAAACTTTTAGTGGCCCTGCTGTAATATCTATAGTCGTTAAGTACTGAAATAAAGTTTAACCATAATTTAACCAGAATCATAGCCTTAAATCATATCACAAACTTGTCCTCTACAGTGGATGTAGTAATTATAGATTGTTGCACATTATTCCGTGAGATGGCTCCTCCAACAAACAAATAAATGTAACCAAAGGTGGAGTTTCTTTCTAAAAGTGAGCATACATTGTTTGGGAATTGACACTATATTATAGGTAAATTCAAAAATAAACTCCAATAAATTGTGGTCTAGGTATTGACACTACATTATAGGTAAGTTGACAAATAATCCCTAATACCCTGTAGTTTGGGCATTGACATTACATTGTAGGTAAGTTGACAAATAAACCACCTATAAATAAACCCCAATACCCTGTGATTTGGGTATTGACACTGCATTATAGGTAAGTTGACAAATTAACCTCAATACCTTGTGGTTTAAGCATTGACATTGCATTGTAGGTGAGTTGATAAATAAACCCCAATACCCTACGGTTTGGGCATTGACACTGCATTGTACGTAAGTTGACAAATAAACCTCAATAGCCTATAGTCTAGGCATTGACACTGCAATATAGGTACCCCAATAACCTATGGTCTAGGCGTTAACACTGCATTGTAGGTAAGATGATAAATAAACATAAACTTTAATACCACAAATGTACCTCAATACCTTGTGGTATGGGCATTGAAACTGCATTGTAGGTAAGTTGACAAATAAACCCTAACATCCTATAGTCCGGGCTTGACACTACATTCTAGGTACCTCAATACCTTGTGGTTTAGGCATTGACACTGCATTATAGGTAAGTTGAAAAATAAACCCTGACATCCTATGGTTTGGCAATTAACAATTCCTTGTATGTAAGTTGAAAAATAAACCCTAATACCCTATGGAATATCTTGTGGTATGGGCAATTACACTGAATTTTAAGTAAGATGACAAATAAACCCCAATACCTTATAAGATAACAAATAAACCCCAATACCCTATGGTCTGGGCATTAGTTTCGTATATATCCAAACCCAACAAGAGAAAACAAAATGGATACATCTTTTCTTATTACGCTTCCCTTAAATTAATACTAAGAATCAAAGTTATTGGAATACATCTATGCTGAACATGCTCTCCCCAAGTTAATGCTAAGAATCAAAGCTAACTTTAATTTGATGATAAAATTTTTTCCTACATTTTGATTAACCTAAGGCAAATGTTATTCCAGGATGCAATATAAATTCATGTAATGTAAGAATTTAAATTAAGATAACTTAATAAGATCAAAACATATTTATACCACTGATCAATTAAAAAAAAATCACTTACAAACTTTTGTTTTAATCTATGTGATAAAGAGACTTATAGAATACTAAATAATTTTAAAACTTGCATAATTCCTTCTACTCAATTTTATTTTATTCTAAGTAATCTTATATATGATTTTCTAGCAGTTGTTATGTTTAATGTTACGACGTTTAATATTATTAACTTATTATTTTTGCTTATCCATTATCTCATACTCATACATAATGAAGTTAATTTATCATAAAGAAAATGAATTTACAATTCTTATACTTGTCTAATATCTTGTACCAGTATACTGCAAGAGCATATTACCATACATCTATTAGGAATATATGACTTATAGACTAATGAGTTGATCTTTAAGTGGATTTAGTATATGCCCTAGATCATTTATCACATCAATCATTATCTTATTCTCATTATATAAATATTTCATATTCATAGCGCCTTTTATATAGAAGGTAGGCCTTTGTGTATACATCTTGATGCAAACTTGAATTTGTAATGATCTTTTTATTTCTTAATCGTTTGCATCATATTAATTTGTATTTTTAGAATGTTCAAATCATTCATGATTTTCTAGTGACATTATAAAATAGCAAATATTAACTCAATTCTTTAGAATTAGAACCCGAGTAAAAAGTCTATTTTTAATTTAAGTTTTCCATAGCTTTAAAGGATCCTCATACAATATGAGTTAAGAATATGAATTATAATATTCTTATTCGTTGAAAATGTATATATGGTATGATTTATGTGTCAAATTGACTCTCTTTTATTAGAGAATGTGTCTTTCCTTAAATATTGTACAGGTGATCGTCTAAGCATACCTAATACCTAACTTAAGTTTACTAATTTAATTATTATATCCATTTCTTAAAATTTTAATCATTATATCCACCTTTCAGAACTCACATTTAGCATATTAAGATAGATTGGGCAGACATATCACTTATTTAGGTTATGTCATCACTAATAATCTCTTACACCTTTAATATACATCAAATTAATATTAATATTTTAAGCCTTGAGCTCTCATTTATGACTTGAATAAATCAATTAAAACTTGTCTCATCTTTATTCCTATAAAATAATAGAGGCGATCACCCATATAGGAAGGCATCTCATATGTGCATGACATACCTCTTATATCTAAAATTAAATGTTCAACACTCATTCTAATATTAATTCTAAAATAGAAAGTTTAATTCAAAATCAAGTATTCTCATATTTTTAGAGTTGAATTTTTATTTCAAATTTATTATAGAAAATGTTATTTAATTCTTAATTAAACATATATTGCATCAAATACTGGTGACAAACAAGTTATCATTGATAATAAGTATTATGAATAATCACTGGACTTATTCATTTCTCTTTATGCTACTAAGTCCTTGACATAGTTATGTTTGATATCTATGTGTTTAATTTGATATTGATATTTGAGCTCTTTGGTGCTGCCTTTCAATGTATTTGTTCATATACAACATAATGTGTATGAAATTATTTATTTATTCAAATGAGGAACTATCTTCTTTTCTATATTCCTGATGCATTCATGGATACTACATATTACTTAGGTGCAGACCTTTAGCAATTGGTTTCACAAAAATAGTTTATTATCTTATATACAAAATTGCTTAAGTATTCGTTTGATATATATGTAACTTATAACATTAACAAAGCTCTTCTTGGATGATATTTAGAGATTTTAATCACAAACATATATGCAACCTTAGTCATGTTCTTCATTTTAATCATGATTGATGACCAATTTGTTTGTTCACTGGATAAAGTATTGACACTAGCTATCCATAATATCATCTATATATAAGATAATTATACTTGTTGGTCTTTGTCAATCATAATAAAATCATATGACATGATTATATTACAAAACTGAGTATACCACTTACTCTGAGACTACTTTAGACTATAGATTGACTTTAACAATCTAAGCATGTATTGCTCTTGCATCTTCTGAATGAAACCTAGTGGTTGTCCTATGTAGATTCCTTTATCTAATTATTCATTTAAGAACATAGTCTTTACATCAATTTGATGAATGTCAAGATCCATTCCAATTACTAAGTATATAATCAACCAAACTGATGTAAACCTTATAA
The DNA here is from genome assembly GCA_027478495.1 of Erythroxylum alaternifolium. Lineage (NCBI taxonomy): Eukaryota > Viridiplantae > Streptophyta > Magnoliopsida > Malpighiales > Erythroxylaceae > Erythroxylum > Erythroxylum alaternifolium. The sequence goes on from JANIIA010000192.1 coordinate 18,546,140, forward strand.
CAAGTGATAATTTCTTCTTATAGTCATTCTTTTCCATTGTGTGTATTCCTTTTCCACTATACATGGTTTGTGTCTTTTAAAGATGCCATCAATATTTTGCTTAAAATTTGAAAAGCTCATTTTTTTGTTGATGGTTTTACATCCCTTTAGAAGGTTATTTAGGTCTTATACTTAGATGAAACTTAAATAATTATGTTTTTGCATAACTATCATAAAGGTTTTTTATTTCAATTCCAAGACATCGTATGAGGATTAATCAACTCATAATATAGGTATAATGAAAATTTGATAAACAAATCTCTCTACATTCATATTGCTTCCACGAGAATCAGGTAATGGTAAAGAGCTCCTACTAGATTGCAACTGCCATTATTCAAAAATGGTAGATAGTTTCCACAAAGGCACATTTAATATGTGATTTTCATCAATTTTAGTTATTAGGATGCAATCTTCTAAATAGAAACTTCAATTATTTTCTCAATTATTTATAGAATCAAAAGGTCATTAAGTTTGTAATTATCATCCATATAATAGTTAATCAGTAATTAATCATTCTATTTAGATGTATTTGTTTACAAATATCTCAAGTATGACATGTATGACACACACAAAAATATATAACAATCAAAACTAAAAGAATAATACATTTTTAAACAAATATTATTCATGAATTAATAATTGTGACAAGAGTTACTACAAATAAATAATAATATGTAAGTATCATTAAATATCAAATAAGAAGTGACCAAAACTTTCTAACTAAAAATTATAAAATTCAATGAATCCTACGAGTATAAAATTTGATGAACTTTACAAAAAATTGAGTTAATAATGTCTTTAGATGAATCGTTGAAGTTTATATTTGCCATAAAATCTGTAATGTCCTTTAATGTGCCATTAAAGTTGAGTCCTCTTGACACTTTTCTTCTCCTATGCTCTTTAAAGAAAGTTTACACCACCTTATTATATGTGTCAATATGATCCGATAATATTCCACACTGATTAATAAATCTTTGTGTTGGGATATGAACATTTTATAAAGCACTTCATATTTGCTCATAAGAGTGTAGAAGCCTTGATAACTAGCAAAGTTGACACCTTGTATCATGTTCTTCACTAATATAACATGTAACATTAAGTCTGTCCTAAGCATCATATGACATTGTTCTGATTGTGCCTTTATTCACAAAATTTCATTATGCTGGATTCCAAATGGAAATTGGGTTCTCATTATAACTATTTTCTTAAAATAAATTTGAGGAAAAATAATATTCAACTTTTTTAGTAATAAATTAAAACATTAACTACAATATCAACATATTGTTAAAGTCACACACTAAAAAAAACATGCAAAAATGATTTCTTTTGAATCATTATACCTATATTTATTCAAGGTAATTAGATAAAATATGGAAAAATAATTTAGAAATTAATAAAGGAGAACAAATCAAATAAAATAATTAATTAATAAAAAGTTCATCTAAATAAATATTTTAAATGTTAAAGAGAACAAATATAAAAAAATAGTTACAAAATAGATCTATAGTTATAAGATGTGTACAAATGGTAAATAGTTACGTTTTCAATAACCAGATAAAACATTCAAGTTTCTAAAATAATAAAATTTTTAATGGATCTAAATTAAGATTTTAGTTAGGCTCCTATAAGCTTATGGGTTTAGTTTATAGTTGTGCTACCCTTTTAACCCATAATGTATAACCCAAAATTTTTAATCATAATAAACAAATTTATTACGAAAAAATGTTTATATTTATTTTGGAACAATTAAGAAAAATCTTATTCCAACTTATGTACAAACATAAGTAGTTTTATCCTTTAGTTTCACTTAACCCATCTTCTTCTACTTTGAAAATCCCTACTACTGCCACTTGGTATCATTGGCTAGAATCTTCTTACCAGAGAGGAGAGTGGTTTAGATGGCGAAGACACGACCGCACATAGACGAGATATTAGCATCTGCGCCAACGAAAGGGAGAAGCAACAAAGATGGTGATAGCACGGGAACGCCATCGCCTCATTATCATCGGATCTTTTATCAATGGTCACCGATGATAGACACACTCAACTGCTCCCTGTTGATGCTGAAGAAAGTTATCAGTCTAGGAGAAAAACTCTATAATCTTATTGAATGTGAATACAAATACTTATATAGCCTTACAATAACAGAAATGAGAAATAAAAGGCACTCGACTGCATTTGTGGGGTTAAGCTAAAGAACTGATTAACTTCCCTAAAAAATAGGGATTTATTAATAGAATTCAAAAACTAAGTCTACTTCTAGAACTATTGCAATAAACCCTTCCTTAAACTGATCATAGATCAGTTTATTCTTGGATCCTTCCAAACACTCATCAGTGTCCGTATCATCTCAAAAGCATCTAGCTTTAGAGGCTTGGTCATAAGATCAGCTAGTTGTTCTTGAGTTTGATAGTATTCCAGCTTGATTACTTCATTTCGAGTGAGTTCATGCAGAAAATGAAATCGAACATCAATATGCTTGCTTCGACCGTGCATAATAGGATTGTGAGAAAGCTTAGTTGTTGATTTATCGTCACAATAAATCACAGTTGCAGGATGTCGTTCTTGACAAAGTTGCTCCATCATCCTTCTTAAACAAATAGCCTGATATGCATAAGAGGTGACAGTAACAAACTCAGCTTCAGTAGTTGAAAGAGTTACAATTGGTTGCTTGCGAGAGGCCCAAGAAACTGCACCAGAGCTTAATAAAAATAGAAAACTAGATGTGCTCTTCCTATCGTCAACATCCCCTACATAATCCCTATCAGAGTATCTATAAGCTGATAATGCCCCCATGGCGATAAAACATGCCAAACTTAAGAGTTCCTTTAATATACCGTAGCACATGTTTAGCAACTTGGAGATGTAGTGTGGTAGGATGTTCCATGTAGCGATTAAGAAGACTAACATCAAAAATAAGGTCCGATCTGGTGGAGGTGAGATACATCAAGCTCCGTGCTAGTTGTTTATAGAGAGTGTTGTCCACATATTCTCTCGTGAGATCCTTCACCAGTTTCGATCTTGGTACAATGGGATTGTGGACTGAGTTGTAATCAGCCATATGAAATCTCTCTAGGATTTTATGGGCATACTTTTATTAACATAAGAAAATCCCATTATTCTGTTGCAATACTTCCAAACCAAGGAAATACCTCATTTTCCCCAAATTAATAATGTCAAATTCTTGCATCATGGAACGTTTAAAAGAATTGAACAGGGAGTTATCATTGCTGGTGAAGATGAGATCATCAACATATAAACATACGAGCAAGATTTTACTAACAGAGGTGTGCTTGAGAAATAAGGTATGTTCATATGGACATTTTTTAAAGCCTTTATTCACAAAATAGGCTTTGATTTTATTGTACCATGCTCGGGGCACTTGCTTCAAACCATAAAACGTCTATGAAGTCGATACACTTTGTGTTATGCACCTCTAACTTCATATCCAAGAGGTCGGTTGACGTATACCTCTTCATCAAGCTCTCTATGAAGAAAAGCGGATTTGACATCTAATTAGTAAATTGACCATGCTTCTTCAGTTGCAATGGCAAAGATAAGCCGAATAGTATCCAAACGGGCTACAGGAGTAAAAACTTTGAAATAATCAATTTCGTATTGTTGGGTGTCACCTTTAGCAACAACACGTGCCTTGTAATTGTTTATTTCACCATGTTCATTCAACTTTGTTTTATACACCCACTTAACTCCAATTGTTTTTCCTCCTTTGGGCAGGTCTGTCAACTCCCAGGTATTGTTCTTGCAAATGGCAGCAATCTTGGCATCCATAGCAATTCGCCACTTATCGCTATGAACTGCATCAGAAAAGGTTAGATGATCTTCATCAATAAACATAACACAACTGCTATCTTGTTCTTCCTCTGAAAGACCAACACCACTATCATAATCACGCATCCAAAGTGGTGGATGACGAGAACATTTTGTTGCTACATGATCAGGTGAATGATCTAAAGTAGGAAAAGCATCTTCGTTAGCATGATTTTCAACTGTAAGTGAAGGTGGTGCGGCTTCAGTACTTGGGATTCCAAGGTAGGAGATGTTGTATTTCCAACAATATTTTGATCAAATGAATCTATATGTTCCTGTTAGGATATATGGTATATTTTTTTATTTTGTTTTGGCATTCTTTGTTAATTGGACCTATAAGATAATTGGAATTAATTGGATAATGACTTGGATTCAAAAAGCTATTAGGATAATCTTCTTGTTGTGATAAAGTCCTATCTTTAATTAATGTGTATATTGACAAGGTTGAGGTGTACTGCTGGAATTTCAAAGGTATGGCAAAAGGTTTTATGTATGGATTTTGGGTCTTTGTCATTGGTGCTTTGTTGTGTTAATTGACAGCTATCTTCAGTGCTTTCGTTGTTGGTGAATTATTGGCGTTTTTTTTGTAAGATAGATGAATTGAATTTGTGACATCTGGCTTGGTGAGACACGGTTATCTTCAATGCTTTTTTTTTTGGTGCGTTAATTGCATTTTTGTGACATATAGCAAAAGTGACTTTGTGGTTTCTTGTTTTGGTAAAACACGGCTGCATTTTTTTTAGAGTGAACATTAGTGGGAGAATCACTATTATGTATTGATCATATGGGGATTGATCTCAATCACGTTGGACTGTCATCTTTGTAAAGTGGCTCACGATTGGACTGATTATGTGTAAACAACTTTCATATCTTTTTTGGAGGAGCTAAACTCATAAGAGAGTTGTTCTGTTTCAATCTCAAGTGTGTTTAGATTTTGATATTAATTGTTCAGATACTTGAGTCTTTTATTTATTGCTTTTCATTAAACATTGTTTGAGAAAATCCTTTATCGAGGTTAGTACAAGGTGATCGTACTATTAGGTATGAAATACTTTCATGGGCTGTTAAGACGAGGGGTAGTGTCAAAGGTTGAGTGGTGTCGGCTCAGTAAAGCCTTGTATAAAACAATTTTCGTTAGTGAAAGTATTAAGCTGGGTGAGGGCCCCGCAAATGTAGGCAAGATGTGCCAAACTACGTTAACAAATCTCAGTGTTGATTTATTTTTGATTCTTTAAATTTTTCTAATTTTTATCGTTTTCTAGAAACGAATCATAAAGTTTGCAAAACTACTACCCCCTATGATTTTTCAAGTGATATTCCTTCTCGTCTTCTCTTAACCCTTATATAATACAAGGCCTTTTAAAAGTCGTTTGGCAAAGATAAAATAATGATGAGCACTTTGAATCAACTAAAAAAAAACTTCTACCATGCACAATATTTAATGGAAAAAAGCAACCTTCAAACCTTAACTAACTTAATAAATATCAATCAACACAAGAGTGAACTTGCTCCTAGGCTTAATATATAAAATCAGTATTACTAATAAACAAGTTGAAGTCCCAAACACTAAGATTTTGACTACTATGGAGCTTAATTCCTTAATAAAATATATTATGCAACCAAGTTTTTGAGGCCTACCGAGAAATAAGTTTTCAAGCTATCCTTTAGGAAATTAAAGAAGCCTATCCAATCTTACTTCTATCCCCCACGAGCTAGTTAGAGTCTTAAAGCAAGTTAGCCTATTTCCAACTATATTGGAGATTTCCTGTCTATCTCAGTAACCTTTTTATTATTTATTACATCTTTAGGGACCTTAGGTGAGAAAGAGGATCTCATAATCATCTATTTAAAAGTGCTTTTCTTCTTTTGGAAAAATAAGGGGAGTACCTCAAGCTATTCTCGTTGGCTAGGTTAAAGCAATAACTTTCACTTTCAAGGATTAGGTAGGTGAAAGGTTTGGTCCATATACTGTTGGACCCAATTTGTTTTAATTTATTTTATTAAGCATGATTTGATTAAATTTTTGTGGTCTTGGAATATAAATTATTTTTTTGGGAGTTTAATTAGCATGTCAATGATTGGAGTATTTATTGCTTAGATTGATGGAATTGGAAGTATTAAATGGAGAAATTAAGATTAAGTTAGAGTATAGTATGGTGTAA
>JANIIA010000192.1:18552268-18567745 GCA_027478495.1 Erythroxylum alaternifolium
CATGAGATGTGGTACTTTACCACATCTGGACCCGTTTCTTTGGTCCGACCCGTTCTCTGGAAACGGGATGTTACACTTATAATGAACCTTTTGAAGGTTATTGATAGAAGCTTCCAAAGTAAAATAAAAAAGACAATGATACTTGTCTGAAAATGAAAAGAAGAAGATTTACTATGCATAGTTCAAAAGGTATAAATTTAATAAGTGATTTACTTATAACTCTTAATCTTTATAAAAAATTCTTTTAATTATTAATCAATTGATTGATAAAAGATATGTAGTGTACTTTGTTACTAATGAAAATGTTGAATTTTATTAGAGTGTGTGGAGGACTCAATTAAAAAAACTCAAAACATAATATATTAATTGTAATCTTTTACAATCACAATATTTTCACCAATTCTCCACTCCACACTTACACGCACTTGTCACTGCATTACACGAAACACGGTCTCATATGCACTCACTCACATCTTTTTAATTGTTTTTCCACTCACTCCCTCATTATGTAGTTTGGCTCCTTTTATACCCATCTAAAGTCGGTTGTTAGTCGACTTAAACTTTCTATAATATTCTAGTCAATGTTATTCTAGAATATTAGGAAAAGTTTATATAATAGATATTATTTATGTATATAGAATGGGAAACTTCTAGAGTGATCAAAAGAAAGGTTGTCGATGTCTTTTTAACACTCCCCCTCACTGACTACTCTCTCATTTATGAAGTCATACTAAGTTGCCTTATAATTTCTTCAAATTTTGTTCTATTGATTCCTTTACTAAATAAGTCTACAACTTAGTCTTTTTTCTTTGCATATTTCATCTTGATCTGTCATTGTATCACTTTTTCTAAAACAAAGTGATAGTGTACCCCTATATAGTTAGTTCTTGTATGAAATGCCAAATTTTCTACCAGACCTATTACTGATTAAATATCACAACGTAGCTCCATTGGATAGTCCAGTAATTGATGGAGATCCACCATTAGCTGTTTTATCCATTCACCTTCTTCTACTGCCATTGTTGTTGCATGATACTCAGCGTCAGTGGTTAAAAAAGAGACTGTTGATTGTCTTTTGTTGCTCCAAGAGATTGCTTCACATTTAAGTTTGAACACATATCCAATGGTTGATCTTCGAGTATCATGGTCTCTAGCATAGTCAGCATTATAGTACCCCACTACCTTGTATGTGCTTCCCTTTTTATATAGTAGTCCTATCAAATGTTCCTTTGATATACCTGAGTATGCGTCGAACTACATCTCACTAAGGTTTTCTTGGATTTGCCATAAATCGACTAACCACTCTAACAGTAAATGCTATGTCAGGTCGTGTTATTATTAGGTAAATCAAGCTTCTCACAAGCTATCGATACATTGTTGGATCTTCTAACTCATGAACTTCTTTTGAACAAAGTTTATTATTTACCTCCATTGGGTGGAAACTGGTTTGTAATTAAACATTCCAAACTTATGCAACAAGTCTTTAGTATAATTTTAGTGTCACAAGAACAATCCCTCTTTGACTTGTTGTACTTCAAGTCCAAGGAAATGCATCAACTCTCCCAAGTTCCCTTATCTAGAAGCGTACTAAAAGATTACTTCAAATTTGTTGAACTTCTTTTTTATTATCACCAATAATGATAAGATCATTCACATAGACAAGCACTATTGTAAACTTTCCATTTTCGTTTTTCACGAACAAACTTGAGTCTGCTAGAACCATTGTGTATCCACTTTGCATTAAGAATTCAGCAATCTTGCCATACCATACCTTTGGTGCTTGTTTTAACCCATAAAAGGCCTTTTTTAATTTACATACATAACCTATATGAGCGTTGTTTTCAAATCCTTGAGGTTGCTCTATAAATACTTCTTTATCCAATTCTCCACACAAGAAAGCATTCTTTACATCCATTTGTCAGAGTTTCCAAGATTTATTGGCTATAAGGGCAAGCAAGACACTTACTGTTGTGATCTTTCCTAATGAACTAAACATTTCTTCATAGTCTAGCCTGTGCTACTAAGAAAACCCTCATGCAACCAATTGAGCCTTGTACCTTTCGATTGTTCTGTCAGGTTATCTCTTTACCTTAAAAACCCACTTGGAAGAAATTGGTCATGCATTCTTGGGTTGTGGCACTAAGTCCCAAGTTTGAATATCTTTTAATGCTTGAATTTCTTTATCCATTGCTTTCTTCCAGTCGAAGCTTTATATTACTTCTTCATGGCTTGTTAGCTCAACTACTCCATTTTCTTTCGTTAATGTTTCATTTGCATACTTGGGATTCAACCTTCTTTTTCTAGTTGACCTGCATAAAGACAGTTGAAGAAATTCTTGTCCTTTTGGCTCTTCTAATTGACTTGATCTTTCTCCTATAGGAGTTGTATAATGCACTCCACTTTGCCATGGGCTTCTTCTTGATGACATGTCGCTAATCTCTACTAACTCTTCTATTGGTCTCATTTGTTTAACTGAGTCCTGTGATTTGTTAAGATCAGATAGCTCTTGAACTTTTTCTTGTAGCTTTTCCTTTATTGCTTTATAATCAGGTAACAAAACTGCTTGTGGCGATTACCATGATGATGCCTCATCAAACACCACATTTCAAGATACATAGCATCAATTTGTTATTATATCACAACATCTCCAACCTTTTGTTTGTTGTCATATCCCACGAATATGCATCGAATGGCCTTTTTATCAAACTTACTTTGCAAGTGGTCTAGTACAAACACATAGCAAATACATCCAACAACTCCAAATTGACTAACTGTGGGTTTAATATTTCACAGCTTTTTAAATGTGAGATAAACTACAGTGGAGTTTAAGGCAATCTGTTGATAACATATAGTGCTGTCTTCATATACTTCGACCAAAATCTAGGTGGTACATTTTTGGCATGTAGCATGCTTCTACATATTTTTGCCAAGTGGCGATTCTTCCTTTCAGCAATCACATTCTGCTATAGGGTGCTCAGATAACTAGTACTTGCAAATTTTATCTTCTCATAAGTAGTTGAAAAAACTTTGGATATATACTCTCCCCTATTGGCTGTACGGAGGGATAGTATTCCTCTCCCTACTTCTTTTTCCACTCTTTCTTTGAACTTCTTAAATTTGATTAATGCCTCAAACTTTTCTTTCATAAAGTGATACATACCTTGAATAATAGTCTATAAAAGTGATCATGTATTGAGATCCACTAATAGATGGCTATTTCATTCGTCTAAAAACGTCAAAGTGGATTAAATCAAGGGACATCTTAGCTTTGTATGTTGATTATTCGTAAAGGCATTAATGTGCTTTTGCATATTGGCATCCAACATATTTTGTATCATCACAAACATCTAGCCCATGAAGACCTTTAAGCAAGGACTTCTTCATTATTGCCTTCAGCTTATGATAACTCTTATGCCTAAACCTTGCATGTCACAAATCAGGTGTCTCATCTTTCTTGTCTTATTTGCATATGCCATTTATACAGTCATAACATAGACAAACTCCAAGTGTTATCCTTCCATGATGTGTCTACTTGTTGGCTTCAAGTTTCAGTACACCTTTACATCTTTTTGATTAAACACTATATAATTTCCTAAATATGTGAGCTGTAAAACAGAGAGTAAATTTTTCTTCATACCTAGCAAATGGTAGACATAGCTCAACTCCACTTTGTGAGGATTAAAGCGAAGCACTATTATAGTTTAACTGATATGAGTGATTGGCAGCTTAGAATTACTTGTTGTGACCACGACCCTCCTTCCATTATATTCTGTTAGATTGATCAGTTTGTCCTTATCTCCTGTCATGTGGTTGGAGCACCCAGAATCAACAATCTAGTCATCACTGTAGTTAATTACCTCATCCTTCAGCTTTACGAATACATATTCTTCCATTAGCTCAATCGTGCAAGAAGTTGCATTCTCTTCTACTACTATAGATGCTTGAAAATCCCATTCTTCTTCACTATCTTTACTATTCTAGGTGGAAGTTGTAGCATTGCCTTCAACTCTTTTAAATCGGTAGTCCCTGGCGAAGTGTCCTATCTTGCCACATTTGTAGCATTGGTTGTTCTATAGCCGATACTTTTTGTCTTCGTTATTTTGAACCTGTTGAGCTCCCCCTTGTTGAGAACATCTTCTTTCTTTGTTTTTCCATCGACCATCCTGTAACTTCCTTGGATTTTCATCACCATATCTCTTAACAAATTTGCCTTTTCCTTTATATGCCCTTTACTTACTGAACAGGGCTTTCTCCTCATCCTTTAATGAGACTTTAGACATTTGGTTATCTAAGGTCTTTTGATTGACAAGAATATTTTCCAATTCTGTAAGGTTTGGTTCTTTAGCCCAACTACGAGTTGCAATGACAATGGCATTATATTCTAGTCGTAAGCCATAAATAATGATCCTCCTCATTCTACTCTCTGTAATTGCTTTTTGAAGATCTAATTTTGAAATTTCTCATAAAGAGATTTAACTTTTATGAAATATTCACTTACCGACATATTTTGTTGCGAGACTAATAAGAGCTCATTTTCTAACCATTGAAACTTTGCATCATTGGCCCTGGTGAACAGTGTTTCTAGATTATCTCATGCCTATTTAGGTGCTTTTACACCCTTGATGCGGTGTAGCAGGCTATTCTTAATTGTCACAGATAGTACATACATAGCTTTGTCGGCTTTAATCTTCCATTTATTTAATTCTTCTGCGTCCATGGGAGGCGTGGTATTGTCACCACCAACAACGCTCTATATGTCTTGTCTAAGTAAGTAGTATTGCATTCATAAGCTATAATTGTTATAATTAGAGTTATTAAGCTTTTTAATAGTACTTGCTAAATTCGCAATATCTACCATTATAACTTGATGATGCCCAATACTTAACCAAGTTACCTAGGCCCCAGATCAACTAGATTTATACTCCTTGACTTTAGATAGGCAGAATTTTTACAGTGTCAATCTTTGGTAAAGACTCCTCGCACAATGATTTTTTACTACTTGATACTATGGTTCGGTCGCAGACCAACCTAACTCTAATACCACTTGTTGAATTTTATTAGAGTGTGTGAAGGACTCAGTTGAAAATACTCAAAACATAATATATTAATTGTAATATTTTACAATCATAATACTCTCACCAATTCTCTACTCCACATTAACACATACATGTCACTGTATTATACGACACATAGTCCCACATGCCCTCACTCACACCATTTTAATTGTTTTTCTAGTCACTCACTCACTATGGAGCTTGGCTCCTTTTGTACCCATCTAAAGTCAATTGTCAGCCGACTTAAACTTTCTATAATATTCTAGATAATGTTATTTTAGAACATTAGAGAAAGTTTATATAATAGATATTATTTATGTATATAGAATGGGAAGCTTTTAGAGTGATCAAGAGAGAGAATATCGATGTCTTTTTGACAGAAAATGTGATAATTAATATTAAAGGAACTAAATTAATGAAAATTTTCATGAAAACAAAATTGTTCTTATTAACTGGAATGCTAAAATTTAAGTTTCTTAAAGATAATTTTTTTATGAATATTGTTAAATTTGCTCTATTGATAATATAATGTTAAGGCATAATAAATTGGGACATATATTGACCTTAATATAAAATTGTTAATGAGAATGATGTTGTATAAGATCTTAAGCATTAAAAGTAATAATATTGTCCACCAAACAAATACATGCACAATTGACATGAACAAATAAGTACTTTAAAACCGATAATGTTGGTCTGAGTACCAAACCAACAACAAATGACAGTTGACTATTATTGTTTCCAGGCATCCGGGAAGTATCCAAGCTGTTGGTTGTTTTTCAATTTCCTATGGAGTTAGGTTGTCTATATTGCTAATTTTGTTTCATCTAATCCCACAACAATCTCTCCAAACCAATCAGTGCTATCAGTTATGTTTTTCTCTTCTCTATCACTTTGTTCATGTGGCATCTATATAATGATAATGTAAACTGAGAGACATTAACCCGATTCGACGTACTCAAATGATATATGTTGAAACATTAACTAAGTTGATAATAAAATAGGAGAATAAAGATTAGTGGTCAAGTTAAAACTTTCTGATTGGATTATCTCTAAACTAATTCTTTTTAATTTATAAAGTAGTATATTAATTATTAAAAATGCTTTATAAAAGAATAAAAGGCTATTAGGAACGAATACTACGCTGAATTAGCGTTCAAAGAAGATATGTATCACCAGTCAAAACGTGTCTTAGACTAATGAACTCTGGACCTTAATCAGTCTCAAGTATTTAACACGCTTTATCAATCTGCTAGGTTTCTTGGTAGAAGTGCCTTGTTGCTTTACCCGGAATCACTGGCTGTTGTCAATCTGTCCCCATTCACAACTTAAACGCGGAAGATTATTATACTAGCTCCCACCTAATTTGACAAGAGATTACACCTTTTTAAACTTTCGTATCTCTTTTCCTATCCCCTACGACCCTACCACTCCAATTATGATCAGGTTTGTACTCTACGAGATAAGAAATTGTACCAAATCAAAAATAGAGAGGAGAATATACGTTCACATATGGAGCACTTGCTTAGCAATAATATACGAATTTTGTAACATCATTCCCAAGAAGACCGTCCAAAAGTCTACAAATGATGCAAGTTAAGTGAGCCACTTGAGAAAAGACGATATTTTCTTTTCCAAGTTCCACCTTAAATTTCCACACACCTTCCAGAAAGTCATGATGCGGCCATATTTAATCTTGTAAGGGACCTAACCCCACACGCATATATAAACATATTTCTATAGCTGCTTAATGATTCCTATGATGAACATTTGGTTGCAGAAGAGAACCGCGGACTGGCAGAGAAACATGGGTACTCATTCAAGCTACACAAAGTTTGAAAGGAGATGTCAAGGAGGTAGCAGCAGAGGGTTCAGGCTCTACCCCAAAAGATTTTCCGTTCAAAAGCTAAGTGCGAGGTTTGTTTACATATTCAGGCTCTTGAGTAAGTGGAAATGTTCATATGGGCAAGCTCTATTACGATCTCTGAAGAGAGGAATAGTGGTGATGAACAGAAGTAATAGTAATATGAAGAGGAATAACAGTAGCAGCAGGAGGAATTCAGTGACAACGGAGTTAATAAGCGGCTCCAACAAGAAGGGAAGTACTAGAGTTGACGCAAGCAGGTTGAGATCATTTGGACGGACAAATTCTTTCTATTCTGAAGCCATTGCAGAGTGCTTGGAGTTCATAAAGAGGTCATCAATTTCCGTTGAGCAGGATCAAGTCTGCTCTAGTTCGCAGAGGTCTACATATACCTGATATACACACAGACATACGATGACGAGTAATCTTAGCTTTGTATATATTTTAAAGGCAGTTAAACAAGCCGTGATATTTGTATAGGAAGCTTTTTGTTTTGTTTGCGTTTTGATTAATTAATTATGTTTCTTTATTCATGCGTCGACCAAAGCCAAATGCAGTGTTTAATTACTGTTGTTCTTTTTTGTTGTTTTTGCCGTGTGGTTCATTTCTTGCTTTTCATATGTTCATCTATGGTTCTCAGTTAATTTGGACCTTTAAAGGAAAATTGTTGAGGTAAGTGACCGAGTTTAGATTTAGAAAGAAGTCCATAGGAGTAGGTGAAAGAAATTATCACCTAACGCAACTGAACTGATGTAACTTATTTTGACCAACGAACCAGGACCTGATAACAAAGTTAAAAGGTTGAAATGCTAACCTTCTTTGTGTTGAAATTTATATACCTTTTTTAGACAATTAAACTACTTACAAAATGTATAAAAAATTATATTATAACATATAATTGTTCAAATTCGAAATAACCTCCCTATTCAGTAAGAGTAAGGCTGCGTATTACTGGATCTTTACAGACTCTACGTTTCAACGAGACATCAACTAGGTGTTGAAGATGATACATGACTGTTCTAATTCGGTTTTAATAGCAATTTTTATTAAAGTAATTTGATAGAAATTTTATAAATTTTAATGTCACAATTAATTTAGTTTAATGAAAATATTATTAGATGAATAAAAATTATAAAGAAAAGTAATTGTTTTTTTTCTTTGAGACCCACGCCATCAGATTGAACAGTTAAAGTGGGCTTGGGTACTGATCAAAGATTGGCACAGGGCTTCCATTTAACGGAGACCATAGAACTTTACTTGCATGAATTAGCCCGATATATATCTATGGAGAATAGTGTAGGGCCCTAACCACATATACAGTACGTTAAGTTATCTTCTGGTCTCAATAACCTCAGCTTGAAATGGATCAATGGCATAACCCAAATGAGAGAATCATTCGCTTTGAATTTTCATCTTGGAACCAAAACTACCAATATACTTGCGGCAGAAAGAGTACTGTACATATTCTTCAATCCATATTGGATTTGTTCCTTAACATAACAAAAAGACTATCTTTTCCTTTATACTTCAACTATTAAATAGTATAGTTTTGGCGCAAAGAATCAAAACTCAAAACCTCTTTGTCTTTGGTCGCCGCCGTCACCGGGCCTTCCCCTATTTCTATAAGACGACCGTCAGCTCCTCATTTCTTCCGTTTTTCTCAGGTCTGTTGCTTATGGTTCTCACTCATTGCTCTTGATTCGTGTTTTCATTCTTATGTATGGGTCTGGTTTCTAGGTCTGATTGTTATTAAGTTGTTGATAATTGAATCAAACGATTTGTTTTGCTGTGTATGCCTTCCCTATTCTGTTTCTAGTTCCATCATAGGTTTTGACGAGGATAAACTTGTTGGAAAAGTCTCTCCAGAGGTTAGTTCTCTTTATTGAAAATGTTGAAGTGATTAGGCCGTGAGATTTTAATGTACCAAGATTTGATTAGGTATGATGGAAATTACCAAGTAGAAATCAAACTTGTGTCTTTTGTACACTGTTTGGTTGATGTGTCCATCGGGGTTTTTGGCTAAATCCATATGCTTCATTTTCCTTGTTTGCTAGTTTACTTTTCCCTAAAACTAATTATTGATATTTGAAAAGGCCTAAAGAGATAGAGAAACAGAAGAAATACAGGAGAGTGTGTTTGTGAGAGAGAGAGAGAGGGATTATGAATCGTACACCTTCTAGGTTGAAGAGTTTGCTAAGAAAAGCTCGCAGCTTTATAGGTATTGCTGCTTCTGCCAGCATCATTTCTCTAGCAGCTGATACAACTTCTCAAGTAACTAAATCTGCACCTACTATCATGGAGGAGCTTAGAACCCGCGTATGTATCATTGGTAGTGGCCCAGCAGCTCATACAGCTGCTATCTATGCCTCTCGTGCTGAGCTCAAGCCTATCATGTTTGAGGGCTGGATGGCCAATGATATTGCACCTGGCGGTCAGCTCACCACCACCTCTGAAGTTGAAAACTTCCCTGGTTTTCCTGACGGCATTGCTGGCATAGAACTCATGGACCGGTCCCGTGCTCAGTCAGTCCGCTTTGGTACCCAAATTTTCACCGAAACTGTCAACAAGGTTGATTTTTCCTCTAGCCCCTTCAAGGTCGTCACTGATTCCAAGTCCGTCCTTAGTGATGCTGTCATCATTGCCACCGGTGCTGTTGCCAAGCGTCTCAACTTTCCTGGCTCTGATGTCTTCTGGAACCGAGGCATTTCAGCCTGTGCAGTTTGTGATGGGGCTGCCCCCATTTTCAGAAATAAACCTCTGGCTGTGATTGGTGGTGGAGATTCAGCAATGGAAGAGGCCAACTTCCTTACCAAATATGGATCAAAAGTCTTCATTATCCACAGGAGGGATACCTTCAGAGCCTCTAAGATTATGCAGAACAGAGCCTTGAGCAACCCTAAAATTGAGATCCTCTGGAATTCTGTGGTGGTGGACGCCTATGGAGACCGCCTATTGGGTGGTCTCAAGGTGAAGAATGTTGTAACTGGACATGTTTCTGATTTGAAGGTATCTGGGTTGTTCTTTGCCATTGGACATGAACCTGCCACCAAGTTCCTGGATGGACAGCTGGAACTTGACTCTGATGGTTACATTGTAACCAAGCCAGGGACCACCCAGACCAACGTATGTGGTGTATTTGCTGCCGGAGATGTGCAGGATAAGAAGTACAGGCAGGCTATTACTGCTGCTGGCACTGGTTAGTTGCGTTTCCTTCCATTTACTCCCTTTCTCTGAATTTATATTATTGAGGTTGGGTATTGGTCCATAGTTATTCATTGTGTCAAAATCCAGATGCCTCTTTCATGCTTATTTAACTTTATCATTCCATTCTCCGTTGCTTAACATAATTAGGATTAAATTTTGTAGAATTGGCATCATCCTTTAATGCTGTCATAACTGGTCTTTATCTATTGTGTTAGCTAGTTGCTTGGTGTGGTTCTTGCTTGTATCTCTGTTTTCTGCAGAATCTTGTTTACTGTGTTCACAGGTTTCCCTGCTATTTTGATTCTCGAGGATCTTGCTTTTCAAGATAAGCAATTTAGTGCAATAAAATGACAAGCATTGCTTTGCCATTGCTTGATGATTTGCCTACAAACTAAACCATGGTTCCTAATTGCCGGTGCTTCTTCTTTTAGAGATAACAAGCATAAGAGATTAACCGGCAATATATACAGGCAACATCAAGCTCAGTGACCATGTGGCTTGATTACCTAATCAAAGAAACAAAAAAAAAACATCAATTTGTGGAAGTCTTTTTTCTTGGTTCTGGTGCATACGTTTCCAACTCTCTTCAAGATTCAAAACTTGAAGTGATCATATGCCATCAAGTTGAAATAAATGCTACCAATCTGCCTAGTTTTAACTTGGTAACGAATTAACTTCAAATGATTAGGTCATCCAATCTGAACTTCTTATAGAGACCGCGGATGTAGAGAACGGAGGCTAGTAAAACTGTTTATGATGCGCCTTGTTTGTGTCGTCCTTTAGTGCTATCATAACTGATCTCTGCAGATTTTGTTACGGAATTTGTAACGGCATAGTAATCAAAGGCCGATTCAATCATCAAGATTACTCTTAGTGCAGGAAATAATTAATGAGCCACTTATTCCTCCTCTCTTTAACCGGCTGCTTTTTGGTGAAATTGGACCGAACTTATAATATTGAGCCATCTCACGGTTGGGCCAAGTGCCATGACTTTTGAATGATTGACGCTTTATCCTGCTTCGTGTGATTTATCAACCATCCTCCCTTGTCCGTGGTGATGCAGGTTGCATGGCAGCTTTGGAAGCAGAACATTATCTTCAAGAGATTGGATCTCAGGAGGGGAAAAACAATTGACTAGCAAGGATGTAGTTATAAGAGAGCAATATTATCAACATATGAAAGGAAAACTCTTGGTAAAATTGCCGCTTAGTTAATAGAAATTGATTGGCAATGCATTTGGGGATATTATATTTATTATCATTGTTATTGTCGGTTAACATTCAGATTGTTAGTAATACATTTACGTTGCTTGTCTAATTTAACCTATTGCCTACGTTTTGTTTCGTTCACTTCTAACGATGTAAGGAGATATATTTACTGCTAAGTGAAAGAGAAATGGTCAAAACGCGTCGAGAACACGAGGGACTTCTGAGCCCATTGAATGGTTTGGATTTCCAATCTTCTTTATTAAATATATACAGGCTTGTATTTCAACCCCTTCTTATAGCATCCTCATCAATGGTGCTCCAACCAACCAATTCAAATGTTTTAACGGTATTTGACAAGCGGATTCACTTTCTCCTTATCTCTTTGTCATTGCTATGGAAATCTTGAACATAATCATTTGCTTTAACTTAGTCCGAGACTTGATTTTAAATTTCTTCATAAATGCAAGGAATTCTCTCTTCCTCATCTTTGTTTTGCGTAGGATCTAATCTTGCATTTTGGAACTCATCAGGAATTCATTTCTACTCTACATCAATCTATTATGAGCTTCTGCAGAATCTCAAGATTAAAAATCAATCATTACAAGATTGGGATATATTTCTCATTAGATGTTAGATGTGGCTGTTAGATGTTACCAACATTGAGAGACTTGAGCATATTTTTTATTTCAACATCCAAGGAATGTCTTTCACTTATTTGGAAGTCCCCATTTTAGCCAAAAAATTGAGATATCAAGCTTGGTTGAAGATTTTGAAGCAATACAAAAAAACTATCAGTTGTTGGTAGAATGAAACTTTGTCTGAAGCAGGTAGAGTTTAACTAATCATTTCTATTTTAAACAATCTCCATACACATTGGAGTATTCATCCTCTTCTTCCCAAGAGAATTATTAAGGAGATAGAGAAATGCATCAAAAACTTCCTTTGATTAGTCAAAAGTTACAATCTAATGGTGCTAAAATCAAATGGGAACATGTTATGAATAGAACATGGAATAGACCTTCCAAAGGGCATGTATACAAGAGACATGTTTAGCAAATGGGGATGCAGAGAACATGAAGAAGGATCAATTCTATTATCCAGCAGCTTATGTTCTTTATTTTATCCAACAACTTAATTTCTGTATTTTTAATTTCTATAGTTACTTTTAAGATTATGTAAGTAGTTAAGAAAATAGTGGCAAGTTGGAGTCGGTTATGTAGGAGGTAGTTACTATTAGTTATCCGCAATTCATTATTTAAGAATGTAAGTTGGATTAGTGAGAATTAATCGAAAATATTCATTCAAATTTTTTGTTCTTGAGATCTTTGGGATCTTTCATTTAATGATCCCATATTAGTAGTCAATCATCGGTCGTCAAGGCAGAAAACCAAGAAACATTCTCATTTACAGGTAGATTTTGCAATCAATCACCTATAACTAGATTACAATCGCAGGATCGTAATAAATTGGTATCAGAGCCAACAGTTATGGGCAACTCATTTACTAACCTGTAGAAACAGTTCGACGCGTTTGTTAAGAAGTACCAAGCGAATCAGCAGAGGCTTCAAGAGGAGTGCCAAAGGAAGCAAATTGAATTTTCCAAGTGCATTAAAGAACTCTCTAGGGAAATATTTGCTACCTGGATTGAAGAACAACAAGGAGATGCAGGCAATGTTAACAGAGGGCCATGGGAGAAGGCACAGGATCCTCACCAGATGAAAATTCGACCAAAATAACCATGTTATACATGGTTAGAATTTCCCACTTATGACAACAAAAATGACTCATTGGCTTGGTTGAGTCGTTATGATCATTACTTTCAGCAACAACGCACTCGAAGATGAAAAGGTGGAGATAGCATATTACCATCTAAATGAGGATGCTAAGGTGTGGTTTATTAAATTGGATCGCGACGGACTTGGAATTTCATGGGAGGACTTTAAGCAACAGTACCAACTTTAATTTAGGCCCTCAATTCAAGGTACCAAATTGGGAGAATTATCCAAGCTTCCTCAAGTGGGCACTGTGGAAGATTATCAACACAGCGAAACAAAAAATGGAGATATTCATCAATGGCTTGCAAGATTATATCGCCATTGAAGATGAGTTACATAGGCCTAAAGATTAGACAAATGTTAAGAGTCTAGTTCGACTTTATGAAAGGCATGGCTGCCCAAGAAGAAATCCTCCTCTTCTCTCCAAGCCATCCCTGACCTAGATAGTAGCCCCTCCTTCCCATAAAAATTTCAAAAGCCTTTCTCGTGCAGAGATGGAAGATCAGAGAGCCAAGGGACTTTGCTTAAATTGCGATGAAGTCTATACAAGGGGACATCAATGCAAACGACTTTGTTGGCTAGATGGGGTTGAAGAATTGATGACAGATGAAAAGGAGGATGACAATTTTGGAGAGCAAGCTTCACTAAATTGTCTTTGCACATCATCATAGATGCTAATTCGGGAGGACAGACCATGAAAATTCATAACATCATTGGCAGACATCCGTTGGTGATTTTAATCAACTTAGGTAGTACTCACAACTTCATGGATTCTCGCTGGGTAAATATATTGGGCCTCACTGCTAACTCAACGGGGAAATTTCAAGTGAGAATCACAAACGACAGCAAACTTTAATGCTTAGGTAAGTGCATTGAGGTACCAATTTTGCTAGATCATCAACTAATTTACCTTGATTTATTTATTCTTGCTCTGAATGTGATTGATGTAGTTTTGGGTATTAATTGGCTTCAATCCTTGGGGTCGATTTTATGGGATTTTGGAGCTGCTACGATGATCTTTAAATAGAATGGTTCAGTTTTGGAGTTGCAAGAAATCAAGAGTCCTTCTTCCATCTCAATTGCTCAAATCCACACCACAAAAATAGAGCCCCACCAGGATAAGGTGCTGAGTAAATTACTGACTAAATTTGAAGCTCTATTTTAGGAACCGAAGGAACTTCCTCCTGCGAGAAGTCACAACTATCGATCTTCTCTCGAACCAAGAACTAGCCTAATCATAGTCTGCCCTTATCAGTACCCTCATACAAAAAAAGATGAAATTGAGCACCAGTGCAAAGACTTGATGGAACGTGACATTATCTGAAAGAGCCAATCTTCGTATTCCTCCCCTGTTCTCTTAGTTATGAAGGTTGATCAGACATGGTGCTTCTTTGTGAATTAGAGGGTCTTGAACTCCAAGATAGTTAAAGAAAAATTTCCTACTCCAGTAATTGATGAGCTCTTAGAAGAGTTACATGGGGCACGTTACTTTACCAAGCTGGATTTACGCTCAGGCTAATAACAAATTAGAATGAGCCCCTCTGATGTGGAGAAAATAGTGTTCCAAACTCACCACAGGCATTTCAAATTCCTTGTTATATCGTTCAGTCTCACCAATGCACCGAACACTTTTCAAGCCTTAAGGAATGAGGTATTCCACTATTTAAGGCAATTTGTTTTGGTACTTTTTTATGATATTCTTATCTACAGCAAATCTTAAGACGACCACCTATCACTCACACCTTCGAATTGTCTTGAGATTGCTGCAAGATCACCAACTTTTCATAAAACACACCAAGTGTCTTATTGCTCAAACCTAAGTTTCTGACCTTGGTCACTTTATTTTAGAAGAAGTGGCAATAGATCAAGCTAAAATTACAGCAATGATAGAACGACCTAAACTAAGCACTGTGAAGGGACTTCGGAGATTTTTAGGACTGACCAAATATTACAGGAAGTTTGTTCAAAACTATGGCATTATTGCAGCCCCCTTGACAGTAATGTTGTGAATAGGGATGTCAATTTTGGTTTGACCCACCCTGTAGCACCCTACTCCCACAAGACTCGAACCCGACATCGATGGGCGATGTCTGAGTCTGTGCCCCGTAAGGGTGACATGCTAGAACACTCAGTCAGTCAAATTTCTTTACAAAAATCTTTATCTTTTCTTTTTAAAACAATGCACACATTTGCGGAAAAATCAATAAGAAAATTGGGCCCGTTTCGATCCTAAACTTTTTTAATCACATAAATATTAATTGCACTAAACAATTCATTTCATTTACACCCCTTTCTATTTTGGAAAGTTATTACAAAACATAAATTGATCAATAAACATGATACAAAATCTCAGAATACATTCTTCCATACAA
>JANIIA010000192.1:18575349-18607256 GCA_027478495.1 Erythroxylum alaternifolium
TATTTTCCGTCGGTAATATTGACTTATTTATCGACGGACAATCTTACCGTCGGTAAGTTTACCGACTGTATTAGAAATGTTCCGATGCTAAATTTACATACGGGTAAGCCACCAGTCGGTAAAGTTAGCGACGGAATAAATCAGACGGTCGGTAACTTTTTCGTTGATGTTACCGACGTTTATCTTTTCGGTCGGTAATTTTACCGACGGTATGGAAACTTTCTGTCGGTGAATTTAGCTACAGCCGAATCTCCGACGTTTTGACCGACGGTATATTTGTCGATTCCGTCGGTAATTTCCGTCTGTAATTCAATATTTTCTTGTAGGATAATAGGAGGAGGATGATAGATGGTGGGAGGACCTATGAAAAAAGAGAAATAACATTAAGTTTTTGTTATTTTTGTCGATTTCATGAAATCCCAAAACAAATCTAATGTTTTATTTATTTATTTTATTTTATTTTATAAAATTCATTAAATCCTTAAAACAAAATAGTTTGTTGATATTTACAAGGCATGATCCCGCCTTATTCATTTTAGTAATCTAGAACTTAAAGGATTTAATTCCAAAAGTTATATAAGGTATGATCTTGCCTTATTCATTTTATCATTTTGGAATTTAAAGGACTATTATCCTAAACTTCAGTTTCATAAGGTGTGATCTTGTCTTATAGAGTTTAGCAGTCTAGAACTTAAGGTCTGTTATCCTTAAAGCTAATTTACATATGGCTTGATGTCACCTTATGAACTTTATCAATCTACCTAAAAAACAAAATTTTCTTACTTAAACCAACAAAACAATTGCACAAAAGAAAGCAAATGAAACTAATAAATAATTAAAAAATAATAAAAATTATTTTGTTTAGGTTACCTCGCAAAGAGCACAATGGTTTAATGTCATTATGTTTGACAAAACTTTTTTTTTCAATCTTTTAAGTTTTAAAAGGGTGCCAAATAAATATTCATTAAACTTGAGACCCTTATATCCAAATAAAATTGTTTCAATCTATGTCCTTTCACCTTGAAGATCTTTCTAGTATCTAAACTCTTTATTTTCACTACAGCATAAGGAAATAAATTAGTAATAATAAAAGAACCAATCCATTGAGAACGTAACTTAGTTTCCACCTTTAATTACGAATTATAGTAGCATGTCATAACACTATACAAATAACTAAACTTAAAACTATAGCTAGTGATAAGTCTAAGTCGATCCCACAGAGAGCATATGCAAAGCTTTTGCATTAGAAGAAATTAGTGTTTAGGATTTTTTTTTTTGGGGGGGGGGGGTTTGGTTTGATTCAAATAAAAAAATAAAATGAAATTAAACTAACGAATGTGAATTAAAACAAGAAACTAAAAATGATGAAAGTCATATGTTTAGGATTCAGTTTTCTAATCAATCTCAGCCTAAACATAAATAACCCTATGTCATTGCATTATTTTTTTCACACCTCTCTTAAAATTATTGATCCTAAATTAACAACAAAGTTTGTTAATCCTAGTTTTCCCTTATATTAGATTTAATCAGAACAAGCTCTTTAATTAGACCTAACTATCAAATAACCTAGAACCAGTTCTTTCGATTTAGTTAGACAGTCTTATTAAGATTAGGAAAGCAAATCAATATAAGCACTAACTACACAAGTTTAGGTTATATTATCCCTAATGATTTAACACCATTAGTTTCCATAAATGAATCTATAACACAATGATTACGTATTGTATTTAAGATTCTAGCAATGGTTTCATATACAAACATTCTAACGAGAATGAGAATAACAATTATCCATACACAATACCCAAATCAATAGATGTAGAATAATGTAAACAATTCTTAAAGAGAGAAAGAACAATGATACAAAACGACGATATGCTTAAGTGTGATCTTCGGTGTCAATTTCACCTTCCAACCAGAATAAGAAAGCTTATCCCTTCATGGGTCTTAAAAGCTTAAGTGTTTTGCTCCTTCACAAAGTCCCAAAATGATTCTCCTAATTTTTTTCCATCAAAATGTTCTATTTATATAAAAAATTGGGTTTCTAGGCATATACACGGTCTGATACATGGCCGACTATCAAACTATATAAGTTGGAAAAATCTGGAAATTGTAAAGATACATGGTTGGATACAAGGTCGTGTATCCAATCATCGAAGTCAAAATATGTCTTCTGATTACATATAAGGTCGTATAAGTATATACACAGCCATGTATCTCCTAGGTTTTGTTGAATTGTTGTTCTTCTTGTGATTTCTTGTCTAATCCTCACCCTAATTGATCTCCTTCTTATTCCATAAGGGTAAATAAGTTTGAACATCAAAATGTTGGCTCAATGAATCTGCTCTTAACTCATTTTAGCTTTTATGCTTCCAAATTGAACCTAAAATCAAATGTGAACCAAAATAAGTATCTTAGCATTCCACAACAATAATCATTAAGTGTTAAAAAGTGAATGTATAAAAAAATTACGCACACATCAAATTCCCCCACACTTAGCTTTTGACCATCCTTGGACCAAATAATAAAATCAATGTCATAAACTAAACTCGTTCACAATTTCCATATTTCCTAAGAATAGATATCCATAAGTAAAAGAGAAATAACTTTCAAAATCATAGCAAGAACTAAACATTAAATTCCTCTTCCTATGATCAATCAACAATCATCACCTTTAGAAACTAAGCAATCTAGTAATATACTTAGACAAAGTGTGTAAATAACATTGATCCATAGGTACACTCAAAAACCATTCATGATCATGACATCTACAATTTTGCATATCATTTTAATTATCCACCACCAGGATTCATATGCATAATCATGAATTAATAGGACTTTTTAAGGTTGTAATGTGGGTAAAGATTACGGTGAGATGTATTTAGGTAATGTGACACAAAAGCATCAAAAGTAGTAAAGCAAGAAAAACACTCAATGAAACATCAAGCACAAAAATTAACATTTTTTCAAAACTATGTACATTAGCTATGATGAATATAAAAACTATATTTCATAGCTTAACTTTAAGCTCTCACACCACAAACCGCATGAAGCATAACTGATTAAAAAGGACCACTCATAAAAATCAATGATAACAATACATTGAAATTATAAGGATTATCCTTCAAAGCAACATCTACCACATATGCATCATACTCGAATAACCCTTTCGATGTAACTTTAGAAGGAAAAGTTAATTATAAATAACTTTGAAAAACAAATGCATTTCCTTTTTGATATTTTTATTTAAATACTTTTTTGTTTTCTTTTGCTTTTCCCTTTTTCTTTCTTTTTCTCTTTGTTTTTTTTTTCAAAAAATTTGAAAGAAGCTACATTAACATTAGAATTCATTGATAAGACATAAAATGACATCGTAACAATTATAACTAACTTGCGCATATGCACACCCCTACACTTATACTTTTGTATATCTATAAACATCAACAATCAATAAATGTTCTATTAACTTTAAGTTTGGTTAGGACATTTAGTTAGGTTTAAGGCATGTAAATTGGTTAGTACAAAAAGAAAAGGTAAATAAAGCTTATGGGTGTTATCAAAGGCAAAATTCATATTAATAGGTGGCTATTTGGCTAATGTAGCTTATGAAACAAAGAATGCCTATATTAGTTCCAGCTTAACGCATGTGATAAAAATATGGTCTTGAATAGAAAATCAAAGCAAAGTTAGGATGTATATGTCATGAACGTCGTACATAAACAATATACAATGATACTAATATTGATGTGTTAGTTTATAAAGGCTCAAAATCTCATTGGCTTGTTTCTACTACTATTCACTATTCTTCTAAAGATAATGCATATTGACCAATCATAAGAGTAAAAGTACATGCTTAAGTTTCCATGAATTTTTCTAGTCAATTCACTCTCTAATTGTGACTGCATAGTCTTAAAAGCAATAGAAAAATAGAAATTGTTTTTTTTTTATTTAATTTTGAAAATGCCTAAGAAACACACATAAGCAATAAATAAGCTTTAAAATGTGCATGAAAACAAAGATCTCCAACCCCATACTTAAAACTTACATTGTCCCCAATGTAATATCAAATGTAAGAAATAGAGCATTTAATGGAAACCACAATCACAAGAATGTAAATAACAAAAATAAACTTGCTTTTGTTTGCTCCCTAGGCAACACTTTTGTTTATTGTAGTTGACTCAACTCCATGTTGTCCTCATCAAGTTATGAAATTTTGATCTCCATGAATTACAACTTTGACATTTGCCACTTAACCTTCTTTAGGATAAGGTTTGAGTCATTAGCCACTTACATGTAATATCGTCCCTGTTTTCAAACTTTTAATCTCTACTGCTCCATAAGGAAAGACATTAGTTATCACAAAAGGATCAACCCAATAAGATGACATTTATGTAGAAACAATTTATATTTAGTGCAATAAAGAAGCACTTTTTGACCAATGATAAAACTTTTCGATGAGATATTAAAAGTTTTGGTCTTCTCTTTTGTTGAAACCGGTTCTTGTCCATTTGTATGCTTCCATTTACAATCTTCCTATATTGAAAGGTCAATCACATTAATTGCAAAATTAGAGTAGTCATCATGGGAGTGCTTATTAACATCAAAAATATTGAAACGAGTAACTTTCCCATCAAATTCCATCGTGAGGGTACCCTTACGAACATTTATCTTAGTTTGGGCCATGTTGAGAAATGACCTCCTTAGTGAGATAGGTATTAGGTTATATGAAGTTTCATCATTCATGCCAATTATATAAAAATTATTAGGAAATATTAGATCATTTACCTACATAAGCACATCCTTAATCACCCAATCTGAATAAGCATTAGAATAATCAACCAATTATATAGTAACACTAGTTTCTTTTAATAACCCTAAATTTAAAGAAGCATACATGGAATGAGGCATAACATTAATTGATGCTCCTGAATCTAACATAGCCTATCTAATCTCAATGTTACCAATTCTGAAAGGAATAGTAAACATGTCTAGGTTTTTACACTTAGGAGGTATTTTCTTTTTAAAAATTGTAGGAATAGTTTCACTCGTCCTAATCATTTCATTACCTGGTAACTTTTGATTGATTGTACATAATTCCTTGAGAAATTTTGCGTACCTCGACACTTGCTTAATCGCTTCTAATAATGGGATATTCATCTCAACATTTCGAAAGGTTTCCAAGATCTCTTTATCCTTATCCTCCTCATTTAACTTTACTAACCTACTAAGAAACGGCTGAGGATTAGTCATTTCAATAGTTGGGAATTCAACATTACCTTTAAACTCAATGGGATATCCCTTTCTTCTTCGAGCTCCTTCTTAATGTCTTCTTCATTAGTCATCCTTTACATAATTCTTTCTAGATCCTTAAGCTTCTTACCACTCCTCAAAGTGATTGCACTAACATTCTTTATATTTGTCTCAAGTTATGATGGCAGTTTTCCTCCAATTTTGGGCTTCTAAATGGTTTATTGCCACTACATTTGGCTTACCTAGTTCTCCAAATTACGAATGCTAAAATTCACCTCCTAAAATAAAGATATGATCTCCTTCTGAAACTACTGCATACCCTATTGGAATTGCAAAGTGTTAGTTACAATAGATTTAACCATATCCTCTAACAACGTACCTGAGTTAGACGAGGCTTGTTGCCTTGATTCAGATGACTGTGTTGTTGGATCCCAAAATTTTTCTTTTCTTTTATTTATTTGTTTATTTATTCATTGATTTATTCTATTTATTTTCTTAGAATTTAGTCATTTTAGCAAGTATGAATAGAAATTAGGGTTATTAAATGGAGATGTTAAAATTAGTTAGTGCATTAGACATAAGGGATAAAAGAAGGGGTAATGTAACATCTCGTTACCTTTGGGAGGTTAGAATAGTAAATATGAGTAATTAATGAGAGCTTAGAAATGCATTTTTCATGCTCATGCATTATATAATATGCTCATATTCATGAATATTGAATTTTTGCACATGAAAATAATTGTACATGCATTCATAGACATTCCGGGTATAATTGATTTTTAATTGAATTGTGAATGTGATTTTGTGGAGAATTGCGGTTTTTATATGTTGAAAATTTGATTTGGAGAATGTATTTAGTGATTTAAAATTTTTGGAGTTTTTAGAAAATTTCAAAAAAATTGGGTAAAACAGTGTGTTATGAATCTATTGGTTCAAGAATCAAATCATTTGAAGATCTAAAGAAGAAGTTATGGTCAAAAGAAGGAAAGTTGTTCAGGGTGAGTCAACCCTTTGGTCAAACTAGCAAAGTCAGCATACTCTACTTCATCTTCTCCACCGACATCTCAACCTCAAACCTCCATAACTTTTGGTCCTGAACTCCAAAATTTACAAACTTTATATCAATTGAACGCTTAAAGAAATATCTATAACTTCTATGAAGACAACTTTGTCAAAAACTCTCGTAAAATATATACCGGAATGACCTCTGGGCGTCTCGGTGTGTACCCAGCGGTAAGGAGGCGCTACACAAAGTTACAACTAAAATATCAAGTCCCCTTAAATCAGAATAATAGAGTTTAGTCATACGTAGCATTGGCTCCAATAATAAAAATATAAGAAAGACAAAGAATTGAGAGAAAAGTAAGTAGAGAGCTCTTCAATTTATTGAGAGGCACATCCCTTTTATAGAATTTTCCTTGTATAATCCTAATCTAATTTTACTTTGCAAAGATGTCTATCTAAAATAAATTTAAATTCAAATTCTCAAATAGAAAGAAGTTTTCCAGTTAAACTCCAACTCTTCAAGTGATCAACCTTATCTATTATAACAATCTCTTCATTTCATCAAAATTCATGATTATTATTAATAGAGTTTCAGTTTGATGCAATCTCCACTTTTCATTTCTTAGAGCAAAGCAAATATTAATTTTCCTATTTAAGCATCAAGATAAATCTAAAACAAAGGAAATAATATCAAACAATATATTAAGATAAGATCTTATCAAGGTGAAAGACATAAATTTTTATGTAGTTTAAGAAAATTTAGGATTTTTTAACTTTAAAAGTTTCGATAAATTTTTTGTTTTTTAATTTTTAAATATTTTTAGATTTTGTTAAAATAATGACAAATACACCTGACATAAATATCATATATAAATTAATTAAATGTTACTTACATGATGCTTCAATCCAACTCTTAGACTCCAACCAAACGAATTAAATATGACTCAAACTAACAATTTATTGTAATTATCTTAAATTATTAATTTAACTTTAGTTTAATTTATTAGAATTGAATTTAAGAGTTGAGTTGAGTAATCATATTAGTAGCATTTGATTAGTCCATGTATAATATTCATATCAATATGTTTCATCATTATGTTTTAACCAAAGTCTAAAATATAATATTTTAAAAAAATTTTGAGAATTAAAAAGAGTTTATTTTTTACTTTAAAGATTAGAAATTTTTATGGAATTTCTTAACTTACAGTGAAAATATATTTCTTTACCTTTAATTAATTTTATTATATTAAGTTGTTTCCCTATTCTTATCATCTAATGGTCTTAAAAGAAAATTAACTACTTATTTCTTACTTAACTTCATAGTTAATGTAGCGCTGTCTCATTAGACTTTTATGTGTAGAATAAGAAGAAAAAAAATATAAAACATTGACTTATTCAACATGAAATTAAAAAGTTGCTTAGACATTTAATAATATTATAACAACATATATGACATTCAAAATAAAATTTTATTTGGAAATTAACGTGTTTGTGATTTGAATTATATAAATATTCATAAAAATAGTATCTTTTACCCAAATTTTGAATTACATCGTTCAAATCCATTCATTAAATTTTTACTTATCTATAAATGTATTTAAAAACTGACTAATCAATCTTATGCTTTAATTATGCATAATTATTTATTTAAGTGTTGATAAAAATATAAATAAAATTTTCACAAGTAGTTAAAAGCTGTACTGAATTATTAAATATATCTTACTAATTCAAAAAAGACAAAGAATATGATTATTAAAATACAAATTTTCAAGAATTAAATATTTATTTTCTGGATCGGATAGAATTCCAATTTGCTCGAACTGTATAGCGTTCGGTTAAGTCAAGCAAGGAGAGCATCCCTTTTGTTTAGGGGCCACCATTGAATTTAGAAGCTTGAGCAAACTGACGGTCGCCAAAGCCAAGCCTGGACAACACAAAGTTCAACCCTAACATAATTTATTTATTATCTTATTACTCTTGGATCAAAATTATTCAAAGGAAAATATAGTTTTAATCTTCCAATTTAACATTTCAGCTCTCTAACTATTAAATTTCCTAATTCAATTATTGAAAATTTTTAAATCAAACTCTACTTGGCATTAAAAAAAATTAGAAAATTCTATGATAAAAAAATTATTTATATCAAACTCTACTTGGCATTAACCAACTAGACACAAAGTTTTAAATGTTGAGTATCCAATTCAGATGTTATGAAAAATTTTTGTTTATAAATATTAATAAATTTTTTAACGTGGAATAATTAGTAAAACTTAAATAGTTCAATTTTGACGTAAACATTGATCGGATTATCTAAGTTCTCAAAATTAATTCTGATTTGATAAACTCTTTTAGTAGTCGTAGAAGTAAGTTAAATTTCAAGAAAGCTAAAATTTAGTTTCTTAATTTCAAATGATAAAGCAAAATGAGAGTTTACGATTTATTAAGTAATAAACTAAATTTAACAAGGAATCAAAATAAATCAACTAAGTATTAAAATGAAAAATTTAATAGTACTTGACTCCAATTTAACTAAAATATTTCATCTAATTGTAAAATTGATCATTGGTTTCTAAAAGAGTAATTTTCACAATTTAAGCAGTTAGTTCGAAACTTATTAAGATAACCATAATAATTCTCAAATTTTGATAAATTAATTAGTCCAAACCTAATAGCAAACTAAAACTTATCATTAATTGATTGAGTATGATAGTATTTCATATCGATTGAGTGATTAAAATAAGCTCAGTGAAAAGGAATAAACCTTAAATTAAATAATTGAAATAACTACAACTATTCAATTTAGTTTTCTTATTTCTTATAAATCAAATATGTAAATTCATAAAAAACTTAGTTACTATTTATATCAATCTTTTATAACAATTATGAATCACTGAATTCACGTATAATTTGTAAAATAATCAACATAAAATTAAATTTGTCATATTAATTAATATTGATTTCTCAAGAAATAAAATAACACAAAACAATAAATACTTGAATTAAAATAAAATTTAAGTTTAAAACAAAATCTCAAAGGATTCCTAGAGTTTTAAATCCACTTGAATGAGAACATTTGGAATTGGCCACTCATAACTTTAGTGCCAACACCAAAAATAGGAGACAATATGAAAGATGATGAACAAATTACAAAGAAACAAAAATATGGTAATATAGAAAAGTGATTGACGTGTCTTTCTCCTCTCATCCTGCTCAAAACATAGTTTCCTTCTATCATGCTCCTGATTTTAGCAAATGATTCTCCAATTTTAATGCAATCTCTATTTATTCTCTCTTAAAACAAAATAAATATTCAATTTTCCATTTAAACACTAAAATTAAGCCAAAATAAAAGAAATAAGTGTAATTAATATAACCAAATCATATCTTATCAACATTTAAAGATGCTATCTTAGAGTATAAGTAGTCCTGTCCCAATCGCACATAATTTCACAAGTGATAATTGAAAAAGACAAATCCAACTCCTTAGCATTTGAAACATTGAAACTGTACAAACCCCAATATTAAGCCTTCACTTCTTTTAATGTAAGAATAGACAAGAAATCATGTACTTTCTAAATTGTTTTCAGCTTCTTTGGATGGAAACATTAGGGATAATCTAATGAAGAAAAAGAAAAGTGGAAAGGCTGTATATTATCATCAACTCTTTAAATTAAATTTTCAATCTTAATAGCTGCATGCCGTAAAATTAAAGACCAACTCAACAGATAATTTATACTCGGGTCTTGGAGTAAAAAACAAAAAACAACTGGGAATAATTTTACAACAGCTTATACAAATCAATAGACTATAGGATAATCACGTATAACCGTATAAGCCCAACGCCCTACATGGTTAATCACTTTCGTATCTCTGTTTTCATAAGGACTCTGGACTTGTAGAAGGCCTTATTCTTGAAGGCATTTGCATTCGTTGACCACCAAATGTGTTCTTAGGTGTGATGGACATCTTGCTCATCGCAAAGTCAAAATGGTCAATATCAACATCTTGCATATCATAACTCCTTCCCATCAACTTCTCCCCGTTGTCTGTCAAACCATCACCATCCTCTGCAATCTCTTCATCACTGCTATCCTCCTCATCACCACCGTAAGTAGTTTTCACATTCTTCCAGTACAAGAAGTTTGGCCTTATGAAACTCCTGACCAAATACATCAAACGTCAAATCATATTCAGAGAAAAAAAATTAAATATGCCACCCCTTCTCTGATTCCAAATCCTAATCTTTCCATCAACAAAATTGTCACTAAATCTATGTTAGAATGTGAATCATCCATTAATCCCTCGACATATTACCAACCATAAACTAATCTACAGAAGACTGTTAGGGAGATTATATCAACAAAAAAAGTGAGGGGTCAATTATCTTCTTTCCCCTGGAAACTCGAGATTCAGTGTCTCAGAATTTTTTGGTCAAGCAACATGACAGGAGACAAATTAGGAAAGAAAAGGGTATTTCTAGAGCAGTTCTCAAAAGATTATTTAAATTTGAGCTCGTTCAAATAAACTCCAACTCAAACAAAAGGGACAAACAAACAGAAGTAAAGCAATTATGTGCCTCAATTATAGTAGAAGATTAAAGCAACCTGTCACAATTTTTAAGCAAGCATGGGTCAAACGGAAAGAACATGTCCAGCCTCTCCAGCCCTCCAAAATCACTCGAGATATGCGACTCCAACAGACCGTCAAAAATCAGTGAATCAGGCAATGGCAACAGGTGAGCAGCTTTCGCCTGTTTGAGAAACTCCTCTGCTATAGATGGCAGACACACCTGTGCAACAAAAGGGAAGCAAACACAATTCCAATATTAAATTCATCAAATTTTATGGAGAGAAACATGATTAAGAATTGAACAATTCTGAATTTTGATGTAACTATTGGAATTGCAAGCCTGTGTCAGATTCCTCACCTTCAAAGGATTCAATTTACTCTTCAAAATTGACTCGATTGGCATGACAAGAAGCTGTGATTTGAGCGAAGGAATCTCCATCATTGACCTCATCCGAAAGCAGAGTACATACATGATGGCCTGTGGCACATAATTAAACACCAAGATAAGAACATAAAGAAAAACTCCCAGACCAAAGGAAGAAACCATCATTTCTAGACTTGCATCCTAATGAAAAACCAAGTATCAAGATAAGAACATAAAGAAAAACTTCCAGACCAAAGGAAGAAACTTGCATCCTACCACATGAAGCTCTATAAATGTCAAAATGCATCAATTAACACCAGCATGAGCACAGTGTCAGCAACCTTAATAACCAATAGGTACTTGCTGAGGATGCTATAATATGGACATGGAGATGAAGTCAAAACTTACACAATGAAATTCAGCTGCTTGGCAATAAAATGCAAGTTCTCATCTCCATTACTAAGATGACTCCTAAGCAATTTTTCCAATCTTTTTTGTCTCCCAATATGTGTTAACAGTAGGGACAACATATTCTAAGTTTGACTAACAGCATCTATGAAATCAATTTGACTTATAACTACCTCCAAAGCAGACTTTCAAAAAACAACGGATGGTGTAATTGCAAATGAACATGCACAGATATCATAATAAAACTAGTCATATAATCAGATGTTATAACAAAAAGAGAAAAAATACCTGACATCCAGAATAGAAAACTCTATGGCCTTTTGGATTCATAACACCATCCTTGGATTGACAATATTCCCAACACCAATGCACCAGCCTGAAACACCACCCAAATCACTACCTAGTACCCCAAACAGCATTGAAGACCAGAAACATAAATGAAAATTCAAAATTGCATCTTAGATGTTTCAGAACCTTTTCAATATTGTAGTAACAAATGCAGCTGACAAAAACTTCCCACGAGCCAAATAACTAGCAAGGTAAGCCACAGCACTCATCCTGTGTTATACAGCCAAAGAAGGTAGATTATGAAAAATGCCCTCTAATCTAAATCCTGACAATCTTTCAATTATTAAAGAGCCAAAGAAAGTAGATTATGATAAATGACCTCTAAACTAAATCCTGAAAGTCAATCTTTCAATTATTAAATAACGACAGAAATAAAAACATGGATAATGTAACCCAACATGCAAGGAAACTCAAACTAAAGTTGATTGATTGAATTGACTGCAGCTCAAAGGGGCAATAACATAATCATAAAACCGACATAAAACATCAGTCGTATGAGCTGGAGGTGAGAACCTAAATGAGACAAATGAAATCAATATGACAAAGGAAGTTGAGGTTCAACTTAGGAATTCCATTCTAGAAAAACCAGATCGCTTGCTTTGACCAGTCACAGATACAAGCGCATAGAAATGAAAAATGTATTACACAGCACTCAGGAGGTTAATCCAGAACATAATTCTTCTCCTAAAGAAAATATGACGTAGAATGTGAAGAAATTCACATTGTAGGGAACAAAGTATAGGAAGAAAAAGTTGCAACTTGCAAGCACAACCT
Source organism: Erythroxylum alaternifolium (assembly GCA_027478495.1). NCBI lineage: Eukaryota > Viridiplantae > Streptophyta > Magnoliopsida > Malpighiales > Erythroxylaceae > Erythroxylum > Erythroxylum alaternifolium. The sequence continues at coordinate 18,588,065 of JANIIA010000192.1, forward strand.
ATGTGAGGAAATAGCTTCGAGCCAGAAGATAAGGCCAAAATGATTACTAATCAGAACTATTAGATTGTAAAAACCATGGGTAAAGATCCCCAGTCAGGAACTGTATAATACACAAAACCTTACCGAGTAAGTGGATTATCACTATAAATGAAACTATCTACAAGCGTTTGTGCAAAGGTCACTCCACAGTTGTCAGGATCCAACGCGCACGCATAGAACACAACAAACTGCAAGGGAAACAAGAAAAGTGCCTTAACAATAAACATTTGAAAACAAAATGTTAAGAGTTGACACAATTTGCTTGTTATTACCAAAAGTTACTTCCGTGTTATCCTTAACAGAACAGGAATAGCTTAAAGGAATGCAGAATTCAGTTTACTAAAAACTTGAATGCTTCTAATCTATGACTGATTCAACACAGTTTTCCAAGCAACAATTTTCAACTAAATAAAGATTTTAAATGAAACAATATGCAATTGACAGCCCTCTTGATAGCACAAAATAGCAGAACTTACACTATTACAGCTCTAATGCACCAATTAAGATTCATAGTTAAAGAGTATGACAAGTTCATTACCTGAGCGAACTTGGATTTGTATGTGTGCAGAATGGTTAACATGAATGAGTCCACCAGAGTTTTAAATACCTAAAACATGAAGAGAGAGAGTCACTTTAAGCCTGTAATGTTGACAAGAATTAAAATATGAACTGCATTCTGGTCCGGGTAAGTACCTCACTCAAACGATTACTACTTGCACAGGATTCTAGATGCTCAAAAGTCCTCACCATCAAGCTATCTAACAAGTCAGCTATAATGTTTTTGCCTAAACTCCTGTGACTTAAAGTTCTTGGAAGCTGTAAAGAGATCTTAATCAGCTCCAGATGCATAATTCATATTAAAAAAAAGAATTGAAACAAAATTGCCACAACTAACAAAAATATGGAAGGTGCATCTGGTGATAAATAACACAAATTAACATTTTTATAGTGAGGTCATCACCAAATTTAGTAAACCTACCATAGAGCAACTGTCATACAAGGTACATTTTGCAGACAAAAGAAACAGCAGCCACACTAAGATAACTAATCTTGTTAAGTTGTTCTAAAAAGATTTCAAAAAACAATCGCATCTGAAAATTATTGAGATATCCACTGGGTTGTTAAGCTGAACTTATCAGCCAGCGATCTGTCTATGGAAGTGCTCCAACAGAAACTTTGTATTCTGTAAACATTTCTTGCATAATGTTGAGTCTATTTAGTATAATATGCCCCAAATGCAATCAGTGTAAGAGAACACAATAAACGTCACCCAGGTAGTCTTTCTCTTTCTAAATCAAACAGTACAATTCTAGCCTCCATTGTAATTTGTCTCATTGAGTAATTAATAGGAACAATTTACCTCACCATCGCCGTACTCGTCGTCGTCGTCGTCGTCATTGGCAGTGTCATCCTCCAACTCAATTTTAAAAATGCCTTTAGACGAATCATCTCGTAGAATGTCATCCCAACCAATTGCAACCTGCATACAGAAATTCCAACATTATATGATTACAGAGCAAATGGAGAACAATTTCCCAGCAATCAATTCATAGGTACTTACATCCAATTCTATGAGCATATCCACTACTGCCATAAGCATCCTGTTCCCATCATATTCCCCAATTGCACCACTCTCCAACCTCAGCATATTCTCCACATACATCTCAGTCTACAAAGGCAGTAAAACAAGTCTTCAGATCCAATGATCAAGAGTAAATTTTTATTAGATGAACAAAAAATTGAGGAAACAATGAAAAATAATATAAGCACCACTTTCTGATAAGGCACTAGACCAGACAGCAATAATGCCAGAAAGCCAACTTGAACTCAAAAAGAAAATTTGGTCAATTTCTTAATTTGATTACAGATGAAAGAAGAAATTATCATAAACTTGTTGAATGGGATCACATGTCATTTGTATGGGTATCATTTATCACTCACTAAAGGATCACAATCACATTTTTCAATGTTCAGAACAAATGATTAGACAATGGAATTGTATAATCACTTTGTGCATGCAACAAGAAAATAGGTGTAAAGCAGACAAATAATCCAAAAACGTATCATAGCTTCTGGAAAAAAAACTGTGACAAGCGGTAGAAAAAAGTCAATACACAAAAAAGTTGGCATTGTTGCGGAAGAAATAGCACAAAGTTCTGAGTTCTGAAACCACAAACCCATGGCCATTGTTAACCATTGCTGCATTCATTTGGAACTGCTCTATCTATATGTTGAAATTTATTAAGATGAAACAGTCAAATAAACATCCATAATGCAAATAATTCCATACAGTTTGAACTTACACGGTACTTCAATCTATCCTTTTCGCCATCATTCTTAAAGGTCATTGGCATCTTCTGGACCACTATTGAAGATAACCTCGTAGCTGCAACAGGAACCAATCGAGCAATTTCTTTTAGAGCAATGTGAAGTCGAGAGAGAACTTGCTCCTTTTTTGCCTGACCACGGGGCTGCTTTAGTGCCTCTACTAAATACAATGGGGGCATAAAATTACTCACGAGCATATCCAAGCATGAATCAAGATATTTTCCACTTGATGTAGCCTATCAAATGATAAAAAAAAAATATATAAAAAAGAATAAATGAGAGATTTAAACAAACTAGAGATTAATATTTCGAGCACTCTTGAAAAGGCATACCAAGTTTATAACTAGTTCAAGCAGGGCATCCATGACATCAGGTCCATAGTTCCACATCTTCATACTAAAAATCTGAAAAGCTATCTTGTATGAGTCTCAGTCCAATCTGTTACTCCTGGCATTCATAGTAAGGACAAAAACAACAACTTACAGAATTCAGTAGCGACTGATGATAAACACTGTCTATATAAGAAACAGCCCCAGATAATGCCTTCAGGCTTGTCTGTAAAGAAACAGTCAAATCAGCTATAGAAAATGCATGAAAGAGCTGCACCAAGTATCATTGTCAAACAAGATATTGATTGTGTAGGAAACCTACCACCAGCAGAGCCACCTCATCAGCTGCTAGACGTTGAGAATGATGCATAACCCCTACAAGTTGGTGGTAACTCTCGCTATCACCCTAATTCAAAAGAAGCCCAGCTTAGAACACAAACTCACTACTGTAAAAACAAAGGAAAGGAAACAAAGAAACAAATAGTTGACTTTTGTCAACTAATGAAACAATCAGAAAAGAAAGTCAAATAAAACAATCTATTTCCATACTGCAGCAAGAACCACTACCTTTTGACAATTAAGACTGCTAACATGTAGATTTTGGTTAAGGTTAAAGTTGAACCAAAACCAAATCAACATTCATCAGTTCTCGAGAATTCAGAACTGGAACCAAAAAAACCTTCAAGGAAACACCAAACAATGCTAAACTGAAAACGACCAGTTTAGATTGGTTTGGAATAGGGGTCGATGAGTCCTGTTCAAAGAGTGAACAAAGGAATTGGTCAACCCATAAGCATGTTGATCAATTTTGTTTGTACACCAGCCAGGATATAGCCATGTAAAAATTAATAACTTCAATAATAGCCAGTTTCACAAACTAATAGCCAAAACATGAAACCTAGTTATATATGCATTAAAATCCAATTCCATAAGCAGATAGCATGTGGACGTACATAGATCGCCCAACCTCAATGAAGGTTTATTTGTCAAGAAAAGCACATTTCCTTCATTAATCCTTCACTACTCGCTTTTCGAGAAACCTAAAACCTATTTCCACAACAAACATTCATTGCTCTCATTATTCCAGTCGTAAAAGACCCCTAAAAATCTCGGATATTGTATTAGGAACACGAAGAAGTGAACAGCTCCTTAACATTAACAAGGAGTCAAAAGTATGGATTTGAGGAGATGGAATTCACCAACCTGAGTAGCCAGGTTGGCTTTAAAGGGTTAAGCCATTGGCGTGCCTGAATAATTTTTCATTCAGTCAGATAACAAAAAGAAAGTAAAGCAAAAAGCTCAGCACAATGATGAAACCTGAACAATTTTCAAAACACAAATACTTCAAAGCTAAACCAAAATAAAATTGGAAAAAGAATTTTCATGAACGAAAGCCCATAAGTTAAGAACAGAAATTCAGAAGAAAGAGGGTAACCATAGAATGGCAGATGAAACTCTTGCAGGGAAATCATTATGCAGTTAATCTTAAAAATAATTTCTTGACATCTAGAGAACAGCTATATGTTGCGCAAGTGTGATGTGGAAACAATAAAGAAAATTAAGACTTCATATCATAATTCTGGGAGAACTAGGGGATGATTTTAAAGTTACAAGTATCGGCAAGTGGACAAAAAGGCTCCCTCAGTTACTATTGGAGAACTATAGTATAGAGTAGGAAATCACAGGGAAATCTTCTCTGAATAATGAGGTATCAAGGAAATTACAGTGAAATCTCCTGTTGTATCAAGGGGCTTAAACTACTCTGAATAATTATGAAACCCAATTTTGAAAGAAATACAATTCCAACAGTAGTAAGTGATGGAAAAATCCTAAAAATACATAGAGAGACATGACATCTAGAGGAAACAGAAATCATAATGCTTACCGACAGAACTAAAACCAAGGCATCTCTGACATGAGAAACCAATTGGGAATCCGTGAAATTAACATCTTCCATGTCGGTGAACTGCGTGTATTGATGGGCTAATTCAACACCCATGGACTAAACTTGTTGCACTAAGACTAAGCAAAGTGTAATAGCGAAGTAACCTGCGAGTGTGGCGAAGCGAAGAGTTAGAACATGCAAATCATGAACAGAAAACAAGCACAAGCAAGGAAGTCGATGAACATGTCACTTAATGTTAAACCAAAGAAGCAGTTATTAATTACATGAGATCATTAAAAGATCTTCTTTCTAAGTTAATACACATAGGTAGACATGTTTCCAACAGGGGACGCAGTTCGTCAATTGAATGTTCAGATAGTTATCTCGACATGCATGAAGTAACTTGCATGATGGAGAAGGAAAAGGAACAAAAAGATAAAACAGAAACAACAATGGAAATTAAAACCACGTGAAAGAAAGAAAGAAAAGAGCAGAAAAAGACGAACGTCAAAGACCAGGATTTTTAGCTCTTCTAATATCGGTCGGTGGTGTCGCCGACAGTAATGATCGTGTCAAACGGTGACACAGTAGCTTTGAACGTGTTGTCGGCGAGTTAGGGCTTTCGACTCTTCTTCTTTGTTTTGAGGAAGAAAAGCAGGTTTAGGGTTTTAGTCTAAGCCCTAATTTATTATCCTGTGAAATTTTATTTCGGTCTATATTCCAATTTTAGCCCTCAAGACAAGAGCACGTGTATGTTATATAGTGATGGATGTGCGGCTGGGTAGTTTAGTTATACTCATGTGCGAAAAGAAAGAATTCGATTTGAGTCAGAACTTGTAGTTCTATGGATTTCAATTGTTTGGTTTTACTCAAACATTGATAACAATTCGTAATATTGTTGTATCTGATTCTAAAGAGTAGAGGTTAGAAATTATAAATTCCAGCAAATTCCAAATTTGAAGAGCCAAAATTGGGCCCCATAACCCAATAAGGGCCCAAATCAACCATAATAATTCAAAATTATAAGGAGATAAGCAAACAGGCTGTGATTGAGTTGTCCCCTCACCTTAAAATGATTTAAATAAAAGGTGGGGCCAGAACCTAGGGACTGCAACGCAAATCCAAGTGCTCCAAGAAATCCACGTCCCTTTTTTGTTTATGTTAGTAAAACCAGTGCCTTGGTAGGGATGCTTCGTTTGCAATGCAATGGAGATAATATTTTATTCTTTGAAAAGTCATAAAACTTTATTTATTGTGATTATCAAAAAGAATACGTGTATTAGCCCAGCATGTAATGTATGATTGGGGGGAAAAAACAAAAAAGGATTGGCGTGAGAGAAAATGTGAGAAGGTGAAGGAGAGGAAGAAAAGAAAAAAAGTGGCATACCTCAAGTCCTAATCGGTCACGAACAGTGAATGAATTGGCGTTCGCATTAATTAACAGAGCAAACCCCCAGGTAATATTTGTATTTTGTAAACAACATAGTTTGTTTTCCATCTTAGCGGAAGCTTGTTGGTTATACATACTTGTATTATTTACAACGGAAGAAGCAGATAACACGTGAGCGAAGTCCCTCTTTCTCTGCGGGATTTGTTTGTGAGTATGATAATAATAATATGATACCAATGTTAACGGATGATGTGATAAGGATCAGACTATCAACTGCACTGGCTACAGTTGGATATTTGGTTTATGGACAAAGTACAAAAAATAGCTACACGTGTCCCCATTTGGTCTATAGACATCGTGGACTCCTGCATTTACTACGCACCTACGCACCCACCAGTCCTGCGGCCCCAGCCCACATTTATTAGGAACCAAATCCTCTGTACCTATTATAGTGTACTTATTCTGTTCTACTCGATCTCAGCCATATAAACGTAGGTTTTATGTAAATCTCACACATTTGTATGGTTGAAATCGAGTTGAACAAAATAGGTACACCTAGTAAGAACAAAGGATTTCAAGTGAATTTATTACCTTAGACTTCTCATTTCGAATGTAATATTTTTATGATGTTATATTAAATCCTATTTACAATATAAATCTTACGAAAATATGTGAATAAAATATAATAAAACAGGACTAAAAGACAGGTAATCAGAACAGAAATTTTGACATGTCTTTTATCACTTCAATTATATTAATAATTAATTTTAATTAATTAAATATATAATATTAAATTAAATTGTTTAAATTCTTATTAGCAGATAATATATTAAATAATTACATATATTATTTAATTGATACTAAATTAAATAATATGTGTTTTGTTATTATAATTTTTTGAAAATGCAAAATTTTAAAGTATACACTATAGTATAATAATGAAGTAATTTGTAATTTTAAAAAATTTAAAGATTATTTTATAAATTTTAAAAAATGCTCGAAACGATTAACCAATACCAGTAGAGTGTTACCGTATCAAAATTCAGTATGATACCTGCATAATTTATAACATTCTGTCCGGCTATTGATGCATACAATTAAAATTTTATCAAATTGGAATTGCGATTAAGTTGGATCTCTATCTATTAATCTAATCAAGCCTGCATTTCTGGTTTAAGATACAAAATGAGTAATGTGACATATGATAGTGACGCCACTATTAATTACCCCTTCTGTTATTGTGTATTTTCTCAACTCCCCTCGTAATGACGCTCACCTGTCTTTTAATTGGCAGTATTAGACAAGCAAACATTAAAAAGAAGGATCCCCACCGGCTTACCATGGATCAAGGAATTGCATTAATCAGTAATTACATAATAGTATTGAATACTACATATGTAATGAAGTTTATTAGATAAGAGAAATTAGGAAAATTTAAATAGTTATCTAATATTAGATACCAAAACTTATGTTATCATTAAATAAATTTGTTATTATTATATTACCCCTGATTTGAAAAATACCTACTAGAACCTCCTAGAAGGGCAACAATCCTTCAGTAATTTGCATTCCTTCATCATACAAAAAGACGTAAGATGAATGATTAACGATAATGTGTCATTAGAGGCATGGGAAAGGTCAACCTTTTGCAAAATTCATTTTGCTGATCTCACTTGTTAGAATAAATCATTTGGTCATAATGACATTGGAACCTGCTAAAATCATTTTCCTTGTATTGGAATGGAAACCCACTGGTTGTGTTATATAACAATAAATAATCAAAGTGAGAGGTAATTCAACGCGGATAAACACAAGACAAAGGAAAAGGAAGGAAGTTGTAATTGATAGGTTTTTTCTTTTCTTCCTTACTTTTTATTATTTTTTAACCCAAAACATCCAAAGAATTATACATTTAAGCAAATGGGAAATGACATGTTCGTTTGGTGGCTATTTTCTTACAGGACGGTCGAAATGTAGAAAAGGAAAATCCAGAATAACAAATCATGATAATAAATAAAAGAATTGGCCAAAAAGCAAGAAGGAAGTTGTAGAGGCAGATGGAGACTGGAGATAGAGAGAAAAGAGTAATAATATAGAAGTGGTGTTGTGAGTAATAGTCATGGAAATAGCTGGATTTCTGAGAAGACCACTCAGCATACTCTGTATTTCAGGCGTAACCCTGTTCGTCCTCATCCCCTGACAACCCCTTGTCTCTCAAGTCTCAACCTTGTCCTGCTTCTCTCTTTCTATCTCCTGTTCTTTTTACTGTTTCTTGTCGCTTCTCTTCAACCTTTTCAGATTCATTCACTTTACCAGAACACACAAAAAGAAGATAGGGTTTCAACTTTCAACTGCCTCTCCTGTGTTTCTTATAAATCTATTTCAACTCCCTCTCACTCCCTCCTTCTATTGATTCTTTTGGGGTTGTGGAAATTTCCCAGTATCTGAATCTCGATGGAAACGCGCCATGTGGAATCAGTGGACGAAGTAGTGGAGGAGATCATGAGAATCCACAGATCGTTACCAACAAGGCCTGGAATCGAAGACGTGGAAGCGGCCAAGGCTTTGATCCGGAATGTGGACAAAGAAGACCAGGCCAGGCTAGACGCCATTAACAGGCAGACCAAGAGCCCTGGCGTGCCTCAGGAGCTGTTCATGATATTGCTTGAAATGCAAAAGAACTTAGTCTACTTCCACAGCAAGGAGCAGAAGAGGGAGGCCTTGAAGTTGCTTGATCTGGAAAACGTTCATGCCCTGTTCGATGATTTTATTCAGAGAGCGTCCAAGTGCTGTTTACCTTCTTCTTCTTCTTCTTCTTCTAACGCTACTACTACAACTACTGTTAATGATAATTCAACTACTTCTCCAACTCCAACTCCAATTCCAACCAGTTTTTCCTACTACGAGAAAGAACCTGTGATGAATATTACTACTACTGCTGCTGCTGCAGCTACTGAATTGTTTACCAGAGACGATAGTTATGTGAAGAAGGCCAAGTCATCGTTTTACCCTGATCCTATTGGTGGTGTCCAATCTACTCCCCAGATTCTCGATTTCACTCTAAAGCCCCCTTCTGCCTTAACGGCTTCTTCAGGTTAGATTTTTCTTTTTGTTGTATATTGAATTTACTGGTTTTTATGGGTTGTGACATACATCTAATTCCTCTTGTAGGTCAAGAGGGTGAGAAGTTGAGTCTAATAAAGCTTGCTAGTTTATTTGAAGTCTCTGCAAAAAAGGGTACTCGCGATCTCAATCTGCAAAGCAAGTTGATGGATCAAATTGAGTGGCTACCTGATTCAATTGCCAAGTTATCAAGCTTGGTCAGTTTGGATTTGTCCGAGAATAGGATTTTGGTCTTGCCTGCTGCCATTGGAGGTCTTTCCTCTTTGACAAAGTTGGATTTGCATTCGAATAGAATCGCTGAGCTTCCTCAGTCCATTGGAGATCTTCTTAGCTTGGTGTTTTTGGACCTCAGGGGTAATCAGCTAACATCTTTGCCGCCCACAATCGGCAGGTTGGTGCGTCTTGCTGAGCTCGACCTCAGCTCTAATCGACTGACTGCCCTGCCCGAGTCAATTGGCTCACTCATTAGCCTCAAGAAATTGAATGTGGAGACCAATGACATTGAAGAAATCCCGCACACAGTTGGCAAATGTTCTTCGCTGAAGGAGCTCCGTGCGGATTACAACAGACTTAAAGCACTACCAGAAGCAGTTGGAAAGATTGAGACTTTGGAGGTGTTGTCCGTGAGATACAATAACATCAAGCAATTGCCTACAACCATGTCATCTCTCACAAACTTAAAGGAGCTTGATGTAAGCTTCAATGAGCTTGAGTCAGTGCCTGAAAGCTTTTGTTTTGCTACCTCGCTTGTCAAGATGAATATAGGAAACAACTTTGCGGATCTACGATACCTACCAAGATCTATAGGGAATCTTGAGAATCTTGAAGAGCTAGATATTAGCAACAATCAAATACGTGTCCTTCCTGACTCCTTCAGGATGTTAAATTGTTTGCGAGTCCTACGTGTGGAAGAAAATCCTCTCGAAGTGCCACCCAGACATATTGTTGAAAAGGGTGCTCAGGTAATCCATCTATTACTTGGTCTTAGAATACATACAACCGTGTTCCTCTAAAGACTTCATCTTTTTAATTATTTTCTGGTATCCTCAGGCTGTTGTCCAATACATGGCTGAATTGGTTGAGAAGAGGGAAGTCAAAACACAACCCATCAAAAAACAGAAAAAGAGTTGGGCTCAAATATGTTTCTTTTCCAAGTCTAACAAGAGGAAGCGTGATGGTATGGACTATGTCAAGGCCTGAAATTGCAGCAATTTTTAGACACTATGACTACTGCGTCTCGTAAGTTAACGAGACATCTCCATCGTGCATTCGTTTATATAATATAATTTAGTATCTGGTGGTTCGATCTATTGTTCTAAAAATTATTACCATCTTTACAATCATTCTGGTGACTCCTGTTTTTCGGTGTGTGCTTAGGTTAAGTATGATGGACTTGGATAAGTATCTCCTTGTTATCATTTTGGACAAACATGAAAACTTATGGAAAGAACTAAACATGTCCAAATTAACTGTTTATGGAAAGATTTGTTGATGTCAAAATCATTTATGCTCTTACAGGTCCAAGCAGATTGTAAATCAGAGAGATCTTCATGCTACACGTCAAACAGGGAATTCGTTTTGTAAAAATGGCACACTTCTGCTACTAAAATGAAATTGTAGATTCATATTTTTGTTCTTTAGCACTGTCCTTTTATTGCTTTTCAAGATTCAATTTGCAGTTTTATTTCGTTTGTATCTGTTATCAGTGAACCTAACGAGTTGTATAATTGAGCCGGCGTATAGGAGATGAAAGGACTAGAGTAACTCTGTACCATCATTGTTGTAAGAAATTTGGCTCTGCCATTCTCATTAGCTCTTCATCTTTTGAAAAAAGTAAAAGAAATAGATTCAGAATGTCAATTGTTGTATATTATTTCTTGATTCTTTTATTTATATCGATCAACAGATATGCTGTTTTAACTTTTGTATCTATAGAGGAAAATGAAATGTTAAGCAGAACTGCGAGGATAGGTTTCCAGCCCAACAACTATTTCTATGTTCAGTTATCTCAACAGTCAGGTTAGAAGTCTTTATCACGGAGCCACAAGGATCATAGCATTATCAGCTAAACCTTGGTAGCTTGTTCACAGTATGATGTGCTTTTGCGTTTTGAACCATGTGCTATGGTTTTACTCAATTATCAGGAAAAGGGGAAATCCCATGTATCCATCCATCTTCCTTTAGCACCTGCAGACAAAGCAATGTAGCCCAAAACCCAAAAACCAGTCACTTGAAATAGCGAAGAACAATCAACTTTTATATACGAATCTTTCATTGGCTAGCTTCAAGCAAAAACTTCGCACATCAGAATCCTTCTACACGATTGTATCCTTTCTATCAGAAATAGTCCCGTGTAACGTAATGCCAGTAAATCAAAGAGGATCAAAACTTCAGAGGACGCAGAAGGCAGGGAGTGCCCAGATCTTTATCTCCTTATATATGAGATTTGCCAACTCAACTGGAAAAGGACTGCTGGCATGGCGTAGCCAGTGAAAACTATACTTACAAGATATTTCACGTAACCTCCAATTAATGATAAAAGTACCTTTACAAAAATATAGGAAGTTTCAATTTATTTAGGTCTTTTTATCAGCTGTAAATATCTAATTTCCATGAGCCTAGACTGCTCCATAACCGTCTGCTTTGCTTCTAACTTCTCCACTAGTTGGCCTACAAGATTCAAATGTCGAAGTCGAAGTTATTCCATGCTAGTGAATATGAAGAGATATACAATAGGATTCCATGTTCTTTCATCAACTGTTGGAAACTCTGAATAAATAAACACTGTTTAGTTAAATTAGATGCTAATATGATTAAGAAAACCATTCAAGAGTCGGGTGATGGTTGGTCAATCATGCACAGAGGTAATACAGCCTAATGCTATTTACTTGTGCATGAGGACCCTGTGTAAAAACAGGTGCACTTGCTCAGTAATTGTTGTCTACGATTGCATTTCCCTCCTTGAAGAGAAGAATCCTTGATTCATTTAGATGCTTTTGTATTGGATGGTACACTAAGACATATACCTGAAGCATTGAACAGAAACTACTACCTCAAGTTCCTTTTCAAAACACGGCATCAAACAGGTGCTAACAAGCAGAATTTTACCTATTAAACTACAGATATATGTCCAATGCTGGTGCATCTTATAGTTTCTTAATCAAGCAACCATGTGAATATTGCAGGATGTTTTTACCTTAAAGATGTAATCACCAAAATCATATCACTTCATACTCTCTTGAATAATTTCCGGCCTAAATAAACCTGAGCTTTGAAATTTAAAGAATAACAAACTCTTGTACATAACATCAAAGGTTCCTCCAATAAGACTCGATATGGTGGTTAATTTTCTCATAGCAAATTCATACTATAGCATAGTGAAACACCAAAGAGTTGGCCAGCTTAATCAAAGAGAAGGTATGTAAGGAAAACACGTACTTACAATCCAGACAAAACCTTGATAGTGTCATAGAACAACCACTGCAAAGTCACTACAGGTCCAACAAGCATTATCCGTAAAGAAAGGCTTCTTGTAAATAAATTGGACAGGCCGATTTTTTTGATAGCCTGCTTGTATGCGAGAGAGAATCAATCAGGTACTCATCATCATAAAACAAAGAAAATAACTAACTATTTACCAGTTTGAGGTTAGCAGCCTCTTTGTTATAAAGAGAGGCAACAATGTTGTCGGCAGGATTAGAAATAAAACTACCAATAGAACCAGCGGCGTATCCAGCTAAACAGGTCACCCCAAGCTGTTGAACCCTTGAACAATCCTCCTTCCTTCTTTGGACAACTTTACGATATAAGAAATCTACGGAGTGCTCAAATGTGGAGAACATAACCATAGAAACTGTTTATGAAGTTTTTGAAAGAACAATGTCACCAACACACTCACAGCATAAATCATCCATCAGAGCCATACAAGTCATTTAGCTTCAACAATGATTATTCTTTTCGTAGGCAAATTTAACAGTAAGGTAAGTCATAACATTGATGTTATTCAGCACTCTCTTCTAACACAATATTCTTTCGGTCTTCCCTGTCGTTCCAAGGAACTTATTTTTGGAATGATGCATAGCGAAGTTCTAGTTAAATGGAATGTGGATGACACAAATCAAACTGCTCCTCTACCTTCTATTCTACCAGAGATGTGTCATTGGGAACAATGGGTCTGACGAGACATCAACCTCACGGGAAATGGAGATTTGTGACCCACCCTCGACATCTTAACCCCAGAGGGTCATCTCAAGCTTTAAGTGGAAGCCAGTCAAACAAGAAAAGGAAACAAGAATTTTTGCAGTTAAAAGATTGGGCAATTACATGGAAGGTTTCGACCCCAAAGCGGAATAAGACCTCTGTAAAAACTGCAGCCAATCAACCAACAAGAAGTAAACAATCCTTCATACGAGATGATAAATTAAGAGAAATCGACACAACAATGTCGCTATAGACAGAAAGGGGCATTACCCTGTAAGACCTTCGGATGCATAAAGCTTGGGACAGCCATCAAGTAATCCCCTGGCAAAATGGGGCTGAGCTTGAACTCTGACTTTGATGGCTTCAAAAGGGCAGAGAGCCAAGTTGGCGAGAACTTCAGCGGAGGCACTACTCATGGAAAAGACCAAACTTCTATTGCGATCCCCCAAGACATTAGAGTAAAGGGCCTTGAAGTATTCGTATAAACCGAATCTGCAGCCTCCTTGAACACCATAACCAAAGAACTTACTGGCCCAGCCTCTCCAAAACGTGGAAGGGCCTTGCTCTCTCAACAGAGTGGTGAAGCATGAGTATATGCTATAATACTTGATGGGATTTACCTGTGACCGTCCAGAAATTGAGTCCCCAGTGTAATTAGCAATCATCTACATAACAAATCACCAAAAACAACTAGGAGCACCACATGTTTGATAAAATCGGGCGATCTTTTTGGTCGTTGTTATCGTATAATAAGTAGTGGCAACCGATTAGAGTCGCATATAAAGAGTAGTACTGATTACTTGGTGGTTTAAAACCACAAATACGAAGAAGAAGAAAGATCTTACCTGCATGTCGACTTTTAAGACATCAAAAGGAGTGATTGCAAGATGGGTAGCGCCAGCACTGAGCATTCCACTAACTGCGCAAAGCCCATAATAGCCAGCAGCTGCTGCTTTGGACTCCACTCTCATTCTCAACATTCCTTCTTCTTCCATCACAAGTGTTAGTGTTCCCTTCTATTTTCTGTCAATCACTCAACAGGCTCGCTCTTCTGTCTTAGCGTGAAAATGTGAGGGATAGCTTGTTAGCAATTTAGGCGGATGTTACATTTTTGGTAATAAATTAGGGCAGACTTCCATAAGTTTGGGAGCGTTCTAAATTTGTAGGAGGCATGGCTGGCATGGAATTGGAATCCATTGGGACGGACTATGGAATACTGGAAACGCAGCAGGGAAGATGGACCATAGGTTTGGGTTAAAAATATTAAGCTACATACAGGTCCTGTGAGAATATCAGTAGTTATCTTTTATGTGATGTTGTTGGGGTTGAGTGGGTTGTTGGATGTTTGCTACAGACATTTGGATTGGGCTACGTTGTACAAACTAAACTACCCGGGTGGGCCGAGTGATGGTAGCGTTGATGTCAATAACTCCCATTTTAGAGATTAATCACAAGAGATTAAGGGGGCGGTTAATTCGCATGGAGAAATAATAATAGAAATGAAAATAAATATAGTGAAGAATGAGAATTAATATTATCATTATAATTATGATGGTTGGTTAAGAGGAAGGAATGATTACCATTACCATTGACAATGGTTGGTTTGTAAAAAATATTGAGAAATAAAATTTTATTATATTTTAATTAATTAATTAACTAATTATAATTTAATTAATTATTGTAATTAATTAATTACAATATGTTGATTAATTAAAATATTGTAATTAATTTTAATTAATTATATTGTAGCTAATAAATTAATTATATTTTAATTAATTAATTAATATATTTTAATAAATAATAATAATAATATTTTAATTAATTATATTGTAATTGATTATATTGTAATTAATTTATTAATTAAAATATTTTAATTAATTAGATTGTAGTTAATTAATTATTAGTAATATTGTAATTAATTAATTAATTGCAATATTTTAATTAATTATATTGTAGTTAATTAATTATTAATAATATTGTAATTAATTAATTACAATATTTTAATTAATAAATAAATATATTTTAATTAGTTATATTTTAATTAATTGTAACAAGCACACCTTTACATAACAATGGTACTAATTCCTCTAGATTAGGAGAAGAATGGAGTATTACTAAAAAATGAGTGATCAAAATAATGACTCTATAATCATAGTCTCTTATCAAACTCAATCTTTCATTCTATACTTATTCTCTTTTTTTCATACTCCGTACTCTTAGTAAAAATTCATAATTACGAACTATTATGTATATCTAGAAATTATTTAGATAACAATTGTAACTCTAGTTTTTAAAAAACACTCATTCGATGATCAAACTAACTTTCAAACAAGCTTAAATCAATCACAATTAAAGAAATAATATTATTAGAGATTTCAACTAGTGGTGGAAGAAGGACCGTATCTCCATTAAGTAGGATTCAAAACAAGTATATAAGGAGGAGTTCAATGGGAAGAAGTGACGAACTCAAACTTTCTCCATTTGACGATCAATATGTAGTGAAGCCAACTTACATATCTATTTTGCTATTGAAAACAAAGTGTTCAGGCGTGGTGTTGAAATTTTACTACGATGGTGCATCAGAAACAGTTCCCCACAGGCTGTAAATTACTATTCCGAACTTTTAATTTGAAAAGTCAAGTTTTGATATTGATACTGCAGAATACTTATTTCTAAAACAATTTATTTGAATTGTATATTTTTCATATCTAGCCGTCTTGGCTAGGTTATGAGTGTCCATTCTACTACAGTTCGTGACGTGACAGTGCAACCACTTTCCATTTTATTTTCGGCGTACTACGGATAAGATTCACTGTTTCGATTAATCAGTTATGATTTATTATCATGTTGTATTAAATCTTAGCTTACACAAAATATATGTAACAGATTTTTCTAATCGTCCGATCAAAAATCATGCATATTGAATCTATTTGCCTGTAAGTGACCCAAGTACAGTATACTTCTTGAGGGCGACGTTAAAAATGTATTCTCATGTAATCGTAATTTGATCAAATCATTTAACTAGTTATTGTTGGGAAAATTGACTAATTAAATCCCAAAGGTAAAATAAGCAAGGAAATAATACGCAAAAATTTATCGTTGTTTACCCTTTAATTTGGGTTACATCTACGGGCCAAACTTTGGATAAAACTTCTACTAATGAAAATAGCAGGTACAGAGAGTAAAAAATAATACAACAAAATAGTGGCACTCACACATAAGACATTTTTCAAATTTACTATCCTTAGGATAATATCCTCACTATTTTGTTACTCACATTTTTAGGAAAAACGTTTCCTAAAAAAAACTCAAAATCACTCTCTCATAAGATTTTAAAATACCACCACACATATATGTGTATGTTCCTCGTTATGAAAGAGGGGGAGGGTCTTTATGTTAACCCTCCACCGCCTCTTTCTTTGCTTTCACAACTGTGGCTCACGTTGCATGCAAGTTGTCCACTGTAACAGCTTGCATGCAACTTGTTTACGGCAACTTGTCGTAGACAACTTGCTTCCTTTTTTTTTTTTATATCTATGGCAGTACTATGTGTCGGTACTGCCTTACAATTCTCCCCCTATCGACTACATGATATTTACTATCATTCTTGCAGATGATCGACAGAACTCAAACTTTCTCCTAGGTAGAACTTTTGTCATCATATTTGATCCATTCTCATCCGTGTGAATCTTCTCAAGCTGTAATAGCTTCTTTTCTAACACCTCTCTGATCAAGTGATATCTTACATCAATATGCTTTGATCTTGAATGGAATGAGGAATTTTTTCCAAGGTGAATAACACTCTGGTTGTCACAAAATAGTTGATATCTATCTTGTTGAAAACTAAGTTCATCTAAGAACTTCTTCATCCATAAGAGTTCCTTGTATGCCTCAGTTGTAGCAATAAATTATGCTTTAGTGATAGATAGAGCAACACATTTCTGCAATTTTGATTGTCATGACATGACTCCCCCTGCAAAGATAATTAGGTAACTTAAAATAGATTTTCTAGAGTTAACATCGATGGCCATGTCTGCATCTGTGTAACCAACTAATACAGGCTTGCTAGTTCCAAAACTTAAGCATATTTTTGAAGTACCACGTAGATATCTGAGAATTCACTTCACAGCATCCCAATGTTCCTTACCAGGATTTGAAAGGAATCTACTCACTACTCTAACTGCGTGCGCAATATCTGGTTGTGAACATACCATAGCATACTTCAAACTTCCAATTGCAGAAGCGTAGGGGACTTTCATCATCTTTTCCTTCTCTTCATCTGTCGAAGGACATTGCTTAGTATTCAACCTAAAGTGATTAGTAAAAGGACAACTAACTGCTTTAGCTTTATCCATGTTGAAACTTTGAAGTACTTTCTCAATGTACTTCTTTTGTGATAACCATAATTTCTTGGAGCCCCTGTGTCTAATAATTGTCATGCCAAGACTCTGTTTTGCTAGCCCCAAGTCTTTCATGGCAAAAGACTTGCTTAACTGCTTCTTTAAACTGTTAATCCTGTTGATATTTTGACCAACAATCAACATATCATCAACATAAATTAAAAGGATAATGAAATCATCACCAGAGAATTTCTGTACAAAAACACAGTGATCTGAAGTAATCTTCTTATAGTCTTGTTTCCTCATAACTGTTTCAAACTTCTTATACCACTGTCTCGATGCCTGTTTTAAACCATAAAGACTTTTCATCAATCTATACACATAGTCCTATTTCCCTTTTTCCTTGAAACCCTCTAGCTGTTCCATAAATATCTCTTCTTTCAAATCTTCATGAAGAAAAGCTAGCTTGACATACAATTGCTCGATTTCTAAATCTAGACTTGTTGCTAAACTGAGCACTGTACGAATGGATGTCATTTTAACAATTGGTGAAAATATCTCATCAAAATCAATACCCGTTCTCTGGTTGAATCCTTTAACAACCAATCTAAATTTGAATCTTGGATGAGGATTGTGTTCATCATGCTTAATCTTGAATACCCACTTATTTTTCAAAGCGTTCTTGCCTTTTGGCAACTTTACCAGCTTAAAAGTTTTATTCTCATGCAAGGACTTTATCTCATCTTGCATAGCTTCAAACCAATTCATCTTATATTCATCTATCATAGCCTCTTGAAAATTCTAAGGTTCTCTCCCATCAGTAAGTAACACATACTGATCACTGGAGTATCTAGTTGTGGCATGTCTTACTCGTGTAGAGCAGGCTCTGGTGCGAGTGGGTGATTCTGGACATCATCTTCATCAAAATTTTCAACTGATTGATTTTGAATGGGAGTATCATCATCAGCTACATTCCGTTAGCGTCTTTTAATTTCATCTCTAAATTGTCTTAGCATCATTTTTGGAGGAGTTAACTCTAAATCCACTGGGTCAACATTAGTTCTTAGAGCATCCATTTTCACTTTGTCGAGATCTTCAATGGTTTGATCTTCGACAAATATAGCATCACAACTCCGAATTAACTTCTTTTGGATTAGATCATAAAATCAATAATCGAATTGATCTTCTCCATAACCAATAAATATACACTGGCGAGTCTTTACGTCAAGCTTGGATCTCTCATTTTTAGGAATATGAACATAAGCTTTGCAACTAAATATCTTTAGATGATCATAGGAAACATCCTTTCCTGACCATACTTTCTCTAGAGCATCAGACTGTAAAGGAATGCATGGTGAGCGATTTAATACATGAACTGCTATGAATAAAGCCTCACCCCACCAACTTTGCATGAGAGAGTAAGCATCTAACTCTCCATCAAAGTCCTGTTCATCATCTCAGCTAAACCATTCAATTGCAGTGTCTTAGGAGGAGTAGTCTGATGTCGAATACCATGCTCGTTGCAATAGACATCAAGTGGTCCAATGTACTCTCCCCC
>JANIIA010000192.1:18628375-18638438 GCA_027478495.1 Erythroxylum alaternifolium
ATGGCTAGTTTCATGAATCAAAACCAACCAACTCCACCTTTAAGAGAAAATCTCAAGATTTTTACAACCTTTTTGAAGAAGATGCAAAACAGAGCAACCAAACTCTCTGATTCTCGACCTTTGGAGATAAATAAAAGGGGTCAATGCACCGTTTCACTTGC
Organism: Erythroxylum alaternifolium; assembly: GCA_027478495.1. Taxonomy (NCBI): domain Eukaryota; kingdom Viridiplantae; phylum Streptophyta; class Magnoliopsida; order Malpighiales; family Erythroxylaceae; genus Erythroxylum; species Erythroxylum alaternifolium. The sequence goes on from JANIIA010000192.1 coordinate 18,628,537, forward strand.
TGAAGAAGTGGGGAAATAAAAGGGACGAAAATTGGGATGGATTTAGGTACCAAAATAGGGACCGATTTATGAACGAGATTTGGGACGAACTTAGGTACGAAAATAGCGACGGAAAATTTAGTCCCAACATCGTTGTTACGATTTTAGGGACGGAAAAAGTTCTCAAAGAAATTGGTTGCAAATTTGGTCCAATATTTGGGACCGAAAAATTCTGTCCTTAATATTCCGTCTCTAAGTCTGTCCCAATGTGAACAATCATAAATTAGTAACAGATTTGGGGACCTTTTTTTTTGTTCGTAAATTTGGTTTGGAATTAGGGACGGATTCTTATGAACTTTACTTCGCAGGTTTTGGCACCAAACTTTGCAACCGATTTTGGGACGAAAAGTTTGGTCGGTATAGATGTAGCGAACTTTGGGGACGATTTTGTTTTTTAACCCATTTCAGAGAGACAGATAATTTCCGTCCCTATTTGCGATTTTTCTTGTAGTGGTTGTTGCATCTAGTATTTAAGTACCATAGATTTTTACTAGATTCTACATTTTCATGACAAACCATCAGCCAGGATACTTCTTCCTCATTTTCTACAAAAATTCAATTTTTCTTCATTACTTTTGGACACGTTAGTAAGATATTCAAACTTGTAATATCCATACATGCATCAATAAAATTCGACTTTAGATTTGTCTCCTGCCCTTGGTTTATTAGAGACTACTTGTAATCCACCATGTCCTCTTCCTCTTCTTTGGAATTGTTACTCTTCATCCTGGTTGTTTTCTTGTTAGTTACCACAATCATTATTCCCTCAACTCTTCCTCTATGCCTCTTCTCGTTGATTGGTTTCCTGTTGAGGTCTTCAATGCTCATTCCTTAGTATTTGGCTATTTGAACTTATGTCTATGAACCATTAATGAGACTTTACTAGCTAAACAAATTTGGAGCTTACTAGAGGATCTCTCTTTATTACTTCAAGAATCTTAAGAACCAAAGTAATTTTTCGAACGGGGGACTTGCTTAATATCAAAAAGGGGAGTAACCAATCTTCACGCAGACTAGTCTCTTTAACGATCTTTGGATATTGAGAAGAGGCCATATTTGGGAAGTGGGGAATGACGAAAAAGATAGAATTTGGGGGCACAATTGGCTAACAAATGTTCAAGGTCACACAAGTATTTATCCTTGTTGAAAACTAGACTCTAAAGAAAATACTTCTTAGGCTACTTTATAAGTCATCTGGCGGGTGGAATGTACAAATGTTGAACATGATTCTTCTGCCTTTTTGAGGGTGAAAGGGTTTCGAAAATTCCAATATACAGGGGGTCAAATTCTGATGAAGACAATTAATTGTTCAACTGTAGGATTAATACGATTTTCTTTTTTTAACTCACGAGATGTTCTAAGAAGGTCTTAACTATAAGAAAGCACCTTTAAGTTATTCATAATTAGACTAATCCTTGCTTGTACCAGATTAGCCCGTAAGGGGTAAAGTACTGACCAAACAAGTTTCTTCATTCTCAAAGCTCAAAGTTGAGAACTTTGATTAAGGGATGAAAATGTTGAACCACTCACACCAACTTAGTTATTAATCTGATTTTCGATGAGTCCTAAGTAAGGCTAAAAAGCAAGTACACACATACAGAAGTACAAGTGGCTAAATGACGTAAAATCTGCAGCAAGAAGATTTTGTCTCGTACATGTGATCTGACCATTAAATTGAGAGTATCTAGTCCCCTGCTTAAGTATACATATGTACATGCGAAACCAACGGCAATTTCCACCAGAAGTCCATGACTTGCTGCCCTTCATGGGAAGAAGTCTTTTGCTGCCGGCACAGGCCTCACAAAAGAGAAGTCATGTCCATTATTTGTTTCTTCACCATGAGGTGATTCACTTGTTCCAGCGGCTTGGTCATCAATATCCACCCTTGCATTAAAGTCGGTCGTTGCTGCAATGGGTGACAACGGTTCAGCTTCCACATCAGACATTTCTTCACCCTCATATCTGAGAGACGCAACTGAATGCCCTGTAGTTTTGAAACGGCGCAGTGTTTGTCCAGAAGAGCGCACTGTTGAAACACTAGGGCTAACGCTTCCTCCCAAGGTTACAGTACGTGATTTGTCTCCTTTCCCTTTTCTCCCCTTTGCAGCCATATGCCAATTCTTAAGAGCCTTTGACGTCTGCTCATCGAAGATTGATTTCTTCATATATGAACCCATCTGGTAGGTTCCACCGAATGAGGTCAAATCATGAGTACTTGAAGAATCATGATTGTGAAAAGGTGCAAGGATAAAACCTTTCAACTATGACTTTAACTTTTCTTTCTAGAAATATTGAACTTTGTTGTTTTTTCATGATTGTTATATTTGTGCCATCATTCACAAGGATAGCAATAAAATTCCTCATTTCCTGGCTCCTCTTCGTGATTCAGGTTTCCTTTTACCGCTTAGTCAGACATGTCCCTTTCATTACAAGAATTTTTCCTAAATCCTCTTAAAATAACGAGAACATCAAAATGCAGAAGATGACGTTACCTGAGTTACAAGGGCATATAAGGGAAGAGTTATATAACTGCACAGAAATAGGACGCCGACCCTACAAATACCAAAAGAGAGTTGTTCCATTTTTTTCAAGTAAACATCATAAAACGTAATAATATTAAGGCTTTGCCATTTCCCATTACATCTTTGAGCTCATACAAAACTGCCTTGACGGACATTGAACATGTTGTGTTCTGAGATTAGGTGTATGATTTCTTACATAAGAAGTTTGTATTAGACATCTGAAAGAAGTGATGTCCTGAGAAAATTTCATAAATTGTGAAGAGATTATAAGAACTTACCCTAAAGCAACTTTTGCTATTGCAAGCTTGAAATTAGCATGGAAGCAAGATTTCAAACCAAATGAATACTGCCAAAGGAAACATGTTATGGTCTATGGATCAAAATCAGTAACAGGGAAGAAAATAAATGGTAAGAACAGTCTATTACCCATATCCAAAAGAAGTAAGTTATCTGGAATGCATTCTGCAGCAAAGTAAGTAAAAAGAGAAATTTAGTGATTGCTTCCGTTAACAGAAAGTTGTTATCAATCAGCAATAAATCAGACAGTACTAACATCAAAGCTGAAGCAGGAAGACTACTTCAGAACCCAACACGTATTCTCTTGTGGTAGTTTATGCAAATGAAACTTGTCACAAGCAGCATAATATATTTCCCATTAAACCTTTAAATACCTAATCATATCAACATAAAAGTTATCCTACTGACTGCTTCATGAGAACAACAATTTGTCAGCTTGAGTTTAGTATCACTTTGGAAATGAGTTCCGTACCTGAAATAAGGTAAAGTGGATAAGAAAAAGAACTAGTTGTGGACGGCCGAACCAAAAATATTTGTCTGAGCCGTGCACAAGAGGCATCCCCTGCACAACTGCATGCCTTTCAGTGATTTCAAGGGCCATCTTCGTCAGAATGGCCTGAAGCTTTGTACCAACAGCTAAAATTATCTGCGAAGAATTTGAAGTTCAGACGATTGTTTTATATAATCCATCTGAAAACAGAATGTTAAGAAACATAATTCTTACAATGACAGGGATAATTGAAGCCCAAAATAACGCTTGCCATCCTGGGAAGGACATAGTAAATTAATAGAATGTACCTTAAAAGATCTTGTAAATCTACATAGCTCTGAAACCAATCAGGGGTAAAGAAAAAGAAACAGAAAGAAGATTTCCTTACCTTTAACATTAAGAAGCAAGAAGATTACAAATGCCGCCCATAAAACAGGACTGCAAGCAGTTAGGCACATATACCAAAGTCAGTTAACGCACAAATGTGAAAAGTAAAAATCTGTAATTTCTCAAAAATAAAAAATAAAAAATTTCTCAAAAAAAAATCTATGAAGTGGGCTATCAACTGAAACTTAACATTACCTGACCCCAACAACTACCTTGAAATCATCCTCTAAGGACCTCTTGATGTACTTTTGGAAGTTAAACTTACTTCCAGGAGCTAAGTGGCGCTACAAGAAAAATAAAATATGGCGTGTGGATAAGAGATTGGCATAACCAACATTAAGAGGTTGTTATTTGTATAGTTTGAAGACTCACACTGATGAAGCCATTGCGCAATGTTAAGTAATCAGCCTTAGAAACAGACCTGAAAAATTGTCGAAAGAAGCATCCCTGCAACAGAAAGATGCAGTTATGTTCTGAGAAGGAAGTAGCTTTTCTCTTCATCCATCAAGGATTCTTCAGATCTTCTCAAAAAATGTACTCTATGTCTGCAAACATAAGGTCTGCCTAAATAATTTTGCTATTGGACTTCCTCTAATTTCTAACTAAATAAACTATAAGAAGGAAAGGCCATTTTGGGAAGTCCTTACTATATAAAAGAAGAATGGAATTCTGGTCCAGAAACTAGTGTGCGCTCTCACAAAAGATGTCTCATGAGTGAGCCTGAATCTTGAAGGATCTGCACATCCAATAATTTTGAGAAGTTAATTGCAACCAAGCTCTGCTAAGAAATAAACTTGTAAAATCATGTACGTAGAGACTCAATTTCATTGTCTCAAAGTTGAATCTTGTAAGCATAAGATAATATACCATTTGAGAATTCATAATCATGGGATGAAGTTTCCTGTTCCCACTCCTTCCAGCCACGAATCTGTACAAAGTAAATATAAGCATCATCAGCTATGAAAATATTTACAAATTAATAATTCAGAATCAGTGCGTCTGTTGCGTGACAAAATTTACAATGTTCTGGAAATAAAAACAGTTGACGTTTCCTTTCCAGCAATGAATTATGGGTGTCCTGCCTATTATGCATTTACAGAAGCATAATTTTCAAACCTTTAGCCTTCCAAGCATCATAGTAGTTAGGCTGTACAGCACATGAATGACTGCTAAGAAAAATATGAGAATGTGTAACTCATGCAATCCCTCGGCAGTTATAATTGGTTCTTTGCCCTGTGAGAGAAGAATCAGAGCTGTATTTGAGTAACATAGTATTCTATATTCGTAAAAGCACACATTGCAATTCTAGGTAACAATCAGTCATCTGACTGAGCACATGAGATGGTAAAACCAAAGATCATATAACATGATCTATATCCAAAGAGATTGGTTACAACATGAATCAATTAATAAATGATTACCAATACGATCAATGTAGGCCAAGTATTAAACTCACTGTCTCAAAGTAATCTAAATAAAATGATATGAATTTATAACCTTGAAAACATGACAACTAATCTTGTACTCTTGTGATTTCATGAGAAAGACTTGGGAAATTTTTCACATTTCTTCAAATTACTAACTGGGAAAGTAACTGAACTAGTCATGCCAATCAAAAACATGGAAAAAGCCTCTAGATACTTTCTATTTAAAGATAAATCTGCTTCATTTCTGTCCACTACACTCTCATCCTACCTTTCCATAGAATGGTGTTTGTATATTAGTTTGTATGATTACCGATGCATCCCTTAGACAGATATACTTCTTTAAAAATCATCCTTGGCCTTGGTGACAATCTACTATAACTTTTCAATGTCATCACCAAATGGAAACTTGCAAGGAATACAACAGTGACAGCGAGCACATCTTATTCAAAAGATGGCAACTTGCAAAAGTTCAATGGCCACAACTTGCACATCTTATTAAAAAATTAATGTTTATGACACCCGTTGGTGAGGTACTTACGGTTTTGCACCTAACGACGGAGTCAGCACCAGCTAGAAATCTACGTTCAGACAACAGTCTCCGACGACGTTCCTCTTCAGTAGCAGAAGTTCTGGTATTCCGACATGGCAACATAGTTTCTGCAACCTTAATTGGGATACAGATTTTGGCAATGTAGTTCTGACCAAAAGTCAGGAGCAGTGAAATGAAACCCAGAATCATTAGCTCTGCACAAAACAAAATTGAAGTCAATAGAGTCTTGACACCTACTATTATGCTAAATCGTGATTATGCAAGAAGAATTAATGGTAATCACCAGCTTTAACCTTCTCCAAGGCTTCCAATAGAGCTTTCTTGTGCCTCTTTTCGAACCACTAAGCAAAAAAAAAAAAAAAGCACTAGTTAATAGTAAAAAGAAGAAATCCCAAAAAGAAAGTTGAAATTGATGGAACCCCATACGCTTCATCTATCATAAAGAGAAGAAGAAAGACAATATGAAGCAAAGATAGAAAACAAGAGGATGTCATTAAAAAAATTATGAATTTGTGGCAGGACATACTGATATTATTCTGATAAAAAGGGAAGTTCAATGATTGGACTTTGTTACTGCGAGACCCAAGAGCTACATAGAATGACTTTTTGGTAACAGAGATTCTGACTTTAGTTTAAACAAAAAGTTTTTAAGGAAAGAAATAAAAGAGTACCGCTCCAAGCTTGTGAAGAAGCAATTCCAAGAGAAGAGATATGATGATAAATACAGCACAAACACTTGCTACTGCCCATGTTGGTGTTTGATCCAGCTTCCTCGGAGGCTCGCTGCTGCTACTTTCGCTTGCTGCCTTGACCACCAAACCCCCTCCTCCTCCTCCTCCTCCTCCTCCTCCTCCAGACAAAACAACCACTACTACCACCATCCATGTTAAGCGTAATAGTAACTTCATACTTAACTACTACAGTGGTCTCTCTGTCTGTGCAACCTAACCTTACGTTCAGGCTTAGCTACAAAAAGCCAGACAGGAACAAAGAACTCTTTAAGTCTAATGTAAATACACAGACCAAATGTCATTTATTTAAAGGACCAGAAAGGACAATGCTGCCAATCTAGTTAAGATGTTTTGAGAACATTGACAACGCCGTTATTCAGATTTGTAGTAATGCTATAATTACACTATCGGTGTTTAGGTTTCCTTTTTTTGGAAAAAAAAGAGTCGTATTTGAATTAATACAATAATATATAATTATTATTTTTATTACTGTAAGTGTATAAAAATAGATATAATATTTTTACAATTACAATTTAAAAGTAAACAACTTATTTCGCTAAATTTATTATTCTCTAAAATTTTAATCCATTACATTAGGTGGTCCAATTGTTAAGGATGGTCTCCAAGTGATTGAGTTGGAAATTCCAAAACTCAATGTACATGTTTAATTTTATCGGTGAGTAAGATTTTTATTATAATTGATGTATTGGAAGACGACGGCCGTTCCACGAATTAAAGAAACAGTCAATTTGGTATCAATTCTCTAAGTGCCGTGTGGATGCGGTTCATGCATGATACCGCCCGCAGTTGCTTTTATTTGATTGGTTAGCGTAACAGTCAATGGTCAACACCTTTTAAAGTCATTTTCCCGTCCTTTTAACTTGATTTTTGGTTACAAGAAACTCCCAAGTCCCGACCTGCTACTGCTTTTGGCTGACCCTTATCTTCAGGATAATATATAGAGCGTTGAAACTATCCTAGTCGAGATTAGGTAAGACAAATATAGTAAATTTAACAAATTTCAATTGACAAAATTTTAAATTGAATTTTAATTTAATTATAAAAATAACATTATTTAATTATAATTAATTATGTTTTAGACCCTTTTTTTAACGTTATTTTTTATTAAGACAAACTATTTTTTAGCTATCCTGACCTCATTTTTGTTAACTGTCATTCAATTTGTCTAACTATTTTTGAATGTTTTATTTTAGAGATGACGTTTTACTAATTGTGCTTATCCTTGCTTTCTGTTTCTAACAAATGTACAGGAAATAGATAAGTCCAGAACCAACCATTCAAGCGATGAAAATTTTTCAATCCACTGGAACAAATAAACAGAGGTGACCCAGTGGCAGTTGTCGCCGATCAATGTAATCAGCCTAATATGAACGTTTTGGGATTTTGCTCCTGAGAAATTTGTTTGTATGAATAAATATTAAGTACCTCCTAATACTTTTGTATTTTTGAGCTATCATTATTTTATTTCAAGAAAAGAATCTACCATTCTTTTTCAAGTGCTCTCTCATAGAATATTTTACTAGGACCGAAAGGCTATTTAACACTACTTGCACTGCACACCAATATTACGCCTCCAACTTGTCATCCAAAATAAGGATGAAATTTGTGTTTAGTTGTTTGGATGACATTTGTGTTCAGAGTATAATCGAATTCAATATTAGTACATTTGTTTTGAGTTGAATGTTTCTTCAAATTAGGTAATTCAGAAATTTAAAATATCTTTAATCCATCTGGACCCATTCCAATAATCTTTAATACAGTCACTCCAATTCATTATTTTGAGAAAAACCTACCAATTGATATTTCTACAATAATACAAAATAGGTCCCTTAGGGTATGTTTGGTTGGACGTAAGGTTTTTAATGGAATGAAATGATTTATAATAGAATGGAATGTAAATGGGTGTAATATTAGAAATTTGTTGTTTGGAAGGGATGAAAGAGTTCATAATGTAATATAGTAAAATGTTGTTTAAAAGAAGGATTCGTAATGTAATATAATAAAATGTTATTTATCATTTTACATTCCATCAGAAACTCTCAAAATCTTACGTAACTTATTTTTACTGTTTAGGATGAAATGAAATATAATGTAAAACTCTTTACTTTCATCATATTATATTCTATTTCATTATAAATCTTCCTCTCAAACGATGGAATAAGATTACATTCCATTTCATTATGTTAATAACCAACCAGCCAAACATAGCCTTACATTTCAAGTTCATTTGAAAATTTTAGTTATTAGGGGGTATTAATTCAAAAGTTTTGTCTCTTTGAATCAATCCATCTAATGGATATTCATTCTAATTTCCTTTTTGTACACCTTTTAAATATTTATATTCCCATCAACTTTATCATTAAGCCACTATTTGTTTTTTACTCGTATGGTCCATATGTTTTGATGTCTTCTTTCCTTTCAAAAATTTGTAAGAAAAAATTTTAAAATATTTTGTTAATAATCTTTTCTTCAAGTTCCCTTCTTAGTTTCATTTAAAAAGGAATTATTGAAAAAAACTTATGTTGAAAGCCTATAAAACATTTTATTTAGATATAAAACCAAAAACACTCCAAAATTGTAATTGTAACGTCCCAATATATCATATTAGGGGCTAGGACCCCAGAATAGTGTATACTGAGAAATTAGAAGTACATTTCATGTATCATGTGACATATTTAAATATGTCAATTGTGTTGATATTCATGAAATAATTGTACATCCATTCATTGACATTTTTTGAGTATAATTGATTTATAAATACGAATAAAATGTGAATTGTGAATTATTTGTGTTGAAAATTTATTTGGAGAGTATTACAATTATTTCAAAATGTTTGGTGAATTTTATAGAATTTTCGAAAAATTTGGGATATTGTGGGAAAAAAAGAGATAAAAGGAAGAGTGACACGTGGCAGTCTTTTATGTTTGACAAATGGCCCACATGCAACGAGCACATGTAGTCATATGCCCTGTTGAGGATTTTTTTTTAGTTCTTTCGGTGTTCTTCATTGAAAATTACCAACACCAAAAACTCTCTCATCCATCACCGAATCATTACATGCCTTTGGTTGTGTAGTTGGCAGTCTAGACACTATTTTGTTCTCGTGATTTTATTTCCAGTGAAATCAGATTTTACTCTTGCATCTACCGAAACCTGTTCTTCTTTTACTGCTGGGAATTTTTTTTTCTGAAATCAAGTAAGTTATGTTTTTAGATTTACCAAGTATTGTAAAATGATTTTTGATGATGGGTAATGTAACATCCCATCACCAATGGGAAGGGTAAAATAGTAATTTGGAATAGTTTATGAGTGCTTAGAATTGTCTTGACATGTTCATGCATACACATATAGGTGAATAGTAAATTTTGCACATGTAAATGACTGTACATGCATTCATGACATTTCCCGGTATATTTGTTAAGAAATGTGATTGTTATA
>JANIIA010000192.1:18648582-18664430 GCA_027478495.1 Erythroxylum alaternifolium
GAGTGTTATTTTCTGATGATTAAATGAAACATATGATCTGATTTGTGAGATAATGTGTTCTGGTCTATGTAAATTCTCAAGGTTTGAAATGTGGATAGTGTGATATGCTAAGTCCAAACATTGTAACATGTATATATAAATATGTACTTGATTGTGTGTTTGTGGTTCGTTATTGTGGGCTATAAACATATTAGCCACAGAGCTTCCCAACTCACCCCATAAAATTTTCTACTCTTCAGGTACAAACAAAGCAATCACTGAACCCTTGAAAAGCTTGGCAACTCCAAGAATTTCAGACTTTTGTAACTAAGTTAGTTTGGATAATTTTTGATAGATTTATAAGCATGTTAGGCATGAGCATCATTGTTGTACTTTTTTATTATGCTACTGATTTGGCTTTGGATATGTAATATGAAGCCGTGCAAAAACCCTGTTCTGTTGAAAATTGATAGTGAAAGTTATAGAAATCCTCTTCATATATGTTTAGGATTTCTCTTCTGTTAAGATCGTATTGTGTTGGTAATAAAATTGTTGGATGTTAGAAGACCTTTGGATAGATTTTCCTGAAGAAATTGTTTTAATAGGAGTTATGTATGCATGGTTTATGATTGTTGGGTTCAGGTCTTTTGTTATAGTTAGCAGTTATATATATATTGACAGTAGGATGAAAAGAGGAAAAAGGGAATAAAATATGTTCTGAAACTTAAAGGAGTAAATTGGATTGATCTAGGCAGAATTTGACAAAGATGTATTCATGAAAGTTGTAGATCTTTCACTTAGCTTTCTAATGACATAAAGTTTGTAATTTTTGGACTTTGGAGTAGAAAGTTATGATGTTTTGAAGTTGGTATGTGAGATTGGAAAGTCGCGATCGTGCTTAACGGACTTCTTTATCTGTGACTGTTCACTGAAAGTCGCGATCGTGCTTAACTTCTTTACCTCAACACGATCACGACTACCTTATCTCACGGGTGTGAGAAATGAAAACTCATGCCCGTGACTTTTCTTCTTTTGCATTTTGTTTTTATTCGTTAATTCATTTGCTAATTATTCGTTTAACGCCCAATCCAATTTATTTTCATGTCAAATTTATTCTAGGTTATTCATTTTAATTGTTTGTGTATTTTTCTTGTTCCCACCAAGGAATTAAATTCTTTTTATTTTGATATTAATTTTATTTTAAAAAATACTCCAATTTTGGCGCCTTAATTCCATGAAATAGGAACCGAGACCTAGGGCTAATAGATTTAATAACGGAATACAAGTAAAAGATTAAGCATGAAAATACATGTAGGTGGTGGACAAGTCATGCCAAAATGGAATCACAATAAGGAGGAGCAAGGAGAATAAAATACAGTGCATAAGGCAGTAGCAAACGTCTGCAAAACGTAGCCTATGTTTCATGCAGATAATGTCTGTGAAACATAGATGTTACACAGACGTTACGTGTGTATTTTGCTAAAAACATATGGAAGAGAGCTGCAAGGTTAAGTGAAAACATGAATAGTAAGGGTGGACCAAAAACCCTCACTTTAATTCATCAAAATCAAGCTACAATGAAGAGGGAATAGTGAAGTGGCGGTAGGGAAAAAAAACAAGAAGAGTGGAGCAAGTAGAAAAGAGGAGAAGGAAGGGGTGTGGAGGAGTTAAGTCTGAATAATAAGGCAGTCCATTGAAGTTTAATTATCACATCATAGAATAGTGCTGTGAATAGTGAAGTAGAGAGAAGAAAGCTTGCTGCACTGAAGAGATAATGGGGGTTTCGGTAGGGTAATTTTCATAGGGTTGAAGTATTTTTATTGAATAGACTTATGGAAGGATAAAATCTCGACACCGGTTTGGAGGTAATATCGACGTCGACAACCCGGGTTAAGCATTTTTTAATTATTTTTGTTGTTTCTTTCTCTCATTAGAAACTGATTATGTTATCTTGTGTTTATTGGATTGGTTATTGAATGATAATGATTTTAATGCTCTATTGAATCATTTTTCATAAAAACGCATTGCTAGAATCGAATGCAATACGTAATCGTTGTATTCGCAATTCATATGTAGCGACTAATCATTCTGAATCATTAGAGATAACATAACATAGGTTAAATAATTCGAGCTTGTGTGATTATTGCCTAGATTGGTCTATATTTATCATTTATAATGCGATTATTCAGATAAATTTAGAGAGCTTATTCTCGGTTTCCTAATAGCTAGGGTTAATTAACGAGCACTTTGTGATTAAGTAGGATATAAGGAAAAATCGAGATTAACAGAGCTTGTTGTTAATCTATGACCGATAATTACTAAGAGAGATAAAAGAACAACAAATTAATGAATTATGCTTAATTAGGGTATAGGCCAAGATTGAACCAAAAAATCAGATCCCTACCGAATTCTCCAATTTTATCATTTTTCGCATATTTCTTTTAATTTGTTTTCATTAGGTTTATTTTATTTTATTTTCTTCTTAAATTCAAAATCCAAACCCCCATTGGTCCCATTTTTCCTAAACACTAATTAATTTCATTTCATATGCTAACGGAACACTCCCTATAGGATCAACCTAGACTCACCACTTCTACAGTAGTATTCTAGTTATTTTATTTTAACTAGTCTTACGACACGTTGGTCAGTTGTTGATTTTAGATTTAATTAATGTATATATGTTTAGGCAAAAATTTATGGGTTGCATTTAAGTAAACCCTTAGGAAACTATATCTTCTTCACTAACGATACCTAAGATTTTAAATGTCACCGTATAATTATAAAAGTGGAATTATTCTTTTGTTTTAGATTGTAGTATTTATGCTTTAATTGTTTGATGACAAGAAATGAGTTAAGTGTGAGAGAATTTGATATCTAGATATTTTACATGCTATTAAGGGTTTATTTGCTTGGTATTTGGCACCTTTATAATATGTTTTATATGGATTTTATTATATTTTTCTATGTTTAGTTTATTGTCTTATAGGTGATCAAATTTGAAGGATAAATGCAAGATTTAGTGCAACTTTGTGTCCATAGTTATCCAATTTATGAGATTTTAGAGTCATTTGGAAGATAAAAAAGGGCAACAATTTTATAAAAGACTTTGAGAGTTGATTCTATCTCAAAGAGTGTAAAAAGTGGAGAAGTTGAGGGAAACAATTACAATAGGTACTAGACCTAGAAGCATAATAGGTGCATATCTTTCATGAAGGTCTTAAAAGTTGAGGTATAGTGCTAGACTTGCACCAAAAATGAAGTACAATTAGCACTAAACTCATCTTTTTTTTACAGAGAGAAATAGTGCAAAACTCGAACCGATAGTGAAGCATTTCAGATGTTAGTTACATAATAAAAAATGAAGAGAAAAAGAAGCAGAACAAGACCAGTAATGGTTTTAGATATGTATCAGGTGCCAATTCTTAGAGATCAAATATGTCATTATAGAAATTTTCAACTCTAATTTATCTATTTCCAACATTTTTTAATTATATTTAGAATTTTGTTAGGCTTCGCTTAGATATATATAGACAGCCTTAGTAGAATTGAAGAGGATTATTTTTAGACTTTAAAGTGGATTCTCTTGAATATTTAGAAGATTTGCTCTTGAACTTCTTTCTAGTTAGTTTCACATAGTTCTTACCTCAAAGAGGAAGATTTGTAGTAAGGATTACAGCAACCAATGGTAACTTCTCCTAACTTCTTTCTTTTACTCTTTCCTTCTATAATGGGATTTATTTCTTTGTGTTTTGTTTTTATTATGTTTAGTAACTGGAAACCTTAGTTATGGTTAGGGATGTAGCTTATAATAATTGATTTAGTTTTTTATACATAATTTAGTTATTCAATGGTTAAATTTATTCTCTTTAATGTCAATTGTTGAATTTGTGATTGGCCACTATAAATTCAATCATCGGGATCGTATGATGGACTGAAAAGTGAAATATGATTTTTTCACTAGGTAAATAAAAACTTTAGCATTATAATAGTAGTACCCTAGAATTCAGTGATGACTAAATATATTAACTATGCTTAATGTGTTTGATTAGGTTAAAATGAGGATTGAAGGATGGTTATTACATAGATATAACTATGTGTCTAGAAAGAGGGCATTGAGACATTAAGTTAATTATTATTTCAACCTAAATATTAAATTGCATATCATAATTGGATATTTATGTAGGTAAACTTTGAATCACTAAAATTTTTTATTTGATTTATTTTATTTTTGTTGGTTTATAGTTTAATTATTCTCAATCAACTCTCCTTATTTTATTCTTTTTTGTTAATAGGATATAGTTCTCCATGTGATCGATGTTTTAGAATATATTAAGTTTTATTTAGCTATATATGATTGACTCTATATGGTTAAAGATATAAAGAGTATATTAGGTTTCAATGAAAAACTTCAAAATCCAAATAATTAAAAAAAGATGTTAATAAAGGGCATAAAGGAACACCACCGAATGAGACTTTACCTAACCTAACAAACATGTTCAGTTGGTCAACCTAAGGGTTATGAACTATAGCAATATGGAAACTGCCATTGACAGATGCACTTTGATGATGTGTTTTAGTTTTAACCATTAGTAAATAATGTAGTTGTAGCTAGCACTAAAGAGTATAGATTGATCTTACGAGGACTACAATTACTAGTACTTACCATTTTTCTATTATCCAGTCTAACAAAGTATGGTGATGATGATTGATTAAATTAAAAATTAAAATACTAAACTAAAATAAATGAACACAGTTGACTAATTAAACATAAATTAAACTAAGAAACATTCAAAGAAGATAGTGGTACTTGGAATTCGAATCCCCCAAAGACTTCTTATAATATCATGATTTCACTAATCAATTTATTCTAAAGTTCATTGTACTGTGGAAATTCCTTAATTAGGCTAATATCTTTCTTAAGACTATTAACATCTAATCCTAGGTTGACTAATTGAAATCTCTTTATAATTAAAACCTTTAGAATTGTATTAATCTTAATTGCATGAAATCATAGATGAATCATTATGCTAGCAATATTAATTCAATAATAATTAAAATCACATAATTGAATCTCAATGAAACTAAAGAATGAACTAAATTAAAATAAACTAACTACAAGATCTATCCCGAGATTTATCTAATCTAAGTACCAAAAATTTTTTTGCTCCTAATCATAAAAGACATAAATTATAAATTAAAAAGAAACAAGATGAAATCCTTTTTAATCTTTAAGAAATCCACTTTAGATAAGTGGAAATCCACTCTGGATGTGTTTCCTTGCTTTTTCTTCATTCTTTTTGTCATCTTAAGTAGTCAATTTGTGTTTCTTGAGCCTCACTTTCTACTTGTTCTCTTAATTTTATCTTGTATAGTTTGAAAATTTGGTATTTAGGTGGTGTATAGTCACCAATATGGGCATATATAGTGGCTGTGTTGATTAAAAATTAAAAAACCCTCAAACTTGGAAAGAACACAAGCTTTAGGTATGTCAATGTGTCGAGCCAGGCCCGGGCCTGGGCCCGATCAGAGCCATGGTGGCTTACGAGCTAGCCCGTGGCCCGCGTGCCGACCTGTCTATTTATTTTTTAAAAAAAGAATTCAAAATTACGTCGTTTAGGAAAAAAGGGAAGGGCCGGTCAGTGGCCTAGCCCAGGTGGACCATGGTCGGCCCGTGGCTTAGCCAACCCAGGCCAGAATTGACATCCCTAATAGGCTTAAAGGATTCACAGTTGCACGGACATAGGCATGTCCAGTGACTTTATAACCTTTTAGATCTGTGTAACCATCAATAAGCATGTTTAATGACAGTGTTGATTTTTAGCCTCTTCATAACTTGGTCAAAACAACTCCAAACTTGCCCCAAATTGTTCCTTTTGCTTCCTGTAAGTAATGACAACCCAAAAACATAATAGAAAAAAATCACATACTAAAATATAAAATTGCTTAAATAAACAAGCAAAATGCATTAAATTTGGGACTTAAAATATGCATACTTAAGAAAGTCCCATACTTAAGAAAGTGAACTTATCATTGGTAAGCAATACATAGCGTGTCACATCACTTATGGTGGGAATAGAACTTTCCCATAAACTTCTTATACACCCCCTCCTATATGGTCAATGAACCAGGTGGAAGGGTTAACCATGCCTTGGCCTGATCCTTTAATGTGTATGGGAAGCACCTCATCTTGATTTGATCTTCTTTTAAGCCATCCAAAGGGAAGGTTTAGAGAGTGGTATAAAATTCCCAAATGAAGTTCAAAGGATCTTCATTGGGAATCCTATAGAAAGATGGTAGTATGTTGTAATGGATGCTCTTCAGTTTATAGTTTCTGGTTGCCTCTCCCAAATAAATGCACAAAGTGGCAGTACTGATCACAGGTCTAACATACTCCTTCATCACTAACTACCTTTCACCCATCTTTCAGTTATTTACCTGATATTCGCACTTGGGTTCATCGTGATCGTCTTCAAAGTCCCCTTAAAATCTTCGTATAAGATGTATGTTATCAACTAAAGGGACGAGTTAACTATCTATTGATCTCCTTCCCAACATAAACTAATTGAGTCCACTTCATAGAGACCTCCTACCTAGCAGGGACTAACTAAAAGCAATACTAAATAAATAACAAAAATTAAACAAGCAAACACAATACAATTAATTAATAAAAAACTGAATAAACAAATCACCAAAACAACACAATAAAACATAAATGTATGATCAAACAAACACAAACAAAATTAACTAATAAACAAAAACAATCAAAATTAATTCAAGTTTAAATGTTAAAAACCTCCTGGCAATGACACAAAAAACTTGTTATGCCCAAATAAGTTCTAAAAATAGCTTGGTTATCCTACTCGCAAGTATACGAGGTAGTTGTAGTGATTACCTAGGGTTTTCTCCTACGCACTTAAATTAACCTCGAATAAAAGCAAAAATAAAAACAAATGTAATCTTAAACATTCTATCCCGATTTATTGAGTGAAGACTTTAAGGAAAATCACAAAATATATTGAAAAGTAAACATAATCAACTGGAAGCGAAGACGAATAGATTACTTAAAATGGAAGACTTTTAAAAATTAATTTCAATAATTTAATCTCCTATGTATGATTAAGGAAAATGATTAGAAAGTTATCCTACTAAGATTAACAGTTGGGTTCTAAATCAACTCGAATAATGAACTAATCTAACTTTTGTATTCAACAAGTTATTATTCAAATTAATTATGAAAACTCGACTACTAATTACAACTTAAGTTAATATATTTCTAGTTCTTAACCTAATTGTCTATAGTTTCTCGATCTGTATTAAATTTCTTCTCTCGGTCCTTCATTTAATACTAAAAATGATGCAAAGTTTGGTCATTCTATTACATCCATTCAGCTCAAAAACCACAGAAATAAATAAGACAACAAATTCGTAACTTAATTATGCATAGTTAACTAAAATAGCTACATTATTTCTCAAGAAAAAGACATCAGCCCATCATAGCATAAACATAGTTGATCATCTCCATACACTTCAATCCCATGTTACTGCCAACATAAGTATTAAAGTAATAAAATAATGAATACTAAATGAACTATGAAAAGATAACAAAGTAACAGTTGGTTAAGCTACAAAGCAATAAGTTCAGTAAATAAACAAGCAAATAGAGATCAGGTGAATGAGGTGCAGTGGTCTCTTGCCCCTCTTAAGCTTCCTACATTAGATCTCGCCTTCTGCTTCAGCTTTTTCTTACCAGATGGTCGAAGGCTTGGCTCTGCTTCTAATTCTCTACCATGTTTCTCTCTTCTTCATCGACTTTATTTTTTTCTCTTCTCATCTTCCCTTCTTTCTCTTTATCTCTTCTCTTCCCAAATGAAGGTGCTTGTAGAGTGAATGAATGAAGAGTGAATGATTGATTAGCTGCCACCCTCTACCCCGTTTATTGATTAGCCGCCACCCTCTACTCCCTTTCTATTTGTAGTATGACTATAAGTTTAGGGTTTCAAGCTGTCACCCTTACACATGACACGTGATAAGTTAATGAATTAAACGAAACAATGGGTCATAGGGGTGATAAGTTAAGTCACCACCATGATTAACAACTTACTAGATATGATTATTACTATTTTTTAGATGGCTTTTAATTTTATTTTTAGATCCTTATTTCACCAAAGGATCAATGTAAGATGATCTTCATATGCCTATTTGGTACATTTGCTTACCATTTGATTTATGAAATGCACCTGTCACTTTCCAAAGGTGCATAGTGAGCATATTATTTGAGTATGTTAGGAAGATCATAAATGTATTTATGGATGATTTTAGTGTCTATAGTTCTTCTTTTGATAACTGCTTTGAACATCTTGTACTCATTTTGGAAATATGAATTAAAACTAACTTGTGCTTAATTAGGAAAAATGCCATTTTATAGTTAATCAAGGTATAGTTTTAGGGGATGATGTGTCCTCTAGGGATATAAAGATTGCTAAGTCTAAGATTCATTTCATTTTTGCTTTGCCTTACCCCTCAAATATGTAGGAAGTTCATTCTTTCCTTGGCCATGTAGGTTTCTAATGCAGTTTCATCAAAGATTTCTCGAACATGGACTTTCATTTGTAGAAGCTGTTATAATAAGATGTCCCTTTTAAGTTCGATGATAAGTGTAAGGAGGTGTTTGAAAAACTTAAGGAGCTTTTGGCATTCCCACTAGTGATTCAACCTCTAAACTAGAAACTCCCTTTTAAGAATATGTGTGATGTAAGTGATTACATAATAGGGGCAGTTTTAGGACAAAAATTTGGAAAGGCTACATATGGAATATATTATGACTTAAAAAATTTGAATTTAGCCTTACTAAGTTATTCTAAAATCAAAAGGAGCTTTTATTTATCTTATTTACTTTAGAGAAATTTCGACTATATTTTTTGGGTGTTAAATTTTTTTCTTTTTATTATAATCATACAGCTTTGAAGTACTTGCTCACCAATAAAGAAACAAAGTCGAAGTTAATCAGATGGATTCTCCTCCTTTAAGGATTTGATTTAGAGACAAAAGATAAGAAGGTGATGGAGAACCATGGGCGTGTGAAAGACAAGAAGAGAAGCATACATGGTGTAATTTGCCTTAAGGAAGCCTAGGATATGATTTGTTTGCAAAAGGAGGCTTAGGAGCTGAAATTGGATCAGATTTGAAGTCTGAATGTGCAAGGCAAGGGGCTGAACGAAATTCCCATATCAAAGCCCTAACATTCAAGTCTAATGTTCCTAACGATCCATTACAAGATGTTGGAGGCCCAATGACAAGAGCTAGGGCCAAATCAATGAAGCAAGCGTTGAACTGTTTGATCCAAGACCTTCAAGAGATAGAGCCCATGTCGTTAAGTCTGATTTCATCTTATAAAGGTCCAAGAGGCATTGTCTTACTCCTTGAAGCACAATATGAAGTGTCCAAAGGCCCATATGGAGTTCAATTGGGAGAACTCACTTAAATACCATGTGACAACCATATGCCACTTAAAATAAGGAGAAGGACGTGATCTATAAGGTCTAATATGCTCATATCATGTTTTAATTAGTTTCCTTTTTTGTTTTCCTTGAAATAAGGTCATCTAGTTAACACCTTTCTAAGTTTATTTTGTTTCCTTTATTTAGTTTCTTCTTTAGGACATTAAGTTATGAAGTTTTCCTACAAATAGGCACCCTCTATATACTTTGAAAGGGGATTTTCATTCAGAAACAATATTGAGTATTATTGAGAGCATTCTTGCTTTCTTTGTATTCTTTGAGAACACTTAACTTATCGAAGGAGTGGTCTTCCTTTGTGGCATCCCAAGGTTAGAGTTCAAAGAGACAAGTTCTCTTAGGGTTCTTTCCATTGACCAACAATCTTCTAACCGCTTTTCTCTTTATGTTCTATTTCTATTTTTTCAATTTTGTTTCTTGTGCTTCCGTGTGTGTTTGATTCTAGCCGTTCTCAGGCATAGTTCCATATTGTTGAAGTTTCTCTAGGACATGTTCCTATTGGGTTTCGCATCACTTAACCTTACCACCATTTTCAAAATATGTTATCTGTTAGCAAGTTGATAAAAGGATCTCATTTTTTTTCTTATTATAATCAAATTTTTGCTAAATATAGAACATAAAAACTATAGTTGGTTTGGATAGAACAATGTAAGGTTTATATCACTTAAATACACGTCCTACCAATCTAACTTCATCATCACCCCTCACTCAGCCATCAAAACTGAATCTAAACCATCTCTTGCTTTCTTTAATTTAATGAAATAATATTGAATTAGTCCAATTTATGAAATTATAAATTGGAATTGCCTTAATTCCTATATTGAAACTAATAAATTATTCTATCCATTGATGCATTGAAATTGATGTAATCTTGTTACACAAATGTAAACTAAATACTGAAGAAAAATATGGACAAATCCTTATCCTTATCATCTATTAATTTCTTGCATATTGTTTTCATATATGCAACACATATTGGCAATGATTTGGATATTGCTATTGATGCATTCAAGACTAGATTGGTAATTGTATTTTATTTATTTATATAGCATTAATGCATGAAATAATAGTTTAGATAATGAATTGGTGATATAGATACCGATAGACTATTATTTAATGCGTTAATTTGGGTCAATGGTGTAGTATTTTGGAGTAAATATATACTAAATTGTTGTTTTTGTATTATCTTTGAGTGTTAGGAATTTTTGGGAAAAATATAGCAAAAGAAAAGAGGGCTTAATAGAGCCATACAAAGGAGGATGGCCATCATTTTTCTTAAAATAGATAGTTCAACGTGATTTGCAAAAGAAAAGAAAAGGAGCAGCAAAATGTGGAGTAAAAAGAAAAAAAGAAACACAGACGCAGACAACAATAATTCATCTGCCTCCACCTATAGTCCATAAACCCATACAAAGCTGCATCCAACATATAGGGCCATCCTCTCACACTCTGCTGCAGGCTCCACTCACTTCAGCTACATCCACCCATCTACACCCTCACGCCAGCATCCATGACCCACTCACATTCCAACCATGCCAACACCAACTCTCATTTACGTAGCCCATCTTCACTAGCACCTCCACTCCACTCTTATTTACGCAGGGGCTATCCAGCAAAAGATAAATCATCCATCAACTCACGCATTCTAAAGCCCCACAATCCATTCCACCAAGCTGCCTTCCACTAAATCAAGAAGCCTCCAATCATTCCTCTCCAGCAGCTCTCTCATCTCTCAACCAACGCCAGCCTCCCCTCATACACTCATGCCTCCATAGATGAAAATCATACAGCATTCATTCTCTTCTCTCACACACACTTGACGCAACCATACAACCAGCTCCACTAAAAACGAAAACCACGCCAGCCTCCATCCAAGATCCATCAACGCAGACCTTGATTTTTCAACTCCAACTCACCAACGTATCAGCCTTCATCATCACTTCAACAAGAACAGCAGTTCTCCTTTTATTCATGCAAGGAAACAACCCTCACTTCTAGCCATCCACGCAACTCCATCAACAGCACAACTCTCCAACCCTTTACGTAACACACAACAAAGCAAGCCTCCAAGCAAAATACTCCACTCACTCACGGTATTTTCATAGCCTCCTTCAGATTTTTAGGCATTCTCCATTCACTCACTCCACGCACAAGAGAGCAGCCTCCATCTTCGGATGTAAGCCTTCATTGCCACTCCAAAGACGCAGACTTCAGATCAACACTCATCACCATTCACCGCCAAGGAAGCAACCACGCAAAGGAGTTTGGAGAGCCTTGTTCTTTATTTTTAATTGATTCTGTCATGAGTTTAATTAGGCTGTATGCTTGTGGATTGTTTGGCATGATGATTCGTGGCTAAAACTTTCATTTCTCTTAGGGATTTAATATTTTGGTGATGCTTTAATATTGAATTTTGCTGGAATTCATGACTGCAAATTTATTTACTTGTTGATTTTTCCTTAGATTTATTTGTTATTCCTTTGGATTATTGGAAATTACCTTGGCATAAATTCGCCTTTGAAAAAAGGGAGTTTTTGCTAGAAGATGAAGGAAATTTCGACTAGGATTTTCTTGTGAGTTGAGAGACCCAAGAAACTTAGGAGGTGAAAATTGAAGTTTTGGAACTTAAGAAATTCTAGGAAAAACTTAAGTAAAGGATTACTAAGTGACGTCTAGAGTGGATAAATTAATTCATCTTTGGGAAAAGGGGATTAATTACTATTAAAATTCACCTACAAGGTTAGGATATTTCAGTTGTGGAGGATAGCTAATTCACTATTAAGGTTGACAAAAATATCATCCCCTAAGAGAAAGTCATTCCCCATTAAATTTAATACTTTTAATTAAGTTAATTGTTGCAATCTTTTCTTAATTAGTTACAGCACAAATTTTTCATATTCATAGTTATTTTGGTCACATTAAATTGGGAGTCGTTTAAAATTGTATATAAGTTTTTTTAAAAAAAATTTCTTTACATTAATTTTAATTTTCTCAAAATTTCACTCAATCCGATTTCAAATATCGTTAGCTAGCATAGATTTAAATTTTTTCATAATCCCTGTGGAGATGATTCGGTTCTTACTAATTTATTACTCACGTCGACAACCGTGCACTTGCGATTTACAAACACAATAGTTCTTACAACTTCTAAGGCATTCATTGTGCAATTGAAGTTCCCTAATATCATCTAAGGGAGATTCACTTGTGAATGAATATTTTGTAGATATCACCGTACTTCTCTCCTTTGGAACCTTATGTTAGAACCATACATAAATGTAGCTGCAATTACTATGTCTTCCAGTAAAAATTAGCGTAAATGTGAATGTACAGGTCACTAGATTGATTACATCAACTTTGATTTTCCTTGAATCCATGATTAGAACTATATGACCATAATGATGGTGATGGTGATTTGACACAATGTCTCAGTGGTCCACAATTAATATAAACTTTTGTAGCTTTTCACTACTAAGTTTTATCTCTAAGATGCCTATTATACAAAGCTTATTATCCAAAAGGAATTCCTTAAGGGATAGTTGTTTTTTGGGAAAATTTATGCCCCTAATATTCCAAGCAATTAGTGACGCGAGATATTGATTCTCTTATCTCCCTTCACTTTGCTTTTCCTGCTAAATTCTCTTATTAGCTTGCTTAAACTCCTCACCGCTTTCCGCTTTCCTAGCATTTGGGCTCTTGTGCCATGGATTTTTCATGCTTTTGACCTACTATTCATGTCCTACCCCTCTACCTCTCTCTACCTCATGTAGTTTTAGATCAACCTCTACTATCTTCTTGTTAGGGTTGTTAGTTATCTAATTTGGCCCGAAAAGGGATATAAGTTTTTTTATATAAGTTTCACCTACTAATAAGTTTTAATCATCATGTCCAATTCTATTAATTAAAAATTGCGATTAATGTCTATATATATTAGCACAATTTATATTAAGAGTGGTTATCTCTAGTTATAATTAATAGATACTAAATAATTATTATGTTTAAAAATCTTTCACTTTTAATTTTTATTTAGTAAATTTTTAGTTCTATATAAATTTTTTAAAATTTTAATTTTAATAATATCTTTTTGTTTATAGGGTTTCAACTTAGTGAGTTTTAAATATCATAATGAATTGTTATTTTCAAACTTATGTATTATCATATTCAAATATTATTAATATTTAATTCATAGTAACTCAATATTCTTTTTCTTATGCACTTAGAGAAAAAGAATACTATACATGATAATTTATTTGATAAATATATTTTTTACTTAAAAAAACTTTTATTAAACATAGAAATATCTTTAATAAGTTAAAAGAAATATTTTTAAAAAAAGTAAAAAGAAATAACTTTTTTATTAATCATAAATGTATTGTAAAAGATGATATAAAACATCATAAAACTTATTTTTGATATCCAAAAATATCTATCTTAAAAACATTAAAATATATAAATAAAAAGACTTTAGTAATATATTAACACTAATAATTTATTTTATAAAATAAAAATATTATTTAAATTGGGACAAAAACACAAACATAAAGCTACTTTATAAATAGGATAAAAAATTTTATAGAATTTTGCAATACTAGAAAGAAATATCAAAAGTAGTAAATAAAATATTTGAACTTTAAAATTGCTGTTAAACTAACTTATTGGTAATCTTTAGTTAATGGTACAAATATGACCAGTCTCATACTAAGATTCATTATTAACTTATTATATACATCAACAAACTAATTAAAAAAAGCCCAATATATAACCCTAATCTTTACACAAAACTTATAACCTTTTTAGGAAAATCAAAGTAGCCAATCTATAACTTCTGTATTCTCGGCGATCTTAGCCTATCAAACACAAATTATTAATAACACTTTCACCAAGTAAAAATCAATGTATTATATCATCAAGTTCCGTTCTTCTCTTTTTTATTAACAAAATAGTATTTACCAAAATGAAGAAATAATAATTATTCCTCCCTTTACATGCATTATATATATTCAAGGTTAAACCACTAAAATTACTTCCAAAGTTAATATGCTAATCTAAAAGTCTTATCATTTCACAGAATTTAAAGGGAAAAGGATATTGTTCAAAACCCATCAAATATTTAGCACGGTAATAACTAATAAGCAAAGCCAATCGTTTTAGACACAACGTACACAATCTAGGATTTTCATAGAAATCAATTCGGTCCCAAAATCTTCGCTTTAGAAATTTTAAAAAGAATAAAAACTTTTGGTACAAAGAGAATTGGCATGAATCTCAAAGTTGAGAAGATTTATAAATAGACTAGGATCATTAAGAGTACAAAGGGGCTCGATGATTGAGTTCATCTCTACTTCCATGACATTTCTCCTCTCCATAAGCTTCATTATAGATAGACTAGGATCATCAAAAGTACAAAGGGGCTCAACGATTGAGTTCATCTCTACTTCCATGACATTTATCCTCTCCATAAGCTTTCATCTCTACTTCCATGACATTTCTCCTCTCCATAAGCTTCATTATAGATAGACTAGGATCATCAAGAGTATAACGGGGCTGGATGATTGAGTTTATCTCTACTTCCATGACATTTCTCCTCTCCATAAGCTTTATTATAGATAGACTAGGATCATCAAGAGTACAAAAGGGCTCAACGATTGAGGTCATCTCTACTTCCATGACATTTCTCCTCTCCGTAAGCTTTCATCTCTACTTTCATGACATTTCTCCTCTCCATAAGCTTCATTATAGATAGACTAGGATCATCAAGAGTATAAAGGGGCTCGATGATTGATTTCATCTCTACTTCCATGATATTTCTCCTCTCCACAAGCTTCACCGCCTCCAATTTCAAGTTCGTCATCACCATTTTTTAGTGCGCCCTTTAACTTCAAATTTATTGAAATCATCTGAATAACAATGAATTGATATTTTTGTTCATTATGCTCTCTTCTAGTTTATGTAATGTTATAAAAAATTATAATTACATATTAACCTTTTTAAAAAATTTTATCTACTGAGTAAAAATTATAATTATGTATTTTTTATAACTAATTTATTGACATAAAACTTTTTCTTACATTGATGTTTACATGGTAATAAGTCCTGCTTATATGATCTACTAAATCAATAACATTAGTTATAAAATTAACTACAGATTAATTTTACGATAAATTTAAAGTTTGTTATTACACTGATTAGTATTATAAAATTAAATAAAATTAATAATTTAATTAATTTAAATTAAGTTTATTTTTTATTTTTAAAACATCGCAAATGATGAAATTAATGCTCACTTTGATAAATAATAAAAATTTAAAGGCATAAATTTACTTAATTTAAAATTTTAAAAATATTTAATATTTTAAT
>JANIIA010000192.1:18671719-18682874 GCA_027478495.1 Erythroxylum alaternifolium
ATAAAGTGATTAATTCATTTTAAGATTAATATAAATACATATATGCATAATGTATATATTATGTAAATATGAAAAATCAAATAAAAATTTTAAATTGACTTGTTTATAGAGAAAGAGAATAATTACGGCAACATTATCATTGATATACATTTTAAATAAATATAAATTGGTTTGTATCTTATTTTTTATATAAATATTTTTGTATAATTTATGGGTAATTTCATCTTACATTTTACTATAAATGATTATGTTATAATTTATAAGTTATGAATTTTTTAAAATATAACTACATTTTTAAAAAATTGTCTTAAAATTTTTTAAAATATATTAAATACCCGGGCCGACTCAGGCTCGACAGGCTGCACGTGGCCATGGCGGGTTGAGTGAGCGGGGCCATGGGCCGACTAGTCTCGGCCCGCCACGGCCCATGACCCATATTTGGCCCGCATGGGATGGGCCACGGGCTGAACCATTCCTAGCCAGAATACTTTTTTCAAAGGACTAGAGTAGGCCATCGTCGGCCCAGGCCCTGTCCGACCTATTGACATCCTTAATTTAACTTTACCATCTTATGCCCCTCTATTTTTTAGAATTAATGTATATATAATGTAACCTTGTCCACCACGTCATCAAGCCCAAAACTTTTCATAATACACTTGTCTAGTCCGATGCTTATCCGCTTCAAAGTTATGACTAACCGAAGTAAACTGCCATAGCAAAAAGAGATAGCAGTTTTTCCTTGGTTCAAGGGAATGTTCTTTCACAAGCTGTTTCCTCCCAAATTCATTTCCCCTTCATTTTCTTTATTTTTCAGTTTGTTCCCAAACACAGAGACGCAACATCCAAATCCTTGCCTAAACTGTCACACAGATGAGATGTTGAGTTCTCCAAAGATGGGAGCCGCACTCAACCCAAATACACACAATGCATTATCCAATATATTTACTATATAACCATTAACCTATGGTTATACTTTTTCTCAGTATAAGTCATTCGTGGATACTTTCCAGAAGCACAAAAAGGAAGCATGTAACCTGTAATTTTGATGTTGCGGATGCAGAAAATTCATCAGCTAATACATTTCTAATTTTCTTATATCTAATTGAATGTTGGCATATGAACAAGAAGGGTTGAAAAATGAAAATAGAGAAGCATGATTAGAAATTACAACTTCTGATCAAACAATTTTCAGTTCAAGGTCTGGACATCCAACTTCTGCTTTGTGTCGCTCAAAAAGATCTTTCAATGCTACTACAAACTGACTGTGTACATCAGCCACCTGCAAAATCAAAACATAATTGAACTATCACTCTATGATTACTCTATTCATTGGTTCATGTTGGGATGTACTTGCACATCAACACATTAGCAACACAAGGGTAAGAGATTCGGGCAATTGATGGACTTATTTTTAAGTTGACAATAGCTTTAGACTCTCCAGCCAGTATGTTCACAAGCTATTATTCACTGCACAAGCAATCAACAAGAAGAAACGAAGGGAGGGCATGTAGATAACATTCAGGTCAGAATCGTATGCCGGGCATTACTAATAATCTAAAGCTTTTCTATGCATTTACTTAAAGTTGATTGATTCATTCTTGGCTCTCGTCACTAGACAGAGTTTAGTGTTCAAATGCATACCTCTTCAGTTGTTGGCTGTGGATTTTTCTTTAATTCAATAGGTTTACCCACCACTACATGCATTGGATACTGGTAGGGCAAAGGTAACCTGCAAAAATAAGAAGATCGATTCAAATAATAGAAATAGTATAGGATAGATAATACCCTTTTTTTGGCCTTTCGCAATTGATTAAAATTTATCCTAAGAATCTGCTAATATATGGACTTGTCGACCTGTTTGTTTCATTATAGTTTCAATTAAATAGACAGAATCTATTTGAAGAACTAAAATTCAACTTAATATCTCGAAAACATCTGGATTTGTGTTTGAGAAATTGTCGATGCTTCTCTGCAATGCTAATCAAACTTGATTTGTTTTCCTATTTCTCTTGGAAAAACAAGAGATCAGCAAAGTTGTATTCAGCTAATATTTGACTCAACTTTAATTGGCAAAGAACAGTTGAAAAGTTTAGGGAGAAGTAACGTGCTGAAACGCCAAGGTGAAAAAAATGCAAATTTACACTTTGCCAAAAAATGCGTAATTATTTACCCTAAAACTCCCCAGAAGATTATTGGGGTGAACTTGACAGCTCTAGCAAAATTCATAAACAACTTTCCACCAGGTTTCCACCACCTGTAAACACGTGACTGAGGAAAAGAAAGGAAAATAATCAGCTATTTGGGTGAAGCAAAATGCCAAAAGTTGTCCCATAATACAGCAACTGTTTATTCAATTATGGTCGGCAAAATACCGAAAATATATGAACAAGTTGCACCAAACACATTTTTATCATACTACTGTGAATACTGAAAATTTTATTTGAAAGAAACAAGGTTGAGATAGAGAATATAAACGAAAAAAAAACATATTGTTTCGAGCAACATGTGAAAGATAAGAAGTTGATAAAGAAACAATACTTGGCCAAAGCAGAAAACTGGAACCAAAGGGGCACCCTTCTCCATAGCTATTCGAATAAATCCCCTTCTATTCTTAAGGTAGGCAATCTGCAAGTGCAAAAGATAACAACATAAGGATAAACAAACAAGATGCAAGATTGAGTATGCTTACAAGGTATCAAAATTTTGCATAACGAGAGTACGTGTTAGCTCTCCCTCACAACTCAACAAGATTAAAGAGGAAATGAAAGATAAAACAAAAGAAAAGAAATAAAAGAAATGACAAATCGACTCATAATGATCCAATAGACAAAATAACAATTGCAAGAATTTCTTTTCCTACTATAAATGAAAACGATGATTTTACAAATTTGAAAACTAAAGAAAATATCAGGATAAGAGAAGAAAATTGTGTGTAGAAGAAATTAACGATCTATACCTCAACTCCATGCTCCATAAGAAATGTCTCTTGCACGCCACCAGGCACTACGATGCAACTATATCCAGCATCCAAGAGTGAAGTAAAATTTTTTCTCGTAGCAGGTGAAAGACCACACCATGTCCATATATGACGCAGGAATGGAGTATAAAAAACCTAAAAAGTATATTTGTCACCTTAAAATTGAAAGATCGATGCAGTTCTCAATATAAAAACGATAAAAATAGTCAAAGAAAAAGCATCTTACAGCGCTGCTAGCAAGGACCTTTATTTTCGGCAGAGGCATGAAACCCACATGGTCAGCAAGGGCAACCACTCCAAGAGGGAAAACAGAATGTGGCTCATAACCAAAGACTGCACAAAGTATAAATTGCTCAAAATACAAAGTTGTTAGCAAAGGGGACAGCTACAAAGTAAAGCTCTTGGCCCCCTCCCTAATGTACAAAGGTCTTAAGTTCAAGACGCTAAACGAGAAGTAACGGTGATTGCTACAAAGTAAAGCATTACAGGAAGCTCCAACATCAACACTAAAAGCAGAGATTTTGGAGAAACTTGTGAAAAGGGAAAAAAGGGAGTGACCAAGTAGTAATATATTTTGAAGTAAAGAACTAATATAGGTAGCATGCAACCGTAGAGAGCTCAATGTCATATTTAGTACAATAATAGGAGTTCATATTTAGAAGAATAAAATTTGCATCAGTAATCCAGAAATTGAGAACTGTTTTGACTAAGACAAACATCATCAATTCCTAGAAACTTAGTATGAGAAGTAAGGAAAAAGGGAAACAAACCATAAGCACGATCAGGCCGAAATGCATGCATATCTTCTACATAAAGAGTCAATGGGAAGTAACTGCAAGCATTTCTACATATGTATCTGCAGAGCCATATTCAACCCATTCATCTTTATTCCTCTTCATTCAATAACAGATGAAAAGCAATTAATTGGACTGATATGATAATATCGTAATTACCTGCATAAGTGGCGACCCAATTTGTTAGCATGGTCGATTGGAACAAACATTAAGAGCAAAAGCAATCCCACCACGCTGGAAACAAAGAAAACCAAATTTAGTAAATCATGAAAGCAAAAAAGCAAATGATTCGAGCAAAAAGAAACTAACATGAGGAATCCGGAAAAGGGGAGAAAGAGGAAGGAGAAAAGAAGCAAGGCGACGTTGAAATGGATAGCACCCAGCCATATTCCCAATGATACCACCGCCTCTATTTGGTTTGTTGAGAATCTCTCACTCGCTCTCAGTATCTTCAACTTCTTCTTCTCTTCTCCGACTTCCATCTTTTTAGTAACAGCACAACAACAACAACACTCTCCCTGTGCGTCTTCACAATTATGCATATATATACAACTGCTGTCAGCTTCCAATCCAACCTTTTTATTTACTTATTTACATCCACGATTATGTATATGGGAATTGAAAATGGCATCGAAAGATCATTCGATCTTGAATTCTCCGCCTCTTCCCCTTTATTATTAATATTTTCAAAACCTGTACAGAGGATTACTGAATTTCCAAGTCAAAATGTAAAAAGGAATCACGCAACCAATTGCTTGACGGGTTGTTCCAGACCCATCCACGTTTGTTGTATTATTCATTATAATAAGATACTAACTGAAGAAAAAAAAATGATATATCGCATAAAAAGATCACTTTACTAATAATGAGATGACAATGTCCTTTTAACTTGTTATAAAGAGCCAGCGGCCCAGACCCCACCGTCATTCAGAGTCACATGCCTTGCCTCAGCATTTTCTCGTTTAAAATTAATAGATTTTGTTGTACTCACCCTACAAATTAATTAATTACTTTTAAGTGTAACTTGCACTTCTCAGCCATATAGTCATACAAGAAAGGTGCTAGGTCGTTGTGTTTTTGGTTTTTAGAGCTGTAATATATATAATAAATTGCAGTTTTCTTCTTCTTCGAATTAGTAGTTTTAATTGGTAAAGACCAAAATGAGCTGTGGATGGAATGAGGAAATGAATTGCCTTAGTTGTCCCGTATTTAATGAGAATTGATACATAACCAATACCAGATTTCGAGTAACTCCTAACCAACAACATTAACTTGCCAACTGGAATCAGTCACGGTGAGCATCGCAGTTGAAACCATGGCAGCCATTTCTTGTAGCGGACTTTCCTGGAGGCCCTTTTTCTCGGGAATAGCCTTTGTCCATTTCCTGGCGTATTTCTTACACAAGTTTCCGCTTCCGAGCATCTTTTGTCCTGCAAAATGAAATCATATTGATTCATGGGCTTGTTACTATCGCTTCCATTCCGTAGCTATCAAGAAATGATTCAACCCACAAGCTTAAATAATTATCTATCAATCAATATTTCGTTTCCGCTCCCACCTCTTGGGGGTTGACGTCATTGCTTCTGTCATCTAACCCTTGCTCAGAGTTTTGGGGTGCATCTGCACGAAAACTGGTGGAAGAGCTTGATCTTGAAGTGCTTCCAATTCCCATCTCTATGCTCAACTATATCAATCACAAAGTAAAATATCAAGACCACTTAAGTATAGCAAGCACATTCATATATACACAGCAGAAGTTTCAAAGAATTGATATATTGTCACTATCTAATCAAAGGAGGCAGTAAAAAGTGATGACTTAAATGTATGTGTAGTGCGAACCTGTAACACTCGATTCTCAAGCCTTTGCACTCTCTCTAGCAACGTGCCCTTATGACGAACTTCCTCAATAGCAGAGGGCAAATCCTTGCAATGATCCTGTGCTTCAGTTTTTCTGACTACACAACGGCAACACTGCCTTGACTTTGCTGCTGCCGATATTCCATACCTTTCTTCCACTAACTGAACCTGCAAATGTATGGAGCTTAATTAAAAGATAAATAATTACAGACTTGTTAGTAATAATTCTTACTTTACGAACGTTTCAGATTGTGAAAACCCTGTCAACTTTGCATATATGATAAAAAGTTTGATACCAAAGCATCAAGACGATCCAATCTAGGCAGAACAGGCAATGGAGAATCAAGTTCCCTCTGCTTAATTTCTTCTGCCTCCATCTCTTGATCTTCTAGCTAGTTACTACTTCTCTACGCCCTTTCCGCTCTTTCTGATAGCTTTAATAGAACAAACTTAAAAAGAAAAATGAAACACATAGTTTATAGGATTAAAAAAAAAAACTACTATTGTATGTATGTATGCAAAATGTGACAATAACATTCAATTTAATTTTTCAAAAAAAATGCGACAATAACATTTTTCTGTCAGAGAACTAAATTCAAGGAACGTGATTCTTCAATTATTAGGATATGGTAGGCGTTGGGGGGATGACCTGTTTTTACGAGGAGTTGAACATGGCAACAACCTCGCCATACACTTTTGTCACTATTCTTGTGTCAGAGATATTGCATTCTTATCTCAATTGTTCTCCTATCCACTCTTCGTGCCACCAAGATCTTCTATAATAACCACCGCGAAGCGGTGAGGGTTGGCAGTGGCTTAAACCGAGTTTGTTTGAGAGTTTAGTAATAAAACAGGATAAAATGTAATATATTTTTATCATTTGGTCGAAACTTTTATGACATAATAAGATAGAAGCGGAAAGTTTCATGTTACGTTTCATTTCATCCTAAATAATGAAAATAAAAAACTTTCGATTCGAGAGTTTAAGATGAAACGTAAATTAATAAATACATACTACCTAATATACCCTCGATAATTTTTCTTAATACCAATTATTTCTTCTAACCGTAACCCCCATTTTTTTCAAATTCATTTTTATATTATTAATAAAAATTGTATATAATTAATAATAAAAAAATAAAAATTTTATTAACGAAAAATAGAAAATATATAAAAATATTCTTTAATTATTTGTATATATTTCTATATAAATATAAATATAAATAAATAATTTTAAATATAAATCACATATAAAAGAATAAAATTTATTAAATAATTAATAATAATATTTTTATATAATTAATAATAAATTGTATATAATTAATAATAAAATAATAAAGCTTTTATTAAAATTTTTATTATTTTAAAATAGAAAATATATAAAAAACAAATCACATCCGTAACTTTTTAATTAGACATGATTTATGTTTTAAAATTATACTATTAAACAATCATTTTAATATCATGGGTATAATAGTCATTTATTATATATTACATTATATTCCATCCATCTTTTAAACAAGGGCTTACTACATTACATTATGAATCTTTTTATTCTTCCCAAACAACTTTTCAGTATGTTACGTTTCATTCCATTATAAACCATTTCGTTCCTTTTTGTTCCATTTTATTCTATTTTATCTTATTAATTAATATCTTACCAAATAGTCCTAAGCCAATCCGAAGTATTTGTAAGCTTATGCGATCGACCTTATCTGGTTGGCTTGTTCTAGCCCTTCATTGATTCTCTTCGAAATTGCAAAAGCTTCAGAACATGGAAGAATGTGTCTTTTTTTAGTTGTTAACTAAAAAAGGAAATCACTAAACCAATCATTGCATATGGCAAACCGTGCATCGAGTCCTAGTGATTAAATTATCTTGACTTGTTTAATTTGGAAAAAGTATCAGAAAATTTATATTGAAATATTAAATTTTTAAATAATTTATTTAAACAATATAATTTACAGGTCATTATACAAATTTAAGAACTTATTCCATGTCTATATGGAAAATAAGAATTATCAAATTTGCAAATTTTTAGAAATTGTTAATATAGAGAACAAAATCTCTCATTATTTAACTTAAGAAAAAAACCTTTTACATACTAGGATATGAATAAATGATCTCACATATAGAAGTTTTTCTCGTTTTTTTAATTCCTTTAAATATTTTCCCTCGAATCTTTTGTTTTATATTTAGCTTTTATTTTTTAATCACGTGGTATTTCCTTTCAAGTTATTTGACTTAAATAGTTTCTTACTTAATCTATTTTTTAATAATTAGTTTTATTTATTCCAGTGTTTGTCTTTTTTTCTGATTTATATATTTATTTACTTATTTTACCTTTTATTGTTAATGCTTATCATGTTTTATATATAATATATTATGTATTGTATTATATATTTTTATATTTGTATACATACATATCTCTGCATATTTTATTTTATCATTATTATGCATTAGGGTCTGTCCAAATTAGTTTTCTTTATTATGTAAGGATAAAATTGTGTAGCATTGAATCTCCCAACGTCACTCTCACTAAATGTTGATGTTGAATTTGCATTGCAGAGAGCTTAGCATACAAATCCTATCTTCTTTCATTTTTTGTAAAGATCCTCTCCATCCCATAATTCAATTTTATGTTCTGTTCAATAATTTTAACGTCCTAATCAATCATTTGGACAGATGGTACACCTTGTGAGTTGTGAAAAGGAGCTCAAGAGTACGATCTCATTACTAGCATGGAAAACCGCAGGCGATTTTTGGTCGGTCTGACCCCTGAAAATAGCATATAAATTAACAACCAGGTGGTTTTCTTCTTTTTATTTTGCTAATCTTTTTTTTATTACATTAGATATCTTAATTGAGTCGGACTAATCCTAAGCTCTTAAGACCATACTTTAAAAGTTTTAGATGATGTAAATCTGGAACTTAAGATTCCTCAGGATTTTACGTAGTATGTATACTTTTGCGTACAAGAAGTCGTCACATACTTGAATAGTCAACTGCTGATTGATCGCTGGCCCTGCTCAGCATTAGGTTCCCAGCAGCCCTCAGATTCCCTAGTAGCTTCAACTCCCACACTGCTGCTGGAAGATCATCAACAGATAAAATTTCTCATTTCTCCTCCTTTTACATTACTCGAACTCAAGACCTTCTTCTAAAGAAGAGTCTTAAATGAGGAGTGTACATCATTTAGGCTATTCTTCGTTGTCGTATTTTGCTCATCTTATAAATACGTGTTTATAATATTATAAATGTAATATTATATCATTTGTTTGAATTTTAATATGTTTGTTAAATTTAAATTTAGTAAATTTAGTTTAAATATAACACTTTATTATACACAATCTCTTTACTAATTAGAAATAAGGTCGCGTACTATTAGACCTCTTCAAACTTCGCGCCTCAACGAAAATTGTTGTTATCATTTTACATACGTGAAATGAATAATTGAATCAAATATAGTTTAACTATCATAATGAAAAGTTAAATATAACAACTAATATGACTTTACATATCATATACGTTTATACATTCTTACAGATATTAGATATTAATCATATAAAACAAGTCCGGAAATATTTATACAACAAAGCACAGCAATTAGCAGCAGAGATTGCACAGTGAAAAGAATCCAGAGGCAGCAGCCCACAATATCCAGTTTCCACCCCCCACAAAACCACTTTTAGAATATTGGGTTGTGTGTCGTATTGCATTGCATGATCAGCTCTCTCTCTCTCTCTCTCTGCTCTACATTTCGGTACAAAAATTCCTTATTATTTTGTTCAATGACTTGCCCTACCTCTTGTCGATCACGTAACTACTGTTCTAAACTTGGGACCTGGGCTAAGCTTCGCCTTCCATGCCACGCACTCCAGCCGATAACTATTTGCCAGGTTATTGTCAAGTAAAGTTCGGATTGGTAATGAGTAGGGTGAATCTCAAATCGCAATCGTTTTTTGCAATATTTTTTTAAAATATTAATAAAATTTTATAATTATTATATTTACATATTAAATAAATTATCCAACATACGTAATAATATATAATTTTTTATATATTTCTGGAATTATTCTTTTGCCTCAGATTTGATATCGTTATCACTCGTTACAAGAAGTGTTTTTTTTCTCAGTGGATTTCATTGTTGAGCAGGGCCGGTCCTGAAATTTTATAGGCCCTGGGCGAAAACGTAAATGTGGGTCTCTCATTTTAATTAAAAAATAATTAAAATTTTTTTTAATAAACTATATATATAATTTTTTTATTAAAAAAAGTGGGCTCTGGGCAGGGGCCCAGCTCGCCCCTGTCCAGGGTCGGGGCTGTTGTTGAGGCATGCCATTTTTATAATTTTTAAAATAAATGTCATCACGAAATAGCGAAATTTATATTGAATGTTGTTGTTGTCATATAAATGTCAAAATCCTCAAGTTTTAAACTATTGAAGAGACACTAACGAAAACAAAATTTTGGATTATAGATTATGAATTACACTTCTATAGATGGTTATTATGTTAATTATGGTTGAAGTAATTACGATTACAAATAATACCCATCTTAAAATATTGAAGAAGAATTAATGATTTGGTTTTTAACAATAATTAGAAAACCGAACTAATTTAGTTCGGTTCGATTGACTCAAATAAGTTTTGTTATTAAAATTAAATTATTTATTAATTAATTGATCAGATTTTATAAATCAATACTTTTTTATAAACTATAATAAACCAATTAGTTTTTATTTAACACTATCAATTTTTTAATTAAACTTTAATTTTTTAGATAAGTAAAGATAGTCCATTTCTTCAGTCATATTTTAAAATTTTTAGTTTTTTAATCTTTACTAAATACAAATTTTATGAAAATTTAATACCGATTAAATATATAAAATTAAACTTCTTGTCTTAACGATTTAATTTTTATCTAAAAACATTACTTTTTATTAAGCTAAGTGTAATTAATGTAAACACTAAATAATATCCAAGTTTTAAATTATTTAATAAAATATTAACTATTTTATTTTTTGATAAAATGATTTTAAATTGTCAATATAAATACATATTTACACTAATTATGGTTAATATAAACACATTTAACAAACTATATTAACCAAAATTTTAAAAACTACTTGACAAAGTTCAATTCTTTATCCTCAATTCTTTGAAGGGGAATGCGAAAGGAAAAAGATGTTATTTTGCCACTTCTACTCACGGGTCAAATCATCACAAGAAAACGAGGGGACTTCCCCAAAATAAACAGAGTCCTAAAAAGACGTGTAAACTAACTAACAGTGTCAGCTTTGTTGAGCTCAGGGCCGGCCCTGCTTCCATTACATATACTATGATGTTTTCACCAGTTTCTCTTTTTTCCTTCGTTGTTCATCCACCTTTTTTTTTTTTTTGATTACATTAGGTATCTCGATTTAGTCGGACTAATCCTAAGCTTCTAAGACCCCATTCCAAGAACTCTAGAGGATGTAAATCTGAAACTCCAAGATCCCTCAGGTTCTTACGTAGCCTGTACACTT
>JANIIA010000192.1:18682974-18700031 GCA_027478495.1 Erythroxylum alaternifolium
GTCACCCTCGCGGGGCACGGACTCGGGTATCACTGTCGATATCGGGTTCGGGTTCAGCGGGAGTGGGGTGTTACACATTAGATGTGGACCACCTACTAGATACAGTTGTACTGGATGTAAAGGATTGCTAATAGCATGTGTTCGTAAATGATCCTAAGCTGAAGATTCTTCCATAACGATCCCTACCACCCACTGTATCAAGATATGTCTGACTCTCGTCAATAGTTTGAGAGTGTTGAGACTGTTATTTAATGCTTTTTGTATTTGGACCTATCAGGAAGCAATGTTTATGTTAATAAGTGATAATTATTAAGAATTAATATTAAAGCATAAATTTGCAATACAATAAGTTCTCTACGTCGGGTGTTGATGAAGGTCAAACAATCATGCTTCTTAGTATGGGTGTGCAAAAAGAGCTGGCATAGTGTAGACTTCCTGCCTATAAACTTTTCCTGCATCAGAATAAAATGTTATAAGTGAACTACAATTTTAAAAAATTTTGAAAAAGTTTCCTCTATTTTTATGATATTTACCCCTATTAAACAAAAAAGTAACTCAACAACACAACCATATATGGCATCAGACATACGCAACAACATAGTCATATATGGAACTAGACATTTATAACATTATGATTTTCTATAATACATATATATTTTCATTCCAAAATTCACACGTCAAATTAAATTGAAATCAAGTTTTATACATCAAAGTAAAAAAAATAGAATATAAGTGAAAAATATAGATATTTACAAGTTTCTCTACATGCTCTTAGTGGGTAATAGATCCTCCAATGTACATAGGAAGACTCTTTCCCTTTGATCGTCCACGTCTATTTGTAAAATTGCACTCTGAAATGGACATTGCTTTGGGTGATGTCCAAAATTGTTGCCAACGACTTCATATTTCTTCTGATATATAAGAAGGTCGTATACCAGGCTTGTGAATCATACCAAGAAAGTCTCTATAACATGTACGAGCTTACCTCTCCCATACTTTATAAATTACTTCGACAAATTTAGAATCCCAAAAAATGCTTTCTGAAAAAAATGAAAAACATACTATAAGTACTTATAACCTACAATATTTATCTAATTAATGTATATAATTAATTAGATAAAATGTACCTCAAACTCCTGATAATAAGAATCTTTTGTCACCTCAAAGATATTCTTCTATATATATCCCCCAAGATCAATCTTCTCCTTGAATTTGGTTGTCATGTTTCTTGAGCACGTTCTAGAACGAACCAACCAAATATATCAGCGATTTTAGATTATTTTCAAATTAAAACCTATAACTTTAGTATAAACATATATTTTTATCATACATGTATTTTCACTTACAGATTGTTGACAATTGTGATATAAGTTCTTCCATCAACTCCCTTAGTTCCAGGCCAAAGGCTGCCTCTTTCATCTACAAAATTTACCCCTGAGAGCTCTATCAGAATAGGGGTGGTGGATGAAGGAGAAAAGGTGGATGGTGTAGCAGGACATGATGGTGTAGCATCAGGTACACAAGGTGATTGTATAGGGATTACAGATTGGGAAGGCGATGTCTCATCTATATGTGTAACAAATGGAGCTACAGAAGATGATGCTTCACTTAGAGCTACACTGGCTCGAGCAAAAGGTGGTAGCCTGAACCTTGGCCATAACATTTCCTGTTTTCTCTTATGTGTCATAATTTTAATATGAAATATGTACCTTGTTGCATATTCTAGTAATGGAACAATATAAGTGAAATATATAACAATGAATAAATTCTTTGCAAAGGAATTAATGATTATAAATATAAAAATATATTGTTGATGCAATAATAGATTTATTCATATAATATTCCATTACAAACACAAATTAATTGCTATTATGATCACTTAAATGTAAATCAAAATCATCATCATCTTCTTTTTCTGAAGAATTAGAATCAAACTCAGGCTCCTCTTCAGATCTCTTGTCATCTTGATCCTCTCTGGATGAAATTTCAACATATTCATTATTTGGATCGTTCAAAGGTTTATTCTCATTATATATTACACATGCATTTATTTCATAAACTCTTTCTGAAATGCTTCACCTTCAATTCTCTAATTTTCTCCTTTTCCATATATTTCAAAAATACCTCTAGGTTTAACTTTGTAAATGGCTAACCAATCTGAATTATCTTGTCTTAAGCTAAGAAAGGGACATAATAGACAGATGTGGATTGTTTGCATCACCATCACGAAAGGTTTAAATTGTCTTAATCTTCTTCGATGGTTAAATTCAACTAGATTCTATCGACTTTGTAGTTTTGTACCAGCATTAGGAGTTGTATCAAACTAGTCACACTTAAATATCACACTCTGCTTTATTGGCAATACAGGGTACTCAATTTCAAGTATCTCAATAATTTTACCACAATAATCCATCAATTCTCCCTATATGCAAACCTCAATATTTACTGTTGCCATGCTATGACCATGATATTTTGTATGAAATTTGTATCCATTAATGAAACACACTTAATACAATTTAATAGTTCACAACGATCCTTTAGCAAGATCATATATGAACTTGTTCTCTATTGGATTTTCTAAGGCCTACACAAAAATAAATTATCATATTAAATAGTATAATATCATTTGAACACTTTGATCAAATAATTCAACCATTTCAATAATTGAAAGTGAAAACTTACATATTTCTCGAACCATCGAGGAAAATGTCTTCTAACTTTTATATTAATCTCATCTTTTTTTTAGCATTAGCTCACATAACAATTCATCATATAATCTGAAAGCATTATTATGTACTGTAGTTGTGAACACTAACTTCGAAAACTCAAATAATCAATTCCAACATCAACTTCAACTTACAACACGAACGGTTGAACCTCTTGATAGTTCAATAAAATGCAACCATGGGTAGCCTTTATTTCTTCCTTTGTTAACATTCTTCTTGTTGACCGTCCATATGTTCATCCAAGATATGTGAAAATGGATAAGTTACCATTAACATCACCTGTGAGTAACTTTTCTTTCTCTTGTTTTCACATGCAGCTCAAATAATGTTAACAAAATGTAATTGCTTCCTCTACTAAATAAGCATTACATATCGAACCTTTAACTTTAGTAAATAGGGTTATTACAATTCTAAGATTAAAACATGTTATAAATCCAATTTAAATATGAACCTATAATTACCTCTTAAATGAATAAATCCATCGATATTGAACTGGATCAGCAAGTTTTGCCTCCTGTGCTAAATGCACTGGTAGATGCTCAATATAGTCAAAGAAGTTTGGAGGGAAAATCCTTTCTAATTTGTATAAGATTATTGGAATTTCCCTTTTCATTTTTTCCATTTCAACCAACTTTATTTCAGATGATGTTAAGCTTTTAAAAAACAAACTTAATTTTATGATAGCTTTCCAAACCTTATTAGATAGCAACTCCCAAAATGCAATTGGAATGAACCTTTGTACAAAAACATGACAATCATGACTTTTTATCTCAAGTAATTTGTACTTCCTCATGTCCACACACCTTACCAAGTTTAAAACATAACTATCAGGAAACTTTAGACTTTTTTACCATTCACACAAAATTTTCTTTTATTTTTTTGTCCAAAGTGTAACATGCTTTTAGATATTTACCAATACGAAAATCTTTATCTGACTCATTCCTTTTACAAAAAAGTATCAAATCAGCCCGTGATTTTGCATTGTCCTTTATCCTCCCTTCAATTTCATAATGGTATTCAACAATTTGTCAAAAGTATTTTTTCAATATGCATCACATCTAGATTATGATGTATCAAATTAGTTTTCCAATATAGCAAATCTCAAAAGATGATTCGTTTTCTCCAACCAAAATTTTTACTGATGCTTGTATTAACTTCATCAACTTCAAGTTTTATAACTTCAGGAAGTGTTTTTACCATGCTATTCTTAATGAACTTTGTTTATTACCGTCTAAATGGATGATTTGGAGAAAGAAATCCCATAGTTGTCAAACCAACATGTTTTTCCCCCATTTGGAATATAAAATGCATCATAATTATTGTCACAATAAAGATAAGCCAATTTTCCTATTGTGCTCCATCCAAACAACATAGCATATGCCAAAAAATCACTAATAGTCTATATCAAAGTTGCTCTTAACACAAAATTTTGTTTAAGAGACATATCCTATTTGTCCACAATATATTCCCAAATGTGCTACAATTCAGATACTAATGGTTGTAAGAATACATCAATTTTATGCTTTGGATTTGTAGGTCTTAGCATAATCACTGTCAAGAACATATATGTCTCATTCATACACATCCATGGAGGCAAATTATAAAGAGTAATTATGATTGTTCATGATGAATATTGTTGGCTCGATTAACTAAAA
Source organism: Erythroxylum alaternifolium (assembly GCA_027478495.1). Taxonomy (NCBI): domain Eukaryota; kingdom Viridiplantae; phylum Streptophyta; class Magnoliopsida; order Malpighiales; family Erythroxylaceae; genus Erythroxylum; species Erythroxylum alaternifolium. The sequence continues at coordinate 18,687,356 of JANIIA010000192.1, forward strand.
GGTTAGAATCCATCCATCAACAATCCCAACTTAACATTTTGACTTTCAGCTCCAAACTCATAATGGGTGTTATTAAAATGTTTCCATGCTAGTACATCAGATGGATGGCTCATTATTTCATCTTCTTGTTTGTGTTCATCATGCCATCTCATGTGAAATGTAGTAACATCATAAGCATATAGTCTTTGAAGTCCCGGAGTTAGCGGGAAATAACAAATCTGCTTCCAAAGTACTAATTTCTATTTCTCTTATAATTCCACATCATCTCCCCAATATAACATACATCTCAATTTGCAATAATCAATTTTTTCAAATGGCAAACTAAGACCCCTAATAAGTTTCTTCATATTGTAAAAACTATCAACCATTGTATGATCAGAAGGTAAAGATTCATTATACCAACCAAGAATTTTATCAAAACTTGTTCAAGATTTAAGCAATTGAAGAAAATTGAGTCATCATCTCATAATTTGGCCATAATTCTTGGTAAGCTTAGTGTAGTAAGTCAACAAATTATTTTGCATGTGAGTTTGGTCCTTTAATATTTTCTATATTTTCGTGAAAGGTATAGCTAGCTGCTTCATAAATCATTTGCATGTAAGGATTTTTAGTTACACCCACGTTATCTTTTTTAAATCCAGTCCCCCTTCAAACTCATCCTTATTTACTGATGAGTTTATTTCATTACTCCTTGAGCTGTTACAAATTAATGGCTTCCCATATCATGTCCACTTAAAATAATTTGAAATAAACCCTTTTCTTAACAAATGGACATTCACTTCATTAATAGGAAGAAAACAAATATGTTTATACTTTTTACATGGACATCTGATCTTTGGGTCCCCCATATATGCAGGTTAAGAACATGCATAGTGAATAAAAGCTCAACTCCCTCAGCAAACTCAGGATTAATGAAATCAACAGGTCTTAATCATCTATACATCCAAGATCTATCAACATTACTTATTTCTGCAAAACTGTTTATTTAAAAATGTGATTTCATAATTAGTATCCTTCATTTCTACTAAGTTTACAGAACATTTAACATTTACACAACATCCTTAAGTTTTAACAGTTCTCTGACCATTTCCCTTTTAACTTTACATCGAGTAATAACATTGAAGTTAAAGTATTAATCAATTGAATTTATTTCCTATAATTTATTTTAATACTATGGTACATGGCATTGTTTACACCTATGAATCAAGAAAGCAAGTTCTCGTTGTGACTCCTCAGCTCATGGAATTTTTCTCTGATAAGCCTCATGGGCGTTGCATCACAGGTTTCTAACCTATACACCATCCTAGGGATTTATTATGCATTGGATCATTATGTCTATTAAACTTATGAATTTCTAATGTTAATACAACATATTCATTAATCACATTAAAGTTCAAGTATTAATCAATTGAGTTTATGACCTATAATTGATTTTAATACTATGGTACATGGTATTGTTTACATCTATGAATCAAGAAAGTATGTTCTCACTGTGATTTCTAGGCTCATGGAATTTTTCATTGATAAGCCTAATAAGAGCTACATCATAGGTTTTCAGCCTATATATAGTCCTAAACAATTATTATATATTGGATCCTCTATAAGATCTCAAACTCATTCCACATACCGTAACTACTTTTGTAATTCATACATCTACTCATCAATGATTCAAATAAAACCCAAACATAAATACTTACACTATTAAAGAAGAACATAAATACTCATCAATGATTATAAGAATATTCTAAGCAATAACACAAAATCAAGACCTCCTTTGCGTTCATAGAAAACTCACCTAAATACTTATACTATTAAAGCAACACATATAATAGACATTAGTTGGTCAACTTACCTGGATGGATGGACAACCACAGCCTATAAAGAAGACGGATGAGTGATGGTCTTCAACACAAACAATCCTGCACCTATATATAAAAAGTACCATCACAATAAATAAATAAATAATGCTTTAAGAAGAAAGATCTACTTAAAGCAACTACAATCTTTATAATTAATAGGTGTAACATGATGAAAACTAATACCATATTACTTATATCATTTTGACCAAAACTAAATCTTTATAATTAATAGGCCAAGAGTTTAAAGTTGACATGTTTAATATATTCTCTAAGTATCATATCCCAAAACACAAAGATCTAAAGGTGAGAATCTTTAAACTTAAAAGCATTAAAAAATAGGCAAGTAAGGTCTAAAACTCTCAAGCCTCGTCTTTAGATTAGTTCCTTCATCTTTTGGGTTCGAGAGTTTATTTGAACTAGACGACCTTATTTCAAGTGTCTCAAAGAGAAGGAGATTTAAATATTTACTAGGGAGATTTATTGAAGCTAGAATTATATTTTTGCATATTGTAAGGTATAATTAAGAACCCCATGACATTGCTTACTTAGTAATTAACTCCTTTATATTAGCACAATCTAGTAGTTTTGGGAAAGAGGCCTAGTTTCCCAATTATTCATGCTTTTTGGGAAAGAGGCATAGTTTCCTAATTAAATAAAATACCTCATTGGTTTGTTACTTTTTGGGAAAGAGACCTAGTTTCCTAATTATTCATGCTTAGGCTTAGAATAACTAGAAACAAATGGGATTGAAAAAACTATTTTCCAAAAAACAACCTATTCTTATTTAACCTCACATCTAGAAAAGTTACCCATAAGGTCTTACATGAAGGACCTTGGCACCTTTATGGTAAACAAATTCATATTCAACTCTAGCTTCCTAATGTGAAGTTTAAAAATATTAAGAGGAAGCAAGTTTCTGTCTAGATCAACATTCACAACAAATAAAATCACTCAAAAGAATCAGTTATATCTATCTCTGTATAGTAATGGATATTAATAAGCAACTCCATAATGTGATTCTCCTTCCCAGAATTAGAGCTAATGATTCTCTATATAAATATTCATTGAGATTTTCCTATCAACAAAGGCTATCCCTAACTGAGCTAGGTAAATTTAGAGGCCAATATGTAAACTCTTTGAAAATGGTGACTATATCTAACTTCTAAGATTGGAGAATAATTCTTCCACTAATGAATTGAGTAAGAAAAAGAAACATGATGCATATATAACTTATAAGAAACAAACTATTGTATAAGAAAACTAAGGAGTTACACCCTTAATGTAACCCTTAGCTACTTCAAGTGATTTTGTTTTCGTTAATACATATAACTATAAACTCAAAGGTAGATATTAGGGATCAACAAGTGGTAAAAGTTTCTAAGCCAATTGTTAAGCAAAACCTTGATAAATCAAAGACATAAGAAAGATCCCCAAGAAAAGAAGGCAGGATAAGTAGGTTTTTAATTTTCTCCTTTGGCCAAAGAAAACAAATATTCAAATAGAAATTAAAAAAACAATAATCCCTGAAATTGTTCCATTTCTCATTTATCGAAAATTGTTGGATGAATGATAAATTCAAACTAAGAATAAAAATTAAAAATTAAAGTATCCAAATCAATAATTCAAACTCATCTTATGTTTCACCACCAAATCAAAAACAGAAACCCGAGCTCTGAAATTCCATTTCCATATCTCTCAATTCAATCTCCTCCACAAACAAATGAAGACGATAAAACGAAACCACCAACACAATGTCACTGGTAAAAAACACAAAACACAAAACACAAATCACCATCCCAACTGCATAATGATGCAAAAAAGAAACAAAAATCCATACAATCAAAGTAGTACACAAAACTCAAATACAACAATGTCACCATAAAATTATATGGACCACTTACCTCAATTGACGATTAAACAAAGATGATGATGATGTCGAACGATGGAAGAAGACAGCGAAAACCATTGAAAGCCACCAAATAGGAAGACAACGAGGACAAAAACAACAGATGCAAGGCCATTGAAAGCCACAAAAAAATGAAAAAATTGAAAATGAAAGAACCAAAAACTTTAATCGAGAAGGAGAAAATGAAAGAACCTAAAACCCAGAGAAGACAATCAAGGTGGCTCGGTTTTGGGTGTTAGGTTTTTATAATTATCAAACGACGTCGTTTTATAATAAATTTAACAACACTACTAACATTGATTAACTTTACCAACGAAAAATTAATCAGTCGGTAAATGTCGTCACTGATTTATCCCGCCAAACGATGTTGTTTACATTTTATCAAAAATGTTGAAGCCGAAGCAAATGACGACGTTTAACTTTCAATTTTACTGACAGAATACATTTCTGTCAGTAGACGACGATGCTTATTTTGCTTCCTATCCTTCGTGCCTCTTTTACCGATGGTGATTCCTATTCTGTCACTATATTCCATTGCAAAATTTTTTTGGATAATTTCCATCCAGCTTCACCGACAGATATTTTGTCCATTGAAAATTACCATTTCTTACAACAATGTTACCGATAAAATTTGATTTTTTATATCTAATTTTCTACGGTATTATTTTCATCAGTAATGATCCATCAACAATCGGTAATTTTCTTGTAGTGGAGAAACATGAAGAATTTCATGATCAATGAGAGATTAAAAAGGTTTGCAAATTGATAAAATCGATATATGGTTTAAAACAAGCTTCTAGAAAATGGTACCTAAAGTTTGATGAGGTTCTAACCTCTTTTAGCTTCATGGAGAACAAAGTTGAAGGATGCTTGTACTATAAGATCAGGGGGAGCAAATTTATCTTCCTATTATTGTATGTGAATGATATATTGCTCACGTTGAATGACTTAACCATGTTGCATAAGGTTAGGCAACTTTTAGTTAAACATTTTCACATGGACATTGGTGAAGCATTTTTGTCATAGGTATGCATATTCACTGGGATAGATCTTAACACTCATTAGGGCTCTCGTAAAAGTGCATACATTGAGCAAGTGTTATAAAGATTTAATATGGCTGACTGTAAATCTATTGTAGCATATATCTCTCATATGAGAGATTATCTTTAGCACAATGTCCAAAGAATGAAATAGAGAGGGAGGCTACAAGGAATGCTCCATATTCTAGTGTGGTTGGTAGCCTAATGTATGCCCAGGTATGCACTAGGCCGAACATTGTATTTATTGCTGAACTATTGGGTCGGTATCTGGCTAACCAACGTATAAACCACTAGAATTCAGTTAAGTGAGTGTTAAGATACTTAAAAAGAACCAAGGATTATATGCTGACATACATAAGGGTCAACAATCTAAACCTCTTCGGGTATGCAAATTTAGATTTTACTATGTATCAGGATGATAGAAAGTCCACTTCAAGTTACATTTTTTATGTTAATAGATGGTGCAATACCATGGAAGAGTGTCAAGAAGACACCTGTGACTTTCTCAACTATGCATGTAAAGTTTGTTGCATGTTATGGGGCTGCCTCATAGGTGTTTTGGCTCGAAAACTTAATTTTTAAGTTATCTGTGGTTGATTCTGTGGCTAGACCTATTCAGTTGTATTTTGATAATCTTTTTGTTGTGTTGTTCAGTAACAACAATAAGAATATCATAGGGTCTAAGCATTTGGAGGTCAAATACTTGACTATAAAGGAGTTTATACAAAAAGGTGACATTGAGGTGCAACATTTGTGGACTGAGGAGATGCTTGTTGATCCTTTAACTAAAGGACTTCACCCATTTGTGTTTGAAAGAAATGTATATAGTATGGGTGCATTAAAGTCCTTAGACACTATTAGTTAGTAATCGTTATGTTTACTCCTTATATGTTTATACATTTTGATGTATTATGATAGTATGGTTATTATTAACAACTATGATCATCGTTTATCCTCAGTCATACTTGTTACTATACGTTGTGATAATACAAGTAAAAGTCTTAATGTCTGTTTCACTCTTAAGCATTTTAAAGGTCATTAGGCATATATACAAATTGACCTTAAACCTATGTCATAAAGACATATACAATTTAATACGTATATCTATAGATTTGACATGACATAGGGAGATCTAAGTTTTTAATCCCATAAAGGTTATCTAATGCAGTTTAGCATTCAGTGAAAGAACATAAAGGTTTTCTCTTATGCAGTTTAGCACTCGATGAGAGAAAACAAGATTTCTCTTATGCAATTTTCACGTATACAGTTTAGCATAAAGTTTAGAAAAATCGAGACCTAAAAACAGAAAGATGATACATATTAGATCATACAGGTATCGTCCTTATTTCCACGCTCCATTTTCTCATTCATATTAGTAAGGTATATTAGATATGCATAATTATATTGGACCTATGTCATATATGACATATGTATTTCATATTTTTTGGTATCAAAAGCCTTGCGGGACGGAATAATGGACTTTCATTATCTTTAGATCAAATATTTTTTATTTTTAAGCTTAGTACTAATTTGATAATGTGGCTTAATTATATTTTCAAACTGGTTTTAAACTCGAGTCAATTACACAATTGATTATTGTCTAATGAGGAAAATGTTAGAAATTTTCCCATTTAGTAGACATCAATTAATTATAATTTTCAGTTTTTCAATAATTTATCGGTTAAGTTACATAATTTGATCTGAATAAAGATAATAAAGTGACCTAATAAAGGATCTAAGTTAATGGGTCTAAGTTTAGGAGGAAAATGGACTTCGATCAACGTGAACCGAACCCATATTGAGCACGTGATGGGAGGATTGATATAGATGCTATATATAGAAGGTTAAGGTCTCCTATAGCTGTTGTAGCAAATCATGAACATACAAATACTCTAATCCATTCAGAGGTTCATGTGTATAGAAAACTACAGAAAGGTTGCAGTGAGCAACTCTCGTGAAGATTTCGGTGGATTCGCACTCGTTACGACTTTGAAAGCTCCAAAAGTTATGGAACCAGAATCAGGTATTTTAGCATTTCTTTGTTATTTTCCTTTCTCGTTCGATCCGAGATACATAACTAAGGCTTCTGTTATGTGATACATATTGATCTTTACCAAAACTAAGAGTTAGATATAAAGAAGCTTGATCACGATACTCACAGTTGTATGAAAGTATCATTTTCATGTCCAGCTCTTTTCTAAATAGAGGCATAAAGAAGACATACTCGTTCATAAACTTTGAGCCAGAGATGGCTGCTTCACCATTTTCACAACCCTCAAATAGCCTACTCTAATAATGGCACTAAAGTGTCTCAATTCTATAAAAGACAGTCGATCTCCACTCAACTTCCTAATTACGTTTCCCTAACTGCAGAATGGAAGAAAATAACATAAAAGTCTGTTAGTTATCGTAATCCTGGGTCCTGGCCCTGGGGAATGAAGAAAGTAGAGTTTGGGATATTTAAATTTTAAATAAATAAATAAATATTGAGTGAGAGATAGGGAATAGGCAATAGAGTGCATTGTATTGTATCGACCATGGCAATTTACAATAATTTTTCCCATTCACAAAAATTGTGGGCTCAATGCTACGCCCATTTACCACAATAGCCTATAGATTGACTCCCTTGCCAAAGTGCAAAGATCCCGTAATAGATCACTTTGAGCTTTTCATCTTGGCTGAAGCATGTTAATTGTCCTAGTCCAAGGAATTATTAAAAGTGGTCCTGTTACTTAGAAAACGATATTAATGTAGATTGCAATTTAAGTTAATTTTTCTTTAAATAAATGATTTAAGTTTTTATTCTAAAAGATACATTAATTTATATTTATAAAATAATAGAAAATGTGTGCAGCCAAATAGATAAATAAATATTATTGAACCTATCAAAATTTTATAGAATGGTACTTTTGAGATAAAAGAAAGCTTTCTATATATTTTTTAAAAAATGACTAGAAGGGTTTGATTTAATAACCTAAGATTATGTCTGGCTTGACCCAATTTACTTAAATTTATTAATAAACTTGAAGTTATGTTAACTTATTAGAGAAGAGAAATATACGCTCTTACAGAATACAAATTATACGAGAGTTAAATATAGAAATATAAATCTCTACAAATAAAGGAATCAAAGAAGGAAGCGGCAGCAGCAGTAAGGAAAAGCTTTGGCAAAAGAATCTAACATCTACGTGCTTTGGGAACATATAGGATGAAACATATAACATTAACAGTCAAATGGCTTCTAAGACGCAGTCAAAAGTTACGTATAGAGAAGGCGGCATCAACAAGTGGCTTCCAGTGAAAGATAGCTTATTTTCGTTATTACAAAGTAGGCTCCAAAAGTGAACCAAGATCTATTGAAATTGTGCATATCGAATAGCTTCAAGCATGGAAATGGAAAACTGCGGTTTTATCACCCAAGGGATCTGAAATACTAGCCACTGGCAGCTAGGCAATTTCACTATATCAGAAACTATAGCCGTGTCATAGATAGCAGATATTTTGCCATGGAGATGTGAGACAGCAGCTATATGCAATTTATGGTACTACCAGAAATTTTCTCAGTTTATTATGTACAATTAAATCTTTTCTTTTTTTGGCGCAACATATTCACATTGATAGGCATTCACTACTCACATTTACACAAGGAAAAAAAATGAATTAGTCTCGACAAGATTGTTTACGCCACTACTTGGTTCAGCCCCTTTTTCTCAAAAGGTGGACATATTCCTGTTGCTGCATCTCACCACCATGAACAGGATCGAAGCTGCACCTGTAAAAACTGAAAAGGAAACTTGCATGAGTGATGGAATGGATGAAAGCGGTGGAAACCGTTTATTCAAGGAGAAAGTGAAACAACTGAAACACAATTCTTCCATTTGTTCAATTTTGCACGTAAACGACCATAAAAAATATAATCTAATAGGGATGACCTAGTCCTCTGTTCTTTGAAGCAGTTAATTGAACAAGGACAAACATAACGTAGAATCTCTTTGGTTTTACAGCTGATTGACAGCATGTTAAATCTTGAATACTGTGGCACCTTCATACACTATATACCAAATATAAGAGAGAAACTGCGAGTAGATAAACTTTCTCTGGAGATCTAAGAAATGATGGATGGGAATCAAGAACTGTCTAAATTATGAGAAAATATGCGGAGAAATTAACCTTTGCAACTATTAAATGTACCATTTCAGGGAATCCAGAATGAGAACCAATTAACTTTTACACATTATTCAATTTATACTGCTATGAAAGCAAATAGAGAAAATGCATTTGAGGATATAGAAGAGCCATATGCTTCTGCAATAGGTTTGTACAATAAATGTTACAAACACAAATCAATATCACCGTGAATATACTTTATATATGCCTCTGAAACACATGGCTTGATATACTCAGTAAGAATTAAACACAGCATTCTTCTACAAACCTTCTGAGATCATCCAAACACAAATGCACCATTCGCAGGAGAGGGCTTAAAAAAGAGGATGATAACATACCTCCCATCCATGCCAATGATAATCACGCTATTCTGAGATCCAAATGCTGTTATATATTGGGCAACCTCCGGTAAATGGAATTGAGCAAATGACCATTCCGAGCTGAAGTATTTTGGTAAAATACCTGGATATTTAGGATAAGAATATTAGAGTTCAAGAAAAGATTCTATATGAGAAATTATCGCTCAATTTGACCTTCTAAGAAAACTGAAAATTAAAGGTGGTCACTGCCTTAAAATTTTGAAAACAGGTCACAGAATGAGCAGAGGTTTATGCAAACAACTCTTTCTATAAGGAATTTTTCATGATAAAAGGTAACCTAACAAAGAGAGTTTCATCTTTGAACCACTTCTTAACAATATTTACTTACCTCTCATAAATGAAAGTGATGAACTTGGGTTGGCACTATTGCTCTTAGAAATAAGGGCATCAAGGGAAGTTGATGAATTCTGGTTTAATAACGCTGAGGCTCGAGCAGGAACTAAGTTAGAGGATGAGTCCTCCCCAGCCACTCGAACTTTGAGACTGAATATGTGAACAGTACCTTTGTCACTAGACACGACCAACCATTGGACATCTGGTGATAACGTAATACTGTAAATCTCTGCTTTATCCACACCTCTTCGCACCTATAAAAACACATCAGCTTAGAATCTAATTTGCAAAGAAAAATATATGCTGTTCAGCTTCCAAGAAGCCAACTACTGATGGGGATAGTGGAGGATCTGTGATCTGCTAAGATGATAATGTATTTACTTCTAAACAAATTGGAGGAAAACTATAGATAACGGCATATAGATGAGACCAAAAACTAATCCATTGTAGTGTCAAAAAATCCTGTTAAAGTCCAATTTGCAGCAAAAGAAGGGGAAGTTAAAGCTATCAGCAGAACCAAATGAAAATAATGATTCTTAGCCACCAAAGAAAGCTTTCCATCAATTCTAAATTGGGTTGGAATGCCAATTACACTTCCACCAGTAAGGAAATAGGAGGTGTAAGAAGAAGAGGCCTCACTATTTAACAGAGTTTCAAGTTCCTCTTTACCAGAAAATTACGATCTGGATGAAAAGAATCTCCTGCAGGTAAGGAATTCTTAAAGAATGAAAGCCAGGAGCAATTAAATATTTTTAATTCTACTTCCATTTTTCTTGTTTAGGAAGCAGCTTGTTTATGTGTAAATTTAAAATATATACTCTATTAAGAGGCTCCAACCCTGACACGCTATCATCTTCAAGTTCATGAAATGATCCAGTATTTGACTAATTAGAGCATTGTGCTTCTTAACTGCAAGATTTAACACATCCAAATAATTCCCAAACCTGATTGATTGTACCCTATCGAGTACCACACCACCGTCTACAACTGTACCGTCATGGTAATAAAGAGTGGCACAAGAAGTTACCTCTTGCAATTGTGTGCCATCCATTGTGTTGAAAATCCTTATCAGAGTGCCCCTCACACTAGCAGTGGCAAGAAGCAGACCGTCCATCGTCAAGTTGATACATGCAATATGTGAATCGTGAGCATTGACCAACTTTGTAACATTCAGCCCAAAGTGTTGAATTCGAACTTGGCCTCGCCGAAGACCCGGACAAGCTAACACAAACGTGTTTGAAAGGTGAGAAAGACAACACAGTCCCCTTGGATTTGCCAAGGTCTCAATCTGATAAAGAAGCTTCAGATCCACAAAACTGTAAGCATATATCTTGTGCTCAAGAACAACCACAATACGGTCCCTCCTTAATTTCACAGCACGAACCTCAGAACGGAATGAAAATTCACTAATGCACCGATTCTGGAGATCATCCCAGATCAAAACCTTGTTCGGGGGATACTGCAAATTGGCATCAGCACCGACAAGTGCCAATATATTGGATCTGAATAGCATCTCAACAATTTTGAATCCCCCGGTCTTAACATCCCTTCTAAAAGTTTCTTTAAATGGCTCACAGTTATAAATTCGAAACCCGAGAGGTGTACCAGTGGCAAAGCAGCGATAGTCCTGGTTCCATGACACAGAAATCAATTCCGTGTCGTAGCCATAATTGAATTGTGGTTCAGGCAGAGCTAAAGAAGCAACATTTGGGTCTTCAAAGGAAACATTAGTTGGTGGGAATGCTCGAGAAGTGGACAGAGTCGAATTCATGAGAAACAAGCCAGAGGACACCAAGACATGCTTGCAGTAATCGAAAACAACAAGAATCCACTGGAAACAGGACAGAGAATGGTGGAGAATAACCGGTAAAGGTCTGCCAGAACAGGTAAGAAAGTGTAAAGATGACAGTAGATTTGAAGATCCCCATCCACGAAAGAATGAGAGAGAAAATCTCAAAACCAAACGCAAACACCTAAATGCGAATGATTGGAAGATGATAAGAAATAACTTAAAAACATGCGCGTCTGCTGCATACACCACAAGAATTAAAGAGACGTAAAATTAGACTCACCGTAGCCTCGACCCTGAGGATGGTACCGTGCTTTCCCTAATCTTGACAAATCAAAATCTAGCCGCTCGATCCAAATGATTCTCTCCACTCCAATCTTAAAACACAAACCCTAGTCAACAGATTAACAAATCTGTGTGAATTGGGACGAAGGTTCAAGTGTGACTTTCTTCTTCTTCTTGTTTGTTCTTGGTTTGTTGATGTTAGTGTTTTTTCTCATTCATATAAAATCACTAGTTCTAGTGTCGGCTGTCATGAAGTTAGGATTTTAAGGGAAAGAAAAAAGAGTGTCTATATAAAAACATCCATGGTTATTCTTGGAATCATTGATGAATATGAAAGTACGAAAATAAAAAGATCCATGGTTATTCTTGGAATCATTGATGAATAGGAAAGTATGAAACAATTCCAGCAAATAAATCAGGATAATGCATATATTTGTGGCTGGAAAAATAATACTACCACTCTATTTAATCTTTTTTTATAAGAAATTTAATATTAAATTATAAGAGAAAATTAATCAAACAGAAGGGGCAGCCTGTTTTTACTTGAATTAATATTTTGTAACATTGTAGTAAGAAAACGAGAGATTAGTAATTTTGACAATAAGAACGTGTCATATCACAAATCTTTCCATATGAAAAATACAAAGAAAAGGAAATGTCAAATTAAAAGAAGAAAAGTTACAACGTCCAAAACTAGAAAATGGAAGATGTGAAAACGTGGCCTAATGGCTTCCGCTCCTCACTTAAGGCTCTTCTTTAAAAGGAGGTCTTGAGTTCGAGTCACGCCAAAGGAGGAGAAATAGGAATTTGTCCTATTGATGATCCTCTAGCCCTTTGGGTACAGCTCCTTGATCGGATCAATTACGGACGTCTCGCTTCCAGCGGCAGTGTGGGAGTTGAAGCTACTAGGGAACCTG
>JANIIA010000192.1:18700131-18718589 GCA_027478495.1 Erythroxylum alaternifolium
ACAGCTCCTTGATCGGATCAATTACGGACGTCTCGCTTCCAGCGGCAGTGTGGGAGTTGAAGCTACTAGGGAACCTGATGCTGAGTAGGGGGCCAGCGATCAATCAGCAGTTGACCAATCAAGTATGTAACGACTCTTTGTGCGCAGAAATGTACAGGCTACTAAGAACCTGAGGGATTTTAAGGTTCCAGATTTACATCCTTTAGAATTCTTAAGATTAGTCCGGCTAAATTGAAATACCTAATGTAATAATAAAAAAAAAGAAAGATGTGTTAGGTCCGACCCATATTCGGCAAAATGTCTCATTCCCAATGCCTCTCCACTCTTCCAGTCTCCCAAAGAAAGGCAACAAAACCATAAATTAACGTACAACTTTCCATTTTTCCGATGCGGTGCGCACTACTAATTCCACATGGAGTACACTAGACTTGCGTATAAACATCACAAACAAATTGAAAATATTTTAAATATGATGAGCCAGATTAGCTTACAGCTTCCATAGAATTCGCATTGATGGAATATGAGTGCATGAAGCAGATCATCTATGCCTCCTTAGTGTGCAATACAACGAAGATCTCCAGTTTCCTGCGGGCATATAGTTAATTATATTGCAACGACTGTTTATGGTTCTGATCAAATTGTTGGCAGTGTGCACAGGTCGCAGATAGGAAAAAGAGAAGGAGCTCCCTTCAGTCCAAGCACAGAAAAAGAAGGATGCAGAATTATCTCCCGCATCATTCACACAAGCACAGTAGCAAGATCCCCATTGTTTACCCCTTCTCTAGCTACTAGTGCTTGATTGAATGAGTCGGCAGCTAATCCAACACCTCTTTTCATAGTCCCTCCGTGAGTGGGCTGAAGGAAGCTCTCTCTCACCATGCTAAAAACGAGCAACACATCTATTCATGATTTGTTTGTGTGGGATTGGGATACCAACCTGAAAAGAAATAGAATACGTGAACTGCGCATAACAATAACAGATGTTTGTGAATTCTTGGTAATGAGGGGCCAAATCAATGTCAGACCCTCAATATTCTAAATATAAATTGCAACTAAAACCACCTAATGATATGTACGTAGGGAGTGGCTTCCGAGATTCCTCTACTACCAATCTCGATTAGTTGATTTATGTTAACATTTTGCAGTAAAAACGTGCGAGGAAAAGTGTTCACGGTAAGAGAAAAAAAGAAAAAAGGTCTGAAGAAAGCTTCCTTACCTTGCTCGACCTTTTCTGCATTGAATAGATATACAAGATAGTTTGAGAAAACAGGGATTTGTAAGCGATCATCAAATTCTATCACGTACAGATGATTTTCCTCATACGTAAGTTGTACCAAAAACATAACGAGAAGACTTTCTATTAGCACTAGAATGAAACAAATGATGCATTATGTATCAACCACGCACAAGCCAAAAAAATACAAAAACAAAAAAAACAAAAAGAGAGAAGTCCAGTCCTATTTACTTGCGACATTTCGCTTTGCAACAAATACAAAAAGGAGTATCATATCTGTCTTTTGAAACGATATATAGATCGATGTGGTATAGGAAAACGAGAAGAAGGTGCGCTTAATAGAAAGCTGCAATTTTGATTGAGAAAGAATATACGTGAGTTAATTAAAAGGCAAAGAAAAGAGGAAATGAACAAAGGAATAAGGTTAGAAGGGGAACATTGGAACAGTAGTTAGAAGTGAACAGTCCTGTTGTTGGAGAGTATAATGTATAAGAGAAGTGAAAAATTTGTAACAAGTGTTTTGTTTCTCGTTCAAAAGCGCAATGATGGACGAGCGTGGCAGCGCTTCTCGTGACAGTCAGACCAGAAAGCGACAGCAGATCTTACCGGAAGACGAAGAGGGATAAAGAAGGCCACGTCTTTCTTTATTAATCTTTTTGATTATTTTTTCTCTTAATAATGTGTGAACATGAATTTATAAATTTCTATAAACATTTGAATGATATCAATGAATCATCTCTTATTTCTGTTTTCCGAAGACTATATATATGCATTTGTATTGAAACTTTTGTTAAAGAGATTGCACAAATTAGTAAGAACTTTATGAAATTGATCCAAAGTAGGATTAATTACATTAAACAAATTGAAGCAAAAGAGTTAGTTGAGGGGAGGTGGGGATTGGGCTCCATTTGGGGAACAAGTACGTCAGAACCGGGCCTCCTTAACCAGCATTGAGTTAAAATATGCAACTTGGTCTGCTCTCCGTGAAAGATGAGAGAAGTTACGTTCAATTGCTTTGTTGAAGTCTTCCACAAAATCGTACGTCTGATCTTTCTAGTCATTTTCCGACGCACAAAGTGTAGTCTATAACCGTATCACGTAGCCTCACTTGTACAAGTCATATTTTTAATCATCGCAGCATTAGCCCATCTTCTCAATATCTTAATCAAAATTTGCGTGTGTTGAAGTTATGCCCAGCCAAAACAATTGTCGTTCCACTACATCCCCTTTAATAGAAGATCAGACTAATAAGAGGTTTTCTTAAGGAGTTATGTTTAAATAAGAGAACAATACCAATGTTAAGGGATTTATTTTTTATACAGTATTTTACTGGTATAGGTCAATATCAAAAACTATTTTGAGTAATTTTTTAGGAATATAAAATAGTCCCTAAATTTTTTAAAAATTTCAAATCGTCTCTCATTATATTGTTGTATTATATAACTTATAATTTTACATCATCTTTGTCTTCAAAATCATAATAATAGAAAATTGAAATAATAACAATCTATTTATTTTATTAATATTACTTTTATATATTTTACATATAAATAATAACCACAATTAATATGAAAATTTATTTAATCATTATATAAAAATAAAACTAAAGACAATACAAAGTACTTAAAATATTACAATTTTATAAATGATTACATAAAATATCAAATAAAAAGAATAATAAATATGTATGACTCACTAACTATTACAATTAACAACAAGAGATCGTGCTAAGAAAACAACTAACTAGAAGTGAAACTTGAAAGAAACATTTATAATTATATTTATATTGTATATATAAAATTTAACATATACATTAAATATAAGTGAAATTAAAAGAAAAAGAAAAATGAAAACCTGAAACTTCATTCAATTGAATACGTGTTCAAATCAAATTGACGTCAATTCTCATTTAATACAAAATCCTCATCATTAAGATAAGTCTCATCATTACCATTATTGAAATTTATTGTACTAAATGACATGTCTATAATTTCTTATCCAAGATTATCTTTCAAGTCACTCTCATCTATCAAACATGGTTCCTCAAAAAACTCAATCCGTCAAAAAATCGATATAGTTAAGGCAAATTGGATCTATAAAATTACTTATTTTATTAAGAGTCTTAATAAACAAATAAAATTAAATTATTAAAAAATTATAAGAAATTATATTCAACTTAATAATGATAATAGCATACCTTTCTCAAAACTTTAAATTGTATCGAACAAAAACTAAGTTATACAATCTTTTGTGCTCTAATCTATTGGTTTTTTCTTGGAATGATGAATTCAAATGTGATCCAATTCATTTCACTGTCTATTGCACTCATACATTAACTTAGAATTCAAATTGCAAACTTTTGCAATTCTAAAACACTTCTTCCGAATTGATGTCCTCAAGCAACTGTAAGACAATAAAAGTAGCATAATAAACAAAATAAAGTGATGATTAATTATCAACAATAAAAGTGAAAAAATATATACCTAGATTAAGTTTGTCTCTTTGATGAATAGTAATTAGCATCTTAAAATTACCAGAAGCGCCCTTATAAATCTCCAATTATGAGCTTAGGAGATCTTGTATCATCTCATGAGCAACAATTATTGTAATAGTTAATAACATTCTCCTGTTAACTTTACCTTTCTTTGTAAAACTTGGTTTATAATAGATACTAAGATTCAAAAAAGCCACAGCTACAAACAACGGAGAGTAAAGTTTCCTTTCTCATCTCTCATTGATGATTGCAAAATATTGTGTGTACAAAAAAGACATATTTTTCATATTAACCTGGATTACTTCATTCATCCTCTCTATAACATCATAAAAATAATGCACTGTTGCCTTCTTATCACTATCAGCCAAATGAAGTACCATCATCACAGGCTCACAAACTTAGATCACAAATTGATATTGAGGCCAAAATTTATCATATTCAAGTATAATTCTAGAAACCTCAAAGCATTTTGAGATGCACAACTTACTTATCACTTGTAGACATTTGCCTCAATTTCTTCTTAATCATAATAAAACACCAAAGTGATAAGAAATTAGTTGCAAATCTTAGAATAATAGGATGACACAAATCCATATCATTGGTAAAATCTTTTCTCATTGAATTTAGGACTCATGCACGATTGTAAATAAACTTGGTCACCTTTTTTTCTTTCTACACAGTCTCGTCAATAATAGAAAAATAGCTAGCATCTCCTATATTTTCTAATATTAAGTCAATGCAATGTGCAGCATAAAGAGTCTAATAAAAAGAATTATACTTACTTTGCAATCTTCTTCCAGCTACTTTATAAGTAGAATCATTGTCATTAATAAATTGAACAATTTTTTTTAGCTCAACTTCATTCATAACTTCATCAAATATCTAAAATAGAGTATCATCATTCTTAACAAGGCCAGATACATCAATAAACTTCAAAAACATTATCCCCTTTGCAGAATAAACTAAAAAATTCATAACATAATCATATCTTATATTTTTCCAACCATCACACATGATTTAAAACTCATAAATAGCTCCATTCATTTTTCTTTCATCTAAATTACTTTTTATTTCATAAACAGAGTTACTTAAAAGTTTATCTTTGTAGTCATCAATTAAAAGAGTTTTATATTTTGGATCGTACGAGGTAATAGTATACACCATAAGCTAATCATCATCATCATCATCATCATCATCATCATCATCATCATCATCATCATCATAATCATACAACCATCTATCCATTGTTATGTCCACATTAAGAGCTTCTTCTCTAGATTGTAAGGCATTACGGATTGAAGGATGAGCTTTAAGAATTGTTTGTAGTGCAAAAAAATTAGACACTTGTCTTCTTTTTTTCCTAACATTAGATGCAACATTTCCTTCTTATTGGATAGGAATATTACCACTTTCAACATCCTCATTATCATTGTGAACACCAAAAAAAGAAATTTTCACTATCTATTTCGTAGTTCAATCTTTGTCCTCTATCTTTCTCATATTAATACTCCTTTGCTATTTCACATCATAACTCACTTTCTTACATGACACCACTTCACCTTTGATACCAACCAAATGGTTCTTTAATCTGGTGATTTCCCCACAATCTAAGTGTTTGATACAATACAAACAAATGATATAATTATTTATTCTAGGAATCAATCTAGCATGAGCTCAAGTTGGATCATCAAATCTTTCTAAAATTAAAGTAACTAAATTATCAAAATTACTTGAACTTTCCTCCATTTATCTGCAAAATAAATAAATACGTATATCAACATTAAATTAGTAATGTAGAGGAAACAATTTGGATGTGGAATAGATATGTTAAAAATTCAAATGAATCATTCCAAAATTTAAAGTATAGCAATCTAACAATCAATACTATAGTCAATAAACCTAAATAAATATCATTCATATAGTGATTTATGTCTTTAAGGACATAAAATAGATAACTCCATAATAAAATATCTCCAAGCATCACAAAAAACCATAAATGTAGATAACTTCATGGTAACAATAGAAGTTTTTTTTTCAAAGAGATATATAACATTAAATCAAACAAAATTTGTGATTTAAATATACCTATGAGACATGAATATTAAGATTTGTTTAAATATTTACATTTTTACATTATGAATATGAAAATGTGTTTAATTGTTAGACTAATGAATTGAGTATAATCATAACAAATCTTAGAAATTATTTAATGTAATCATGAATAAATTAAGTTAATTTAGGTTTAATATAATTATAAAAATAAATTACATAATGTCTAATATAATTATAGAAAAATTACTGGAAACAACCTCTCTATTAAGTAAGGGTAAAGTTGCGTACTACTAGACATTTTAGCGAAACTCTCATTGGATATTGTTATTATTGTTGTTGTAATATAATTATAGAAAATTTAAGTTATCTTATATTTAATTATTAATTTTTATGTAGTTAATGATAAGAATGATTAATTATTAACATATTATCTAATCCAAAGTACATATAATCAAAATTATTAGTAAAAATTATTAATTATTGATGTTTCAAAGCCAAAAAATAAAAGAAAAAGAATATGATTTGCAAACTATAATTGATCAATTTTCTATGCATCAATCAATTGATTCAATTCTCTTAATTGAAGTTATGCAATCCTAAAGCAGAAATGAGAAAACACAAAAACTTTATCTAATAAAAAGTTAAAACTTAACAATCTTTCCATTCATTCTAATTAATCAACATTTCAATTATGAACCTGGCCAATCAGACCACACAAGGCCATACTAGACTAGCCGTACGCACAAGGCCACACCAGACCACCAGCTACATGCACAAGGCCACAATAGTCGCCAGCCACATACACCACTACCAGAGCACACCACACCACACTCACCAGCACCTACATGCACCAAACTAACACTAGCATGTCCACCCACGTATACCAAACAAGACCACACCACACATGTCAACACCAGCCACACGCACCATACCAGCACAACCATATCCACCCAGGCAACCACACACACCAAACCAAACTAGACACACACACACCAACACCAACATCAACAGCAGCGGATCAGACTCCCTACCACCACCATTAGTAGCACCAAACTAGACACCATATGTACCAAACACCACTCCACACCACCTCAACCACAATACCCTCACCACAACATATTGAGCACACTATACAAATTATGTATTACAATTTTCCAACTAAGAGCAGCACGTAGATAGGACCACAAAGGAGGAAAATTGGCAAAGTGGTTAATACGAAGAGAAGCAAAGTAAGCGAACAGACACAAACAATGGAGATAGAGACAGATGTTGATTTGAAGAACTAAAGAGTGAAGTGTCGAAGGTGAAGAGGAAAGAACAAAAAACTTTAAAAAAAGGGGACTATGGAATCTGAGTCTCTGGGACATGAGAGGGGCAGCTGGGCATAGATAGCAGAAGATTTTTTTATTTTAGTCAGTTTTCAAGTTCTGTAAATTAGGACCAGTATTCATCAATATTTTGAGTACCATGTGGTACCAGTTGGAAAGGCCAGTATCAACCAGTACCTTAGGTTGATAGAATATCAATTAATACCATATCTTTTGTTAATCGATACGATACAATATCCATTTCTATGAACAAAACCTACACTGTACAGAAATAAGCTAATTAGGTTTTATGCTCAATTAAACGATCATACCATTGCTCAATAATTTGATATTATTTCAATATTTATATAATTTAGTTGTCAAATCAAACATGGAATAGGAATAGAAAACTTAAGAATATAATATTACGATGCCAGTAAGGAGGAAATACTATTTTTGTAATCAATAAAATTTAAAAAGTTAAAGATGTTTATGTGTTTTCAATTATTTCACTATAAACTGTAAACTTCCAAAGGAGAAGATTTCAAGCCTATTAAAGAATGAGTGGGACTCATAAGAAATGGTTGCTTAAATGAGATAATCCACTAGAAATGTAGAAAAAGCGAGTATTTATAGGAGAATTTTCATTATTTATAGACCTTAATCTAGGAGTGTCATAGTTGTAAGATAAGTGTATTTCTACGATCTGTTGCTATTTATAGTTTTATTTCTCACCATTTACTATATATGTTCCCCATATTATTCATAATTTCATTTCTCTTCCATAATATAATTCACTTGTATATTTCAATTTCCTATTTATCAGCCTTCCAGAATATAATTCATTTGTATATTTCGATTTCCTATTTATTTGGTTGATAACCAACTTTTATAATTTTATTTCCTTTCATCTATTTTCTTTATTTAATTTTTTAATTTCTTTTTCATATTGTTATCGAAATGAATTCTTACAATTTATCTCTACCTATCTCTTTCTTTATTTTCTTTTCTTTTCTTCAATTTTGATCTTCATTTTTTCAAATTTGTATTTACTTCTTATAATCATGTCTACATAATTTTCCTTTTTGAAAAAATTTTGATTTTTAATGCTTTATTATGTTTTCCTTTCACACACATATTTATATATGAACAATATACATAAAATGGGAAAACATACAAATATTACAAGGGAATATACTACTTATTTATTTAGTATTGAATTAACCTTTCTTTATTTTTTTATTGATTATCCTCTATCAATATGAGGAAATTTTGACTTTTACATTTCCTTTCCTTATCATGCCCCCTGATGTTAGAGAGGGAATATGAATGGAATTTCTAACCTTTTTTAAAGAAACAAAAATGGTGCTTTGGTAGTGGTGGTGAATACATCAAATAATTAGAGAGCAAACAATATATATCAAGTAATTAATGTTCCTATGAAAACTTTTTCATGAACGAAATGATAACCTATCTCAATATGCTTTCTTCAAGTATGAAACAAAGGATTGTCATAAAATAGTACTGGAGTTCTAAATAAGGGAATCCCAATATCATGAAATACAAAAGTGAGCCAAGTGAGTTTAGTTGCAGTAAAAGCCATTGAGCGATACTCAACTTCTAAACTAGAATGGGCACTAATGAGTTGCTTTTTTATAACAACATAAAATGTAATTGTCATCTAAAAATACACAAAATTGTCACCTTGTTGTAGGACACCTGGCCTAATCTATATTAGAGAATGCATAAAGAGACAAATATGTTTAAGAGACAAACTATCAATCATAGCATTATGTGTTCTTAAGATAGAAAAAAATCCACTTAATAGCCTTAAGATGGAGCATGGTAGGATTATTAGATTATTAGTAAACTTTGTTGATAGTATGAGTGATATCAAGTCTAATGAATATCAAATATTAAAAAGGCCCAACTATTTGCCTATAATAAATGACGTCCATGAGAACATCATCTAAAGTATTAGACTTGTCCTTAAGTGACATAGAGTAATTTGGGGGTTGCTATCATCCATTTTTGTTCGACAAAGCAAGTCTTTGATGTACTTAACTGAGGAAAAAAATACTCTTCCATAAAATTGTTTTACTTCAACTTTTAGAAAAATGTAAAGTCCTAAGGTCTTTGATTGCAAACTCAAAGCTCAACTGTTGAACGAAAGTATCAGTAAATGGAATATTGTTTCTAGTGACTAAAATATTATCAACATAAATAAGAAGTAAAATAATTGTTGAATGTTTATGAGAATAATGAGAGAAATCCAACCTGACTAAAATCTCAGATGTAGTAGTAGAAAGCAATGCTTTAGAAACTGGACCAGACATCAAATATGTTAAAGAAAAGGTTTAAGGTTTAAAAATTCAACCAATATTGAACAGTTAAAAACTGGTATATAATAAATAAAAAGTAAAAATTATAAGAATAAGTAAACATAAAATATTTTATTAAATAAAAAGAGCACACTAAAATTTATTATTGTATAACAAAAATAAATTGAATTTAATAATTGAGCCTTAATGGATAAATATAGAGGAAATTCCTCTAGCTTAATTAACGAATAAGTTAATCAAAATTTTTTGTAATTGATAAATTAACTAAGATTATTTATTTTCAGCAATGAATATGATTAATCTTTGATCGTAAATAGTTAACTATTGAATATTGACCTTAGGCTAATGGTTTTGGAAAATAAAAACCCACACTTCCTAGGTTTTGACAATTAATTAATATTTAACTACTTAGCCATTTGATCAAAAACTATTGGAAAAGTTAACTATTGATAAGCTATACATTGTGTGAAACAATTCAGCAGAGTATTGGAAAATGTTCCAACTTCCAAGATTGAAATATTTTGCAATGTCCACCAAACATCTCTTGACTATAAAATAACAAGCTCTGCTTATGCCTATAAATATCGTCGCAAAAGGCACAACTTTGTCAAGTAAAAAGGATCCAGCATTAGCGAACAAAGTATCTGATTTTCTGAAAGACCATTAGTTGGTTCCACTATATTGGAGATAAGATGGGAACAAAAGTATGGTGAGAAGTCAAGATGTTTATTGGATGTAGCCTGAAAGGCCCAAGCTTGATGATCATCAGATAGATATGCGTCATTACCTTAAGCAATTAAGTCTAGCATCTGATTATCACCACTAGTTTTTATCACAAGTAAATGGTTTAGTGGCCTGTAAATTTTTTTCTTTTTATTTTTGAGAATGGAATTTGTTGGAGGAAACATGCAAGTTTTCGTTGGGTGTTGTTTGTTTATTTACTGAACTGGGAAATAAATCTTAGTAGAAAGAGCATGTTAATGTGTTTTACCGATGACCCAACTCCATTTTGGTTGAAAAAGAGGAACACTAATTTTTTGATTCTTTATGGTTTATAAAAAACCATAGCGGCTAAAAATCAAAATCGAATCAAAAATTAGGCTGGTTGGTACTTATTTCAGTCTAATTTTTAAAATATTGGTAAAAAGTGAGAGAGTCTATCAAACTATGCTCATAGAGCCTATTTGATTCCATAAAGAGATTTATGAAGAAGGCACATGTGATCTAGTTTGTGAGCATCAAGAAAACTAGAAGGATACTCTATATATACAATTTTATTAAGAGTCCCATGAAAAAATGCATTTTTCACATCAAATTAATAGGTATACTAATCCAGAGATGTAGAAGAGCAATCACCAAATGAATAATGGTATGATAAATGGCATAACTATAATTTTTATCATAGTCAACACTAGATATTTAAGTAACTAGAGGAGCTTTCAATCGATTAATGGAATAATCTTCTCATTGTTTATAAGATAAAGCCAATTTGAGCAAACTAAATTAACATTTGAGTGATGAAGAACTAGTTTCCAAGTATGATTCATTTTAAAAGCTTAAAGTTCCTCATTTATGGCATCTATACACCAGGTATCCTTGAGTGCAAATAGAAGTGTCTAAGACTCATTTGGAATTTTAGCTTGAACAAAAGAGTAAACATAATATGATTTAGAGGATGTCGATCTCATTCACTATACGTAATCACCTTGGTATTTTGAGTAAAAACAAATTGCTCTTGAAGAATATTATCATTACCATCAATATTAGTGGTAATATCAAGTGGCGGTGCCAAAACATCATAAGGGACTTCAAGAGTTGTTTTATCACTAAAATTATCGTGAATTTCATCTTTATTACCATAAGAATCAACATGTAAAATAAATTGGAGAGAATCAAACTAAATAATCTAAATATTTGTTGAGGGAGGAACATTATTTAATATCTCAATCCATTCATCTAGGAAAGGAAATTATGTTAACTCTGATAATAAGAAAAGATCCTTATATTGAGAAAGTTTATAGAAAAATTTGCCTTTACCATAGGTAACAAGTCGAGAGATGTAAATTCACTTTGAACAAGGATCATAGCATCGATATCCTTTGTGTATTATGATGTAACTAATAAAGACAAAAGGATAATTTTTCCTGATGAATTTGTAGCTCCCTTTATGTTGCAAATAAGGAGGGCATAAACATCCCAACTCATGCAAGCCATTATAATTTTCCTCCTTTTAATATAACTTAAAATATGAAGATTTATTTTTCAATCTTAAATAAGGCATACTATCAATTAAATATATGGCAATAAGGAAAGATTCACTTCGCATAAACAATGGCAAATTTGCATTAAGCAGTATAGTTAATTTTGTCTCAATTATATAACAATGTTTATGTTTCATAAATCTGTTTTGTTTTGGAGCCCTTGGGTAAGATACTTATAATTGAATCACACAATTATATAAGTAGTTAAAAAAGGCATTGGAGTTGAATTCTCCATCTCTATCATATTGAAAAATCATATTCTTCTTATCAAACTAATTTTCTACAAGTTTTAAAACTTGAGAAAATAAAAATAAAATTAAAATTTCCTTCACAAAAGATAAAGCCCAGCGAAGTGTGGAAAACATCAATAGATAATAACATAAAATTGAAAATCCTGATTAGAAGCAAAGGACTCTAAAAATCACAACATATCTTTTCAAAATGAAATTGTGATATTTTATTATTTAAATTAAAAGGAAGTTAGCAACTTTTTATAAATTGACAAATAACGTAAATAGAAGAAGTAGCTTTTCAATTTATGGCATCAATGATATTGTTTCCTTATAAGAAAGATAAAATATTTGAATTTGGATGACTAAGTCAGTAGTGAAATAAAGAGAATGAGTCACTTCCTTTGATTGCTACAAAACTTCTTAAAGTCCTAGATCCAAGCCATAAACTTGTCCTTACTTATGCCCCTTCCTATTATTTTCAAAATCAGAGAAGGTAAATTTAATAGTACAAGCATTATTTAAAGTAAACTTGCTTGTAGATACAAAGTTTTTCTTTAATCATGGAACTACATGTACACCTTTCAAGTTTATTTTTCCAATGTGAGCATTCTCGATATGTATAATAGGTAATTTATTTTCGTTATTAAGATAAAACACATCATCTCTTTTATACGATTTAAGTTGAAATAATACACTTGTATCATTTGTTATATAAGTAGCTACAGCTGAATCTATATAAAAGGATAAGTCTTTTTATTTAAGGTGAGAGCTACTAAGGCTTAGAGAAGATCCTCTAATTAGTGTAAATAATAGAATTTGTACCAATAATGAAAGGCAATATGATTCATTTTTTTCACAAATTTGACAAGTTACCTGACATTATTTTTAATAGTTAAATTCTTTCTAACTCCCCTCTCTTCTTTTGAGGCATGTTTTTGTATTACTTGAATTGTTGTAGCGACTTGCTAGAATGAAACATTTTTCTTTAAAATTAAAAACACGACCTCCACTATCACCATGCCTAAGCTTGATTATGTTCAATTTTAAACTCTTTCATCCTCCTTTTAAGTCAAAAGAGTTTGTTCATATCCCTGAAGGGTAAGACTAAATTGATTAAAAGTGGGATAGGTTGGCTTTGTTACCGTAACCAAATGAAAACTTTCAAATTTTTTCTTAGACCCAAACAAATTGAAAAACCTCGTTAAAATCTAAAATTGATGGAAACAAGGTTATTACAAATTGATTTAAATTTCTTTACAAACTCATCTAAGGAACGTGATCCTTTCTTAATTATCATAAGCATGTTTTTGAGTAATCTTTCTTTCAATGATTGTTAATAACAATAGTTCTAATAAACTCCGGAGATTATAGGCTGTTGCTTTTTCACTAATTGATGTCTAAGCTTCTTATTTATTTGTATAGAGAAGCCACGAAATAAGTAATCCATCTTTGGTTACCTAAAAAGTGTAGTCTGAATCTTTAATCTTATATTGCAAATATTTTTAAGTCTTTCCACTATTCTTTCTCAAATGATGGAGCACTATGAGATTTTGAGCAAAATAAAGGATCTGTGATTACTATATGAGGCAATTATTGAAGCTTGATGTAATTAATACTAGATTTGAACATTGGTAGAATAACTAGATTATTGCCTTGTTTGGTGAATGGCTTATCAGCCATGTTTTGGTGAATTAAAAGGTTTTAGTTGTTTGACCATATCAAACCGCTAATAATTATATTTGGTAACCAGCTAATTCGGTTGGTAGATTGAACTCAATTCGTTGATTTTGAAAACGCTACTATAAGGAGAGTTTTTGTCCAACAGTTGAGAAATTAAGTAAAAGACTACTATATCCAAAAGTTATTACAAATTACTTAAAGAGATGAAGATGAAGATAAAGATAGAGATATAAATTTGACTTAATTTATACAAAATGTAAAAAGTTAGTCATTAAATTAAAATTTTAAAATATTTAATAGAAAATTAAAAATTAAAAATTTCAAAAAATTAAATACTTTTAAATTTGTATTTCTAATTATATTACATCAATTACTTTTGTATATACTCAATATTTAGGTCCCTTTTATATCAATATTTAATATATAATATTATTATCACTTGTATATTGTGTTTAATTCAATTCAATTTAATCTAAAATTAATAAGTCAAATTTAAATTAATTATTTTTATTTAAGTTTAAATTTTAAGAGATTAATGTAAACAATTTTTTAAAAATAATTTTTTTAATTTTATATACTAGAAATATAGTTTCAATTTTTAAATTTTAAAAATTAAAATAACAAAAAAATTATATTTCCTTAAATCAAAAATTAAATCGATATTATTTTTACATACTCAATTTCATATTAAGCTCATTAGTGTTACATTCGAGAAAAAACTCCTGGTGTAATCCGATCGAACCCATTTTCAAGCTTGTTTTTAATGGCATTTTACTGATCTCTCGAGTTCTTTAGTTAGCCCTTGCCAATTAAATAGGATCTTGAGAAGTTTTTAATCGAACTCATTCATCACTGAGAAGTTACATTAAGAAGGTTTTCGGTGTTCTTAAGGCTTGATGGAAGATATTGGAGAAAATGATGGTGTTGGGTTCTTTTGCTCTTTCTAAATTTTTATGAAAATATTCAAAGAAATACTAAGATATAAACAACTAATACACCTTATAAATCATTTTTTTAAGTCATACCCTTATAAGTCATTATACAGATAAACAACTAATACTAAATATCTAATTTTATAAAACGTAATTAAATAAACCGTTGATATTATCCACTGATCAAATAAGCTATATTAATTTGCTGATAGAATCAAATAACCACTAATGCATTCTGTTGATTGCCAAACAAGGCCTATAAGTTAGAGTTCTACTACTTTTTTATTTAAGAAAGTTATTATAATAGAAAAATATTGATTGTTTGATTTGTGGGTCCCACTAACATTATCTGATTTTTGATACTTTATTATGTTTCTCTTTCACGCACGCACGCACGTAAGATTCTTTTTATGTTGTATATAAAATAAGAAGATACATACTCAGTATTACATAGAAAGTTTCTATTTCTCACTCTAATAATGGGCTAACCTTTCTTCACTACTTAACTACTTATCTTCTATCATCAAGAGCAATTCTTGAATTTCAAGTTTCCTTCTAATTACTTTATAACTTGACAAACAAAAGTTATAGAGTGCATATGTTAATTTTTAAAAAAATGAGCTCGAACTAATATATTTTAACTTGTTGACCTGTGATAACATGATTTTTTATTGTTGCTGTGAAGTTAAAAGATTTTGATTGGAGCCATGACAATACAGAAATCGAGTTGGTCAATTAAAAACAATCGAATTAGTTAGCACTATAATGCATCACCAAATTAAGAAAATAGATATTTTTATTAGGAGTGTAAATCCGGAAGGACGTAGTTTCATAAAAACTTGGTTATTTCGCAGTTGCTTGTAACTGTATTTGTCGGTTACTAGATATAAAGCAATTGTATCAGTAACTGTTACTTTTTTAGCACAAACGAAAATAGAAAAATAAATATGAAATTAAACAGATTAACACTTGAAATTTGGTAATGCAGTTTGACAGACCTTGCCTACGTTTGTGGAGCCCTCACCTAGGTTAATGCTTTCATTAACAGCAATAGTTTTATACAAGGCTTTACTGACCTGACACTACTCAACCCTTGACACTATCCCTTGCCCTCATAACCCGTGAAAATATTTCACACCCAGTAGTACGACCACCTCATATTAACTTCAACAGAGTATTTTCTCAGCAATGTTTAATGATAATGATACGCAATAAACAACTCAAGTGATTAAACAATAACTAACATAAACAAAGATAACACTTGAGATAAAAAGCAACACCCCTAAATATGTCACTTCATCAACAAAAGAAAGGGAAATTGTCCATCGAAAGATTTGCTGTGAGGCTTTAATATTTGTCACTGAAAATCCCACACACAACAGCCACACAACGTCTCAAATCAACAAATATTTCTTCACCGAAATGTCATACACGAAAGGCTGCAACAACCATGAAAACTGCTAAATTTTTTTCACACCAAACCAACAACAAAGATAAGAGCTACAAAATCATAAAAACTTTTGGAATAACACCAAAACCAAAAATACTACAGCCATAAAATTACCCAAGACAACCCTCAATTGTCGTTTAAGGATGGAAGAATACCCAGCTGCAGAAAATTATGCAATCAACCAAAAACATAGCACCCATTGACAATCAACTGCGTCTAATACCATCAAAAATCCTAGCCAACATGAGCATGAAGAAATCAATTGTAGAATGCCACTCACCCACGTTTTACAGAAATTAACAAAAGGAACATGAACATTACGTAGCCATGGCCACTTGCCTAAGCTAGATCATCTCATCATACAATGAGTCTTCACTTAGTAAAGTTCTTCATTCAGCACCCCCTTTGGTCACGTGATGCACATCCATCTCTTTTACAAGATTAAATCTTTATCCAAGTCAAATAAGAATTATTGTTTAATTACACCAAAACAACAAATTTTAACCCATGGTCCAGCTAGCTTTACCCAATCAAATCCAATGTATTTTATTCCTTATTGATAGGTGTGCATTAGGATATATTTTTATAGGTAATTGGCATGTGTTTTCTGGCATAATTGTTGTTTTTTGTTCCAGTTTAGGATTGATTTTGTATGTTGTCATTAAGTTTGATTTCTATTGTGGTTCTTGTGTGTTTGAGGCTAATTAAGGGTAAGAAAAGAAGAGGGAGCAACTTGTAGGTTCAACAAAAGAGCAAAGAAGAGAAGAAAAGAAAAGTTCATTTGTGTCAAATTCTCACATTCGTGGGAATCATGCAAATTCCCAAGAACGTAGGAATCATAGAAGAAATGAAAAGTGCATTTGTGTGTAATTCCCACGCTTGTGGGAATTGTAATATGAGGCAATCTGCGAGATTTCATTAAACCTAGGATTTTTGGACTATAAAAACATCATTAAGCCTCTATCTTCAAGGGAGATGACACCCACCTATAGAAACACCATCCTTGAGTGAAGAACACATGTTTGGAGCATTGAGGAAGGATTGAAGACAAGGATCCATCATCAAGATTGGGCAAAATAGCACATCAACACTAAAATTCCAAATTTTGGCAAAGAAGAGGAGTCTTTCTATTCAATTTTCTATCATTTTAACCTCTTCAATTCTTTGTAAAAATGGTTTATTTGATTGTTGATGATGTTATAGAGGCCATGTTAGGCTGATTTCATTTTAGGGATTTCTTTTGAATTATTTTGTCAAAACTCCTATTTTATTGAATTGAATACAATTGTCTTTGTTGATTGTTATTCTCAAATTTCATCTTGCAACAAGTGAGTGAGATGAAATTCGTGTAGGATTGTACAACGAGAGTTGACGACCTATAGACTAGAAATTATCATGTTAATTGAATAGTTAAAAGAGAGATCTTGATTAATCAATTGATCACCTATAGGATAGTTTAATATCTAGTTGAATCGGTAGAGTTATTGGGTAGGTTGAGAGATCATTCAATCGATTCTCGTTAATTCGATTAGGGAAAAATAGTTCCTCCTTGAGAGAGGGTAATTAGTACATTCAGAAATCTAGGATGAGACACAATTCAATCAATAAAATAGGAGGGAGATAAAATAAGGAAAAAGTAATAATCTCTAGCATTTAGATTCTTGAATTCAGATTTTCTGCAATTACGGTATTGTCCATTGTTTACATTAGTCTCTTTTAATTTTAATTTAATTTTCCAGATTATTTTCATTTCACAATTTAGTTGCTTAAACAAAGTTACGTTTAAATTAAGCGGTGTCTAGGCATCAATCCATGTGGGATCAATATCTGCCCTTTTTACTACAAGTCACGACCCGTTCACTTGTGATTTTTAAGCATAAAACAAGTAGATAGGTTTTACCTTCAATAAGTTTTTGACACCGTTGTCAGGGATTGATTGTTGAGCATCGTGCCTAATTTAGATTACTTTGATTAAGAGTTTTTGACACTCTTCCTTGTGTATTTATAGGTGCATGAACACAAGGACCACATGACTGAAGAAAGAAGTTATTGAAGACGAATTCCCCAACATTAAGAAGCAAGAAAGAGAAATAACAAGGGCAAAGTGTCTAAAATTTTCAAATCAAGATATGGCTGAAGAAGGAGAGCAAGAAGGACTAGAGTGAGGATTAATGGATTTCATGTAACAACCCACTCCCGCTGGACCCGAACCCGATATCGATAGTGATATCCAAATCTGTGCCCCGCGAGGGTGGCATGCCACATCACTTAACACTTAAGAGTCGGAATGTATATATATATATATATTTGAATACTCTTATCAATGATCATTAATTGAAGCCCACTTTTTCTTTTTCAAAACATTTTGTTTACTTAAACCGAAAACAAAACATATCACATTTTAATCGATGAAACATAAAGTACAGAAAGTTGATAACTCAAATTGGCCCATTTTATTTATAACCATTTGACA
>JANIIA010000192.1:18721633-18734828 GCA_027478495.1 Erythroxylum alaternifolium
CAACTTTCAAAAAGTTGACCAATGTTGACTTTGACTTTATTTATTAATTGAATCAAATTCAATTAATTCTGGAAAAAATCCAGAGTCTTATACACATTCTAAATGTGTCTAATAAAAACATTCAAGAACCTAATTCTTAGGAATTATTTATTAATAAATAGGAAAAAGCAAACACATCACATGTGTATGACACTTGTCACATTACTTCTAACACTAGTCAAACATTACATCATGCACGCATAAGATAACCACTTTAACAATAAGTGTCATGCATCTCATACACGTGGCAACATCTCATCTTAGATGTGCATGCATAAACTTTTTATAAAAATTTTTATAAAAAATTAATATATAATTTACATGCATGCATGTTCATCACACTTCTAGAATTTCCAAAACTTCATACATGCATCAAGTTGAAACTAAAATTGTAATAAAATAGCAAATGACATTCAATTATATTTTTCTTTTACAGAAACATGGTATAACATCTTAAAAACATTTCAGTGAAAGAAAAACAGAAAAAAATTCTAGAATTAATACGATTGTTTTCAAAATCAGAACATGCAATCAGTTTTCCAGAAAATCCCAGAAATCAACATATGAACAATTTGGATATAAATTCGAAATAAAATAGCAAATGACATTAAATTGCAATATCCTTTTACAAAAACATAATATAACATCTTATAAACATTTCTATGAAATAAAAACAGAAAAATTCTGTAATTTACACGAATTTTTCCAAAACAACATGCAAATCAGTCATAACGCAGCAAATACTTTGCACGTGTTCAATTCATCATCTATTACATGCATAAACTAGCTCTAATACCACTATTGGGTTTGCCATGGTTGCATGCATCACATGCATGGGATGCAGTGGAAGTGTCGGAATCAAGATCTCGACACCATGACAACCCGGAAACCTTAAAGTCTAACATGCATGCAAAGATATGTATAAAAGAATATGAAATGTAAAATTTTTACCTTGTGTATCTCCTCCTTTCTTGTTTTTCTCCTTGTTTGGGTTGTTGCAAACACCAAGCCCTCCCTGGATCTCCAGGAACACATAAAGATGGAAGAAGAAATAATGTATAAGGGTTATTTAAGAACCAAACAAGATGAGTTCTAGTAGATGCTCAAGATAAGGGAATGTAGGTTAAGAATCTTGTTGCATGCACTTTGATTCATGCAACAATTGCACGAATTGCAAGAACAAGATTCAAGACACTTCACTCTCACTCTAGAACTCTTCTAGAGCCCTTATGTTATCACTTATGTGTGTAAAAACTGAAAAAACCTCGTGCACATAAGTGAAGAACTCAGAAAGTGTAGACGATAACTCCTTCAAATCCTCTTTTTTTTTAAACAACATCAACATATACTTAAAAAATGTGAAGCACACAGTCCATGTGCAACTAGATGAAATTCAAACCTGGACTTATTCCTCATCACATTAACTCTGTCAACGGATGTCTAGTTGATTCCTCCCTTATAATCAACCAATTGGTCTTCTGTTTAATTTTTTAACAGTAACAACTAACTGTGAATATGTACAGTTTCTTCTTTTTCCTTCACTACTTCTTAATGCTTATAATTGACCCTTTCTAACCAAAGTGTGTTTTGGTAACATGGGTTGCTGTTGGAAATTTAATGAAGAGTGTCTAGATTTTCGATTTTGACCCCTTTGAAACATTATTTGTAACAACTTATAATATTTTGGCCTTGTGTGCTCGATAACCCCACAAAAATGACATGTAGGTATAAATTTTTTATTCTTCATTGAGACTTCTCCTTGGACAGATCTGATTGCACCACTTTTCTCATCATTAGACTTTGAGCATTCACCTTTATAGCTAATGCCTTGAAGGTCTCCTTTAGTCTTACCAATTTTCAGCAACTTTTTTAGATTTTCAGCACCTCCATTGAACATTCTTATTTCGTTTTTCGTACTGACCAGCTTCAACTTTGTTTCATCAAGCTCATCTATTGTAGAAAACAATTTCTTCTCTAAATCTTGAATGATGTTCTTAATCGAAGAGTTTTCCTTCTTTAAATTTTCATTCTTCTTATGTGTTTGCACCCATTTTGCATACATCAACTCATAGGCTTCACAGATATCCTCATTTTTGTCATCTGAGCCACTATCATCACTATCATAATCTGAGATTGAGCTTTAAGCTGATTCGTCTACGTTTTTCCCATAATTATCTTATTTACTGACATTTTCGTTATCGGTTATTTCCTTCTTGGTTGCTGTTAAGCAAGCAACTGGGCTTTTGCTGTATAAAGCAACTAACACAGTGTTATTCATAACTTCTTCTTCACTTTCAGATTCATTCTCACTCCAAGTTCTTATATAAGATTTCCCTTTTCTCTTCTTTAAGGTGTTAACACATTTTGCTTGCACATGTCCAAAGTCTTGACACTCATGACATTGAATTTTCTTCATTTTTCTTTCACTCTTTTTAGTTTTAGCTGCTTGTTTGAAGTGGCTATTTGATAAACTCCTACCGTTTTGTCTAAACTCGGGTCTATCCTTCTTCACTTTCTTTAACTATTTGCTAAAATTTCTTGTCAATAACTCCATATTCTCATTCTCATTAGATTTATCTTCAAAGTCAATCACAGCTTTACCAATCTCGGCTTGCAGTGTCAATCATTTGTTCTTCTCTCAATTATCTCTCAACAAATTCATCTCAAAGTTGGTAATAATCTCAATTACCTTATCCAAAGACAATTCAGTGATATCATGAGCTTTTTCAATGGCTACAATTTTTGGTATGAACCTCAGAGGCAACGATCTCAATGTCTTTTCAACCAGTTTCAGGTTAGAGTCCTTCCTTCCGAGTTAATGTGCTTAGTTTGCTATGTCACGCAATCTCTCATGGAAGTCTATAAATTTCACAGCCAACATCTGAAGTTTTAAGGCTGATATCATAGCAAAGCGATCTTCATCAAGTACACTGGAGATGGCATGCAGGGCTTGAGAATTTCCAAGCGCTCTGTCTTCTTATGCCCTTGCCCACTCAGATGCATCTTTAAACACTACTTCTCCCTTTTATCAGTCGTCACTGGATGTGTTAAGCTATTTAAAACCAAGTTCCAAGCTTTTGTTCCTTGTGCCTAAATGAATACTCTCATCCGTGATTTCCACGTAAGATAATTTGAACTGTCTAATAACGGTGGCTTGATGATTGATGTCCCTTCTCTTATAGCCATAATTGCATAACACAGATCTGCACTGACTTGATGTACCAAGTTTTGATTCGGCCCTCTCTTATACTAATTATAAATTCTGAAGGACGTAGTTCCGCAAAAACTTGGTTTTGCTGCAATTGCTTGTAACTGTATCTGTCGGTTACTAGATATAAAGCAACTATATCAGCAACTGTTAATTTTTCGGCACAAACGAAAATAGAAAAATAAATACGAAATTAAATAGATCAATACCTGAAATTTGGTAATGCAATTCGGCATAACTTACCTACGTCTGCGGGGCCTTTACCTAGTTTAATGCTTTTACTAACGACAATAGTTTTATGCAAAGCTTTACTGACCTGATATCACTCAACCCTTAACACTATCCCTCGTCCTCACAACCTATGAAAGTATTTCACACCCAATAGAACAACCGCCTCGTATTAACTTCAACAGAGGATTTTCTCAACAATGGTTAATGATAATGATACACAATAAACAACTCAAGTAATTAAACAATAACTAACATAAACAAAGACAACACTTTAGATAAAAAGCAACACCCCTAAATATGTCACTTTATCAACGAAAGAAAGGGAAGTTGTCCATCGAAAGATTTGCTGTGAGGCTTTAATATCGTCACTAAAAATCCCACACACAACAGCCACAAAACGTCTCAAATTAACAAATATTTATTCACCACACCGAAATGTCATACACGAAGGGCTGCAACAACCACGACAACTGCTGAATTTTTTCACACCAAACCAACAACAAAGATAGTATCTACAAAATCACGAAAACTTCTAGAATTTTCGCACACCAATATCAAAAAAACGACAGCCATAAAATTACCCAAGACAACCCTCAATTGTCGTTTAAGGATGGAAGAATACTTAGCCACAAAAAATCACACAATTAACCAAAAATACAGCACCCACTTATAATCGACTACGTCTGATACCATCAATAATCATAGCCAACATGAGACGATCCCATCAAAGAACAAAGACTTGGGTTGCATGAAGAAATCAATTAGAAGATTACCACTCACCCACATTTTACGGCAATTAACAAAAAGAACCTGAGTTACGCAGCCGTGGGACATGCACAAGCTAGATCATCTCATCATATAAGGAGCCTTCACTTAGTAGAGTTCTTCATTTAGCATTCCCTTTGGTCACGTAGTGCACATCCATATTTTTCACAAGATTGAATCTTTATCCAAGTCAAACAAAAATTATTGTTTAATTACACCAAAACAACAATTCTTAACTCATAGTCTAGCTAGCTTTGCCCAATCAAATCCAAGTATCTTCTACTTTATCTTGATTTAAATTTGAAAGTACATTATCTTAGAAATCTAATTATCAAAAATGAGATATATATCTTAACAAGGAGCACCTAAAACAGTAACACTATGAGGTGTGGATTAACAAATTTGCTTTAGCAACCATGCTCGAGACTGGAATTTTTTAATTATTTCTGATATTCTCTTTTCCAAACTCACGTTTGATACCTTAATTAATTAGTTATAGTGTAATTTTCTAACTTTCACAGCATAAAAAATGTGAACTGTATGAAAAACCAAAATTTTGTTGTTATTAATAACAACTCCAATTTATTTTTTTCTCAAGTAAATACCCGAATTACGCGTTCGTTTAAAAAAAAGGGGCTTGGATTAAGTTCAACTTATTCAATACATCAGCTAAAGTGACTCGGCATACCATATCAACCCACTTCACTCGAGTCAAGACCGACAAACACACATGAGACTACGAGAGCCAAGCGGAAACAGAACATACAATTAAAAAAGTTTCACATTCTTAAACAAAGACTTTTAGTTTTGGTGGTACAGTGCTACAAAACGTCATCATTTGAATTTAGCCTCTCCAATTGTCCTTCAACTGCCTTATCTTTTGAATAGCTTCAACGGGAGACCTACAGCCAACCTTGACCTGTCAACGAGACAAGTTTCACATGAGAAAGTTTGCGTGACTAAGCCAGATGCATGCGTAATAGTAGGGGAGGTGCTGAAGAGCAAAAATCAAGATACAACTAAGCCATGAAGTGTACAATGAGTACGTCTCCTACACCATCAAAACGGATGTACATTAAACATCTTACCTAAAACAAGTAACATACAAATCTAGCGATAGTAAAAAAGGAACCTGCACATCGGGAAGCTCCACACGCATAAATGGATTCGTCTCCATTTCTTCCTCAATCGTCGAGGGAATAGTGGGAAGGCCTGCCTGACGTTGTTGCTGAGCCCATGACAGCTTCTGCTGGGTCTTTAAATTGTCTGGTTCAACAGTCAGTGCAAACTGCAAGTTCTTGACTGTGTACTGGAAAACATAACCACCAAAAATTTAGCTGACTTGTGGAAAAAAAAAAAAAGCAAGGCACAGAGAAGAAAATAAAACAGAACTAGGTGGCAAAATCAAGACAAGAGTTGAGAAATTTGAACATGATCCGATTTCTTTCTGCAAAGATCTATCCAGTGCTGGAAAGACAACTTCTTAAAAGAAAAAGATATTTATGTCAATGATCATTTACATGCTTGCTGTTGTTGCTAAATTGCATAAGCCCAACAATATGAAGTTACAATAGCAGATACAGTGCTCACCACCACCCAGACAAGAAAATAGTGCCCACCAAGCATAAATATGCCATAATGTACAAGGGAATAAATTTCATGCTTGCTCTGAAGTACAGAGGAAATTGCATCTCTGATTATAACTGGTCTCACACGACCTCCTTTCAAATAAAAGTATCTTCACCATCACATCTTTTAAACCATATCAGTAGAAGTTCCACTGGATGAATCCAGTTGGGAAAGTGCTTTCAAGTATTTCAGTCCATTGGATGTGGTAGAAACTCGGAACTTATTCGGTTGAATTTGAGGATGAGGAAGGAGTCCTCAACTCGCAAGAGATATTGCTGTGAGGGATCTTTACCTCATGACCGCAGTAAACTTGGGTTGGCTTTGGCAATGAACCCAATGTTACACAAAGTGACTGATACATCTGTTCTGCCGTGCCTTCAAAAAACCTCCCACAGCCTGCAATGAACTACACAATACCAAATGAAGCTACCATATTAGAACCATACTTTACTAACAAAGAGGATAATTCAGATGAACAACTTCAAGCATGAAGAATGCTCAAATAAACAAATTTTTGGGGTGCGTATGGATCATAGAGTTGGAACTAGAGTTGGAATTGTAATCACAATACAATCGCAATTGCAATTATACCACTTAATAATTATAATAAGCATCTGAATTCCAATTGATTTAAGGCCTAGCAACTACAGCACTAGTAAAACGACAAAAACCTAACTTTTTGATAATACCAAAAGAAAGTATAGATGACTGCAGTGGTGAACGAAAGAAAGGTTTGTTTTGCCAAAAATAAAAAATTATAAAATAGATAAATTTTCAAAGTCCAATAGTTGCATACAGATTAAGAGAAAAAGAATCCATCTTTGGACATACCAATGTATCCCCAGTGAAAACAGCAGGGTCCTCGGTCTCCTTGCCAGTCACATAATAACTTATGTGACCTTTGGTGTGACTGATTGAGGAAATCAGAGAAACAAAAGAGTAAGAAAATTATTTTAAAGCAGAAAGGTGTGTTTTATAACTATTACTGAATTCAAGATTGAGCTCCACACATTAACAGACGACCAGAAATGGAGAATAACTTGGTATTTGTAAGGGGCATGATAGTTTCTAGAAGAAGACAGTTCGGTTACCATGGTGTGTGAAGAGCCAAAATATTAACATGATCCCCAAGCGACCACTTATCGCCATTCTCAACTTGATTAGTGCAAGCCATAACTTTGTCTAGCGAACCACCATACACCTTGATCGCAGGTACCAGCTGCTTCATCTTTTCGTTTCCTCCAGCGTGATCCCTAAGAACAATTAATACATCTCTGGGAACACATTTACACTCGGGCTTTTACAAAGTTGTAGTCTCTAACAAAGAAAGTAAATGAAAAGATAGAAACTAACCAGTGATGGTGAGTCGTAAGAACGAACTTGAGATGGACGCCGTGTTCACTAGCAACCTTGAGAATCTTGACGGGCTCCACCGGATCCACCACTGCGGCTTCTTTAGCGTCCTCGTCGATGATCCTGAGGATTGTTTGTCAATTATGAACCACTAAACCCAATCTCTGTATTTGCGTATGTTACAAGAGAAGAGGAAGTAGGAAAATTAGACTCACAAGTAGGCATAGTTGTCCTCCAAGCAAGGCACATGAAATATCTTCATCCTCTTGTCTCTCGATTCCAATCCAAACTCTTCTTGAGGAAAGACGGGGGTTGAAATGAAGTTCTTTCTTTTCTTTTCTTTTTCCTTTTGATAAATACATATTTTTATTTATTTACAAGGACAATGTCCAATTAATAAACTGGAGAGAAAAGCCGCAGTTGCCTGCCACGTATGCCAACCCCTCCTTGCGTGTCTCAATGTTAAGAGTTCTTCATGTCTATACTATTAGCATTTTTCTGTAAATAAATAGTATTTGGATCTTTTTTCCATTATCTGTTAAGAAATGATTAACACGCACTTGTAATAATCTATAATAATTATTATTTTATTTTTTATATATATTATTTTTTATATTCTATATTTATATATTATTTATTGAGTTTTCTTATCTATCAAACAACTTCTCTATTAATTAGGGCCTTAAGAATAAGACTGCATATTTTTAAAGTTTCCTAAATTTCGCATTCAACGAGACTTTTATTGAGATATTGTTGTTGTAATATTATTTAGTTGACTTAAAAAAATTAGTTATTAGAAAGGCAATTTGATAATGTTACATGTTAAAATCATTAAATAGTGAAAAATTGAAAGGGGTAATAGTTTCGCAAACTTTCCGATTTTATCGTGGTCGTCTTTGACACAAACAAAAACAAAACCGTTCAAAAGTGAAATAATAAATAACACCAAAATTTTGATAACGCAGTTCGGTACTTCTTGCCTACGTCTGCGAAACCTTCACCCAGCTTAATCACTTTTACCAAAGTACAATAGATCTACCCAAGGCTTTACTGAGCCGACATCACTCAACCCTTGACACTATCTCTCAACCTTACTTTTCGTGAAAGATTTTCACACCTAATAGTACGACCGCCTCGTACTAACCTCAACAGAGAATTTTCTCAATCAATCTTTTAACAAAAGAATAATAAACAAATAACTCAAGTGATCAATTAACTAAGAACAAAACAATAATACATTTGAGATAAAAGAGAAGAACAACTTTCCGAAAGGTTCAACTCCATTGAAAAAAATCTGGAAGTTATCACAACAACAATGGGCTGATTTACATAAACACCAACACGAAGCCACAGACCATATGCAGCCAACCAAACACGATTCAGCAAAATAATCACGCACAGACCCAAGAAGAACAAGTTTGAAAAA
This sequence comes from Erythroxylum alaternifolium, assembly GCA_027478495.1. NCBI lineage: Eukaryota > Viridiplantae > Streptophyta > Magnoliopsida > Malpighiales > Erythroxylaceae > Erythroxylum > Erythroxylum alaternifolium. The sequence goes on from JANIIA010000192.1 coordinate 18,730,285, forward strand.
TCAGAAGTTTAAACCACGGTGTATCTTCCACACATAACACATATCCCAGAAGAACATGTCAGATTGACGAGTAAGCAAGAGTCGAGAGTCAACCCCAAGAAACCAGAGTTGTCCAATCTTTTAAGGCAGTAGAACCAAATTTTGCGTTATTGAAAAGACAAAGTGAATAACAGGGAATTGTTGAAGAGAGGACGTCGCAATCATAAACAAGCACGGACCCCATTCATTACATGACAGAATCCCATATATAATGAATGCTCACTACACCACTACACTGTAACTCTTCTTACACAACACACGATTTTTATTTTCAGAAATTAACCCAGAGATGTAAGATGGCCACTGTGTGTTTTACTCAATCCACCATTAACGCACAGCCATACAATCTTTACTGCTCAACTAAGATTTACTTCTGTAGTATTGATTCAATAATTAATTAACACCCACGCAACCACCACTCTACTCCATACTAAACTAGGATTGACTTCGGTTATTGAGTGGTAAAAACTAGAGCACCTATATGACGCATCATATAAATCTTTTTTCAATTCAATTTTACTCCTCAATTCAAGTTGACGCCAACTCACCCCACAGATGCACATGCACGATTCTCACACTTCAAAAATCATTCACCAACATGCCACTACCACTTCTCTTTGTTTTCTTCTATTATCACAAATTCACAAAATCCACGCAAAACACAATTCAATTACCAACATGATAATAGACTTCAAACCAAGATAGGCATGATAATAGACTTCAATCCAAGATAGGATTCTTTTTCAACTAGAAGATTATTCGTATAGCTTTTGAATCCAAGTTATTATCCAATTAATGTCTTATATGTCCAATTAATAAATAATGTCAAAACTAATTACTTAGATATATAACATATATCCTAACAAATAGAGTGATAGTTTCAAACACCATGATCATACTAAAACCATGGTCGAAAACCAACTTGTAGGAGTGATGATTTTAACACGACTTGGAAGAATTAAAAGTCGACTCATTTTTCTTCGTCTTATGGGAGATTGAAGCAATTTTGAAACTTGCACACTTTTATTCACAAGATTAAAGCTTTAAGGTTCCTAGGTAGCAACATTGAAACAATGTAATTAATCGTGGTGATTAAATTTTTTATGTTTGATATTTGATTGGTATAGATAGTTGATAAAAATAGTAGATGGTGAATCTTTCAAACCAATAAGGAGTCATAGTCAAAAGTAATATGATGAACGAGTTCGATGTAGAAGTTGAAGTCTTATAATGAATTCTCATATTAATGAAAATCATGGAAGAAGAGTTTAAAGATGCCCTAATAATAACATAGGCAAATTATTTATTATTAAGTAGTTGTTATTTTAACATGAATAATTTATGTCATTATATGCTTATAGGAAGGGATGTAAATTTTTTATATGGGTGGATGAGGATTTAATTGAGATGGTCAAATCATTTAATAATGAATTAAATGCTAACAATAAAAGGATGAACGTTAAGAATAATAAGTTAAAATGAGGAGGTTGTATGTTAAATGATGGTATGCATAAAGCATATACATAAGCTATAAGGTGAACAGGAAAAAATTAGAGTGATATTGAACTATACAAATTTTGAAATTAGAACATTACAATAGTTGCTATTTAAATATAGAATAGATGCAATACTTGTAACTTTGTTTATTGAAAAATTATAAGAATTTCAACTTTATCAACCTTAGTGTTATACCATGGTAACTTATAAGAATCAATGATATTTTCTTTTTAGAAAAGCTGAATTGAATTAAGCCATAAAAGGCATGCTAGGAGAATAACTTCAATAACAAAAGTAGAAGAGCACTAGCAATTAGAGAGGATTACCACTCATTAAACTTAGAGGAAATAGTTCTAAACATTCTCGTTGGAGAGAAGATACTGCACTTCTTGGAATCTACACTTGTAAATTCTCATTTGATATTTGATAAACTATATAAGATGACTATAGAATTGTTCTTCAGAGAGGCATTTATCCTAGAAAATGCAATTGTTTCTCTCATCCCAAGTGCCTGTGACTAGGCAAGATAATGATATATAGAAGCACCATTTTATTGTTCTGTTTGGATGCTAATTTTGAGCACCAGGTCTTGATATTGTTCAAATCATTTGATTCATAGGTAGTTAAGGATCTCATCAGTAGTGCTTTCCAAATTTCAATAGTAAAAGTGTATTTAAAGAATAAGTGATCTATTCTTTCTTGAGCACTTTTGCAAAGTGTACACAAGTTGCTGAAATTTAGAAACCTGGCAAGTTTATTCACAATTGATAGCTTGTTCTTCATGGAAATAAAGTGGTTGAAGCTTGCGGATGAATATGGCTCAACCACACACCACTTTAGTTTAAGATCTAAATGCCAAATCACATAATAGAACCTTTTTGCATGATTGGACGGTAAATATGTCATTAAAAGTGTATTTTCGAATGAATCTATGCTCTTCTATATTAATAGTGGTATAAATAATCTCATTTTTCATAGAGCTAACAATAGGAGTTTGTTTGATGATCTCCTTATTCATTAAAGTTGTTGCTAATGTTGCTTTATGGTGAATCACAAACCTAAATGGTGAGCCATTAACTGATTCATCTAAAGGACCCATAAATAATCAATTATCTTGCCAAAAACTAATGGATTCTTCATTTCCTATTAGTTTAATGAAGTCAATTCTGAATCTTTCTATGATATTGAAGATTGCTGTCAAAGTAGAAGAGGGATAGTGCTTCATATACAAACTCCACACACTCCTTTTTTTATGAAATAATTGTATATCCATTTATACCAAAGGGACTACTTATCATAATGAGCCTCCACACTCTATGCCCATCCTAAAAACGTCTTCTTTCTTTCTAATTTGAACTTGATGAGTTTTAGATCGAGCAAAACTCGATTATACTTAAGTTAGAACTGTATGTTTAGGCTCGGTCAAGCCTTAGGTTGAAATTAAAAATACTTTAGTCGAATTTAAACCATAAACGATCTTACTTGATTCAATCCATTGTGAACCCTAATATTAAGTAGTGGAATTTTTGTTTTCAATGTAAAAATGGTATAATTAATAAGGCAAAATTGAAAATTTTGACCTTAATATTTTCATCAAAATATAAATTAGACCTTAATATTTCAGAGCATTCAAAATGAATCATAACATTTGCAAAAATATTTAAATTAAACCCTCGGTAGCTGAAAAAGCTCGCAAAGTTATGTCTTCGTTAGTTTTTTACCACATAATTGCTAATGTGTCAGAAATGTATTATTTTATAATCTACGTATTGGCCCACAATGCCAGATTGCATACACGTGGTACTGTGGGTCACATCTTGACATCCATTTTAATAAAAATTAATAAGTTTTAATGATATTTAATTATTTTTAGTCATTTTAATTAAATATAATTAAAACTAATTGAAAAATTGTAGAGGGTTAATTAATTCTTAATTTTCCGCAATCGTCTTTGGCGTCAATAAAATAAAAAGACACCGAAATTTGGTACGCAGTTCGGTACACTTGGCCTACGTCTGCGGGGCCCTCTCCCAGCTTAATCACTTTCGCAGGAGTTTAATAGAATTACACAGAATTGGTTCAACACAACTTCTCTTAATATCTGTAACTATCTCGCGACCTAACTACCCGTGAAAGATTTTCACGACCTACTCATGTTAACCTCAACAGAGGATTTTTCTTCCTACTTTCACTCAATATAATAACAAATAAAAATATCTCAAGTGTATAATCATCTGAAAATTAAATAACAACTACTTGAGATTAACAAAAACTTCCCTATGAATTTGTCTCCACCAAATATCAAGGCTGTCACCAACTAAAGTATCTGCTGCAATCAAGACTTCAACACAAATCCCATATTGCAACCAGCAGCAAGTCAAGAGACAGGACAATCATGCCCTCACGTATAGGAGAGATTAACAGCCACCAAAAAGGAAACAGAATTTGTAAGAGCAACCCACTTCCAAAATAACGACTGTTACGTGAACAACTGCTCAATCAAAAAAAATTGCATATCACACTGTAACACTACCCTTATGATTTCGTAGTTAGCCGTCCTTCCAAAACAAAAACAAAGACCAAAAAACGCAACACTTCAAGAGGTCTTCAATACTAAAAATCACACACCCAATACGCAACCCACTTGACTTCTACTTCAACCAAAAATCAACACCTGCATGATAAAGTCTGCACACACGTGTCTTCAACCAAGAAGACTTCTAAACCAACTAGGAAAATAACTTGATCCTTCATGATAGAATCTGCGTAGCTTCAATCAAGAGGACTTCCAAACCAACTAGGAGGATAATCTGCAGATCTCTTTTTATCCATTTAAAACACAATCATCTCAATAAACAATCCCACTTAAACATAATCATCTCAATAAACAATCCCACTTAAATCCAAATATAAGTGTTCCACTTCAGTTCCAACACTTTAACAAAATAATGAATTTTGTATGTCCAATTAAAATAAATAAAATGATAAAACAAAAGATATATGCATAA
>JANIIA010000192.1:18759084-18782277 GCA_027478495.1 Erythroxylum alaternifolium
TTAATTTTCTTATTATTATAAAATTAATAATAATAACAACAACATTAAGAAGAAGAAGAAAAAGAAAATTAATAATAATAATAAGAAGATGATGAAAATTAATAAGAAGAGGGAGAAAGGTAAAGACAAGGAGGTGGTATCTTTAGCTATTCCTCAAAGTACAGGAATAACTAACCCTGAGATTATTTATTCTGTATGTTATTTTCTAACCAAACAAAAGAATAACTATTCATCAGGAATACATCAGTAATAGAATAGCTACTCCACTAGACCAAACAGGCCATTAGTGTACTCAGAATGGATTCTAAAATTTCTCAACAACTCAGGACTATTCAGCAACTTCAATGTTTCTAATCATTCCCCTATTAAGATTATGTTAGTTATGAATCCTAAGAGACTTAAAATTCCTTTCAAATTATTCAATCATCTTATTGATAAAGATGAGTATGAAAACATAATTTCTAGAGGACTCAGCAAACCTGTTGAAGTATCCAATTCCTTTAAATTAGTTACTAGACTAAAATTTATAAAGGAGGAGTTAAAGATATTACACAAAGAACATTTCAAGAACAACTTGTCTAAGGTGAATTCTCGTATGAAGCTAAATGATGTTTAAACTAAGTTATATTCGCATCCAAGGAATGAAGGATTGAAGGTGGAAGAGAAAGTTGTTTTAAACTCTTAGTTATCCTTCTTGGAAGCTTAGAACTTTCTTTTGAGGAAAAAGACCAAGGTTATCTGGCTAAGAGATGGAGAGCAAAATACATCCTTCTTTCACAAGTATACATAGAAGAGGAGAAACACTAACCAGATTTCTAGAATTTAGGACTTTCTTGGTAACTACTATTATGACCAAGACAAACTAAGAGATCTAGCCTTTGATAATTTTAAAGCCTTCATAAGATCTAATTTTGGTTCTTCTAATTCTCTTTCCCTCTTATCAAATTTCATCTCCTTCTCTAAAGCAATCTCAAATCTCCCTTCTTATAGACCCATTCACTAATCAAGAGATCATAGATGCCCTATTTAGCTTCAACCCCCATAAAGCCCCAGGTCTAGATGGATACAAAACATATTTTTTCCAAATATCCTAGAATCCTAAGTTTGTAGCCTAATCCAAAAATCCTTCAACTCTTGTTACCTTCAAAAGAGCTAAATAAGACATACATCTACCTAGTTCCTAAAATCCCTAATCCATCTTCACTCTGAGACTTTAAACCCATATTGTATTTTATTCTATTTTATAAGATCATATCCTTAAGATTAAAACGTCTCATGATTTCACTAATAAATATTTATTGTACTAGTTTTGTTGTAGGTAGGAGAATCGGTGATAATCTGTGGTACATGTCGTTAGGCGTATTCAAATTAAATCCTTATTTTACTTTCAATTTATTAATTAATGTAGTATAAAGCAAATAAAAGTTGATCCTACGAGGAAATTTAACTTACTAATCTAGTTTATTAATTACAATATTTTCAAAAGAAGCAATTACATTATAATAATTTTGCTTGTATGAAAGTAATTCCAAAACAAAATATAAACACATGATATCTTCTTTAATCCATATAAATAAGATACATCATCAAAACGCAAGATAAAATTATAATACATTCTTAGAACAAAAATAAAATCCAATTTTATAATACATGGTTATTTTGAGCTCAATGCATTAAGCTATGTTCATACAACTAACTTTACATAGAAATATAAAAGAAATCTAAAACTAAAACAATTATAATTAGTGGAAACCTATGAATTACACTAAGTTAATACGTAAATAAAAAGAGGGAGTGTTTAATGTTTAAAACGAATCAAATTAAATTTAGGAATTAAAGAAATAAAATATAAATCTAGCATAATATTTACAAATGAACAAGCAAGTTTTGAATTTTAGTTTAGTCATGCAATTTCGATATATACGAGATAATCCAAGACATTTAACAAAAAAATTGTAGAAAACCAACTGACTGGTTTCTACTTATTCCTTTTTACTCTTAGAAATTGAACTAGCTTAACACGTCAAGCATAAAGAAACACAATCAACAATCGAAATTTGACATCAAAACTCCGACAATTACATAAATGTTAAATCCATTCGGTAATCAATTTATTTAAAATAATATCCCAAATAATCAAAGCAACATAATTCAACTATAAGTCAACAATTAATCGTAAATTAAAACGTGGAAAATCATAAATAAGGGAAATTAGGGTCCAGAAAAACTCATTATCATGCTTCAATTTCAAAACCTAGACTAGCCTTGAAGGTCTGAAAAGTCCCTTCACTAACCTTGAACCAGCTCGAAACAGGTGAGATTTGATTCCCGGTCACCACAATCACCCCTCACAATAATTTCCCAGCTTCAACCCAGCTTGGAAGATAGAATCTCTTAGAGAACTCTCTACTTGGATGAATGCTTGCTCTATTTTTTTCTCCTTATACTACAACCTTTTTATAGCTTCACAAAACACTTCAAACAATGCATGTTTCTAAAATTTCAAATGAATGTGGAGCTGAATTTCTGCTTATTTAAGTCGCTTTGATGAGATAAAATCTGATCTCATTTATTTTAAAATAGATTTTCATATAGATGAAGACGTTGGAAGAGATATTTCTGCTCTGTCGCGTGTTTACTCCTCTCTACTACTTCTGAGTTTTTTACATTATCCAGCTTCTTGGTTTTGTCTTTTGATGTGTGTTTTATTTCTGTTTTCCAGTTGTTGGATTGTTTTCTTCTCTATCGCTTCAATCGTTTTGCTTATTCTAGATTCTTCTTCTACGCTGCGTTTTATTTTGCTTCTCATTTGCTGGGTTGTGTTTCTTCCTTAACTACATCGTTTTGGCTTTTACGTTTTTCTCCTCTTTGACATTGCATTTTATTCTCTTTTGGGTGATGGGCTGCTTGTTTTCTACTCTTGCTTCTTTGCACTTTGCATTTTGCTCATGATGTGTTACCGTTTTGTTCCTCCCAGTAGCTTCTTTTTGTTGTTGTCATTTTTTCCATTGGGTCTTGCATTTTTTTTTTATTCTTTGGCCTTTTAGAGTGTGTCATTTTGTGTGGTGGGCTGATTCTTTTTGCTGGACTTTCTTGGTTAAACTTCATTTTGGGTCCACCAGGCTTAGAAGAAAACATTTAGTACAATGTAATCCTTTTTAGAAATAAAATATAAAATTAAGTAACTTGAATAATTAATAAGAAAATGCAATAATTTACCCAAATGTGCTATGAAAATAATTTATAACAATATAAAATAAGGGTATAAAATGTATTACAATTTCTACTCATCAATATGTCACTAGCTTAGTAGATCTTTAAGGATTACCATTCCAAGAAGTTTATTAAAAGTTAATCAATGAAGATTGACTTTTTCAAAGATTTGATACTCTAAATTGGAACTCCATCATTCACTTCCTATAAGCTTTTGGGTTTTCATCAAAATTCATTAATTGGGTGGCTCAATCCATTACAACAAACTTGTATAGTGTTCTAGTAAAAGGTAAGGCTACAAAGCTATTTTGAGGAAGGAAAGGGATCAGATATGGGGACCTTTTATCCACCTATATATTTTCTCGAGCCATAAAAGCCCTCACTAGAATGATAACCATTAATATCCAATAAAATCCATTCAAATATCATCACAAATGTAAGAAATCCAAGTAATTTAATCTATCATTTAAGAATGACTTATTATTATTGTATGGGGCTAATAAATTCTCTATGTAACTTCTATTAGACTATTTAAAACAATTTACAGAGATATCAGGCTTGCACATCAACAGAATCAAAAGTTATATATTCATATTAGCAACCATTACCTCACTGGAACAAGTTTTGGTACAAGCTTTAGCACTTCAATTGGCTAAAACACCCTTTAAATATCTTGCCATACCTATCACTTCTTTTAAATTAAACAGTCTTTGATGTTATTTTGAATAGGACTTGTAGTTAGATATCCAAAAGCTTATCATATATAAGAAGGGTGCAATTAATAAACTCTGCTCTTGGGAGCATGCATACATATTGGAGTTCCCATATGGCTATAACAATTAAGATCATCGAGGACATTGAAAAAATATTCAAGAACTATCTATAGATTGGCTCAATGAGTAATAGATAAATGCCTAAAGTCGAGTTGAAAGAGGCTTGCTTGCCTAAAGCATAAGGATAATTGGGCATAAAATTAATTAAAACCATATAAAAGATGTTAGTGGCAAAGAGGATTTGGAGCTTATTTAACGATAAAAAATCCTTATAGGTGAAACAGATGAATGAGCAATGTATTAGAGGCTCTAAGTTTTGGACTATGAAATTATTTCATACTCCTCAGCTACTACTAAACCTATCTTGACTCTACGAGAGACAATGGGAAAAGAAATGAAGTTCCTAACAGGGAAAACGAGCAAATCAACTTTTGGTTTGATAACTAGACAAATCAGGGATGACTATATCTCCAACCTTCCTTCAATGCTCAAAATTACCCCTTCTTTTGATAGCAAAGGTCAAAGTAGTGATAATGAATAATCAATGGTTATGTCCTTTAAGAGGATTGGTAGGTTTCATGCCTCATTTTCCTAACTGTACCCTGAATTAATCTAAAATTGACAAGGTAGTTTGGCTTAAAGGACCTTCAAAAAGTTTCATAAATGCCTCTTGTTCAACCCTTTTCTCTCCAAACACTAATGAAGTTAAATGGGGGTAAGTTGGTTCATTTCAAGAATAATGCCCCTAAACACTCAATCATATTATAAATGGCCATAAAAAATAGGCTCCTTACATTAGATAAGATGTCTTGGAAAGGTTCTAGCTTATGTATTCTATATCGATCCTATCTAAAAGCTAGGGATTATTTATTGTTCACTTGTGACTATTCTTCCAGAATCTGGAAAAGTATGCTAGCAAGATTTGACCTGCAAATTGTTCCCTTAACTATTGAGGAAGCAATAAAGTGATTTCAGACAATAAAGCAGAAACTCATAAACACTAGTGGCTTCACAATACTCAAGTTGTTAATAAACAATATGGTATATAAGTTATGGAAAGAAAGAAATCACGAGGGTTTGTTTGCAAAAAATAAGAACCTAAAAATTTTAACAGAGATGTATTCTCAATATCAGAGAAAGATTGATTTTTGGGAAGTTAAATTATAGTTACAGTTGGAGATTAAAAAATAGATGATGTCCTAGTTAATGGAAAGAAGCAGTTATAATCATTAACATAAGCAATAATGGAAAACAAAAAACTGCATAGCCTTAATATGTTATCAAGAAGTACCAATCGGGGATGTAAACTGGTCTTCAAGTTAGTTTGCAGGCTATCCACATAATCAAGGACTTGAGTAACGAAAAAATCCTGGAAACCCATGAACCTTAAGCAAAGATAGGTAAAAATAAGATGAGCACTGATAATTAGGGCATAATTTATAGGGAACATGCAGGAAATTATAAGATAGAAACCAAATTTACACAATCAAAAAAGGGGATGGTAACTCATCTATTTCAAGGAACTTCTTTATAATCTTAATTAAATTAATTAAAACATTAATAATTTTAAGATTATCTTCTTCAATCATTGGAAGTATAAAATTCTTAATCTAGTTTATTTAAATAATGAAACAAATTCCTAAATTATTGTGAAACTTTAATTAAACCAAAATTCCTAATTGAATTTAAAGGTTCTCTCCTCTCTGTAAAAATGCTTGCCTTTTCTTGTTTACCAACACTCCAAGCCCCTAAAAATCACCTCTCTTCAATTTTAGGTCTCTAGCAGGAACCCCTGTAAAAGTCCTATTGTAGTTTTCCTTATCCCTACAAGAACTATAGATTTTTACTTGAAAGTCGCTCTTAAGATTCAAAAACAATATTCACCTTCTCAAAAAGCCAAAACTTACATAACAAAACCAATGGCTTTGGTTTTTGTAGGCCCATACTAAAGAGACTAACAAATTGTAATAGGAGTAAGACACGTAAAAGGGAAATCAATAGCTATAGCATCAAAGTTTCAGTGAAAGGATATAATTAAGTTGGTTCTCCAGTTGGTCATAGAAAATTATTCAAAGCTAAAAATGACAATCTAGTACAACGGTGTTAGAAATTCACAAGTGGAGTAATCACAAATCAGAAAGAGATACAAGCATGAAGTGAGTTACAAACAAAGATAGGACTCATAACCTATTACCTTAAGGTTTTTGATTGAGATATGATGTCATGGTTTTATATGGGCTCACTTAGATCCAGTTCTAATTTTCTCTAAGCCCCTTCAAAACCCTTCATTGGTATTAGATATAGGTTGGCAAAGTATGATGAATAGAGATTTATAGATTTATGTCAAATGAATGGGATTCATAGAGTGACTCAAATGGCTTCGCATGAGCTATGGTTTAAGGGGGAGCTAGTCTGATATGGATGGACCACTTGTGAAGGGGGATGTTGGAAATTCATAAGTAGAGTAATCTCATTTTGGAAAGAGACATAAGGATGAATTGAGTTATATACAAAGATAAGACTGATAACCTATTGCCTTAAGGTTTTAGGTTGGGATATGATATTCTGGTTATATATGAGCTCACTTAGATCCATGTTTAATTTTTCCGAAGCCCCTTCAAAACACCCTTCATTGGTATCAGAACTAGGTTGGTGAAGTATGATCAATAGAGATTCATAGATTTGGGTCAGATAAATGGGTGATTCATGGAGTGACTCAAATGGCTTCACATGAGCTATAGGTTGAGGGGGAGCTAGTATGACATGGATGGATCCACTTGTGAGAGAGAGATGTTGGAAAGTCACAAGTGAAGTAATCTCATATCAGAAAGAGACATAAACATGAAGTGAGTTATGTACAAAAATAAGACTCATAACTTATTGTCTTAAGGTTTTAGGTTAAGATATAACGTCTTGACTGTATATTGGCTCACGTGGATTTGGTTTAATTTCTCCCTAGCCTTCTTCAAAATCTATCAAATAGTTGGTGCAAACCTGAAAAGTGCTTCTAACACTTAAGTGCTTGTGAAACAAACTTCTATTGCTTTTTCAATGGAAGGCCAAATATTACAGTTTGGTTAAAGAGTAATAAAGATAAATATTTGGATTTAGGGACACCATTATCTTTTAACATAAAATGTATACTTGGAGCAGTAGACAAATTGCAAATGATTAGAGAACAGTGTGAAATTCAAACTTATATGGTTGAATTAAAGAGGCGTGACATCATAAATAAGTTAGAGAGAGGAGACGCGTTCAAATTTAACTAGAATTTTACAATTACTTAAGAATTAATTTCTTGATTTAAATAAGTTATATTTGAATTTTAGTTAAAATTTAAATAAAATAATTAAGATAACAAATAATTAAACTAATAAAAATATTAGGAATTTTAAATTTTAAAATATGTTACTTGAATGTGACATACACTAGAATGTGGAGTTTATTAACTATTTTTTAAATGTATACATAATATTTAACTGATGACATTTTAATTTTATTTAATTTTTATTTAATTAAGGTCTATTTTAAGTATCTTAAAAATATTAAAATTAAAATTAAACATTATAAAATATTAAATATTAAATATTATTTATGAGTTTAGGGATAACAATAAGTCGGACCCATCTTAACCCTAACCTGGCCTGACCTTTACTACTGGGACACAACCCAATACTTGATCGGGCTGAGGCATCCTGGCTCGAGTCCAAGCTTAACTTGGTTGGACCCAAACTTTTTTAAAATTAAAAATGTAAAAATGACGTTATTTTTAACAAAAACAACATCATTTTGTTTATAAGAGTCAGGTTTCGACAAATTGAGTCCGAACAATCCAAACCTAGCTCGAGGTCAGATTTTTCGTAAAAATTTGAGCCTGAGACCCAATTAAAGTAGGCCCCATCATTCAAAAATGAAATGAGATGCAATAGTGAAGTCAATGTTATCATGGTTTGCGGAGGCTGATAGGCATGTATATGGTCAAATCATAGGATGTGAAATAATATGAGTAGCGGCCGCATTAAGCTATCATCCACTCCTAGGTCCTAACATAGTTTAGGATACTGTTTCGTACTGGTCAGTACCAACTGGATGGTACTGTACTGACAAAAAATAGAACGGTACCAACGTCTTTGGTACCAACCGCAAGTATCGGTCGGTACCAAGTGTTTTCACTTGGTACTAGCCGATACTCAAAATACCCATCATATACTGGCCGGTACTAGAAAATTTGAAAAATATAGGGACTTATTAGCAAAATTTTCAAATTTTTTTAAAATTAAAACACTTGGTATCAGCCGATACTAAAAATACCGACTATATACTTGTCGGTACCAGAAAATTTGAAAAATATAAGGACTTATTAGCAAAATTTTCAAATTTTTTAAAAATTCACTCTCCCGTCTCTCTCCGTCCCTCCCCCTTCTTTTTTTCAAAGTTTTTATAATTAATTATTTAGTTAAACTTTTATTGTGATTTTTTAATTTCAAATTTTAAAATAAAATAAATATTTTTATTACTAATAATAATATACATTAAATTAAGCTTAAAAATAAATTATTTTATTTTGTGTTTTCCATATTATGAATAATGGAGGCAAATGTTGCACAGAGGGATACAATGTGCATATTGCTACATTATGTTATATGATAGATTCATTGCAAATAGTGATCATAATCAACTTAATTATAAATAGAGAGGATTGTCGATATTATATGGCAGGAAGGCTTCCTATTAAGGCAACCGTGTCTTTATCCAATAATATGTTTCATTGCACTGGTCCTCTTCCTTCGATTGAATTATTAGATAGATATGTAATGACAAGTGTAGCTTCCCAAAACCATATTCTTGAAAATCTAGTACAATTGTGCCAAACTACCAAGTTACGAAGGAAGATTGATATCCTTTAGCACATTTAATGCACTTTATAAGCAAATGAAGAAGATATTTTCACTTGATCCAAATGCACTAACCTAATTTGGAAAAGAAGTAAATGTTGGTGATTAAATAAAGGCAATTGTTTTATGTGATTGACATAGTACATACAAGAATCTGCGTTCATTAGTCGTATTCCTACTTTCACTCTAGCAACTAATATAAAGGATTCAAATAGTTAATAATAATACACAATCCTCAAAAGTCAATGAAAATGTTTCTAAAATGTCACCAGTACCGTATATAACTTATATTCCTTGCAAAGTCATTGAAAATTATACAAGGAAACATAATGTATTCATCTTCACTAGAAATAAAACACAAAAACATACTATAATCATTTGCACTAGTAAAAATTATAAAATACAATCTATTCATTTAATCATGCATTACAAAAAAAGTGACATATAGTGTAGCCTCATATTAGTGACACATAGAAAGATTGTTACTAAATGAAGGTTATACCAACAGTTGAGGAGAGTGTCAGTAGCAATAGGGACGACCACTAAAAATCATCCTTAAATTCAAGTGTATAGTGATGGATCACGAGTTCCATCCCTAAATTTAGGTGACTAGTGACAGTTTAGTAATAGGGACGTTAGTAGCAATAGGGACGAACAAGATTATCTGTCACTGAATTCAAGTGACTAGAAACAATAATTAATTTTACAAATAACATTTATATATATATTTCCAAAATAATGACTATATATATAATTAATTAATAACTTAAAAATATAAATTAAAGTAATATATAGAAATTTAAGTTTAATTAGTGTCATTTTAAAATAGGAATTATAAAGTTTAAATTTTCTAATTTTGATAGAGATAATGTTTGTAGAATTAGTTAAATTGATATCAATTTTAATCCTTTATCAGTAGAGAAAAATTCAGCTTTGAGTGCCATGTAAGGTGATAAAAGACATGTACGATATATAAGTTCTTAGCATCTTTACTTGAAATATAAAAGCACTACTAATTTTTTAAGTATAATTTTTTTATTATTTATGCAAGTTGTTAACAAGGACAAGTGTTGAAGTGACTTAAATCATATGCAAACAAAGACAAGTGTTAAAGAACTGTTAAGTTATAAAGGAAAAACACATGTCCTCCTTGCACATGTATATGTTTCTCTTCTGTACTTTTATTACATTGTTATTAAAAAATTAATACATTTTTACGATTGGTGTGGTGTTGTCTAAAGTAATTGCCTGGTTGCCTAAATCGTGTCCTAACAAGGTCAGGTGTCACGAAGCAGGAGAATTGAGATTTTAAGCTACACTCGGGGAAAGGGAGATTTAATCCTATAAAATTTTGGGCAAATCAATACTGCAAGTTGTATGATTGTTGAGCTGAGAAAGATTCAGGTGAAGTTGGTTCAATCGGTGAAGCAAAGAAGCTTGAAGATGATCTCTGTGGTGAGAGGAGAAGCCGAACTCTTGAAGTTGAACTTACCAGGCAATCGACTCCTCCGTTGTGGGTAACCAAGAAACCTAAATCATTTTTGAGTTGCGGGTAAACAAGAAACCTAAATCTTTGTTTTCAAAAAGGGAATAAAATTCTTCTTTATTGATCATACTTGCAAAGAGTAAAAGGTTTTCTTTGCTTAATTTAATTGTTAATTACCCGAAGCCTTTTTCTTTTGCAATTGATGAAGACAATTGGTTTAAATTCTTTCTATAATGAATTCCAGAAGTGATATTTTACAGGTTATACTGTCGAATGTTACTCTTAAATTCGGTTTTCACTTCTTTGGCTAACATATCACTAGAAGTTTTTGAAAAAGAGTTTCTTATGGGGTTTGCTTATAGGTTAGTTCACTGTCAAATTCTTTGTTACAACTTTGTTTAGGTTGAACATGCTCTTTTTCTTTGTTTAAAACTACTATTTCAATTTATGGAATCAGTTGATTTAAATCCTTTTGCTTAGTCACCTATAAAGAGGGAAATCTTATATAGAACATATATGAAATACCAATGGAATTAAATCCCTTTCTATTTGATTCAAAGAATTGATTCTAAACTGGCATTGAATATTTAAACATATAAAGTTAACTACATTGAAAATTTATAGTTGAAGAGATATAATTTATGGGAAGCAATAAAGTTATAAAAAAGAAACACAATCCTATCACAACTTTACTCCAAATAGTCTTATAAGCAACTAACAAGCTCATAATCGTCAAGTTGATCTGCACATAAGAAATATTCTTCTATTCATGATGATTATAATATTTATTTTATTTCATTTTCAGATCCTTCTAAATTCCTATACATTTTCTCTTCTGGGGTAACTTCATCTCCTTCTTCAATACTTTTATCAGTTCTGGCTAAGAGATAGTGATCATATGTGGCACCATTAACATCTTCAACCCCAATCTGTTCAGTTGGTTGTACTGTCCCATTTCCTAATGCATCTTCTATATCATAGACATCTCTAGTGGTCATGTGTTTCACAACTAACCAATCTTCATGAAATGGATGTTTGATATAATACTTTTTTTTTGCCTCTGATGTAAAAACAATTGGTTCGTCATACAAATTTGCACCTTTATGACTTAGGTGTGAAAATTTCTCTAGTGTGTATCCAAACTTGTCTATTTTTCGGCCTTTATTTATGTCAATCCAGTCACACCTAAAGAAAGCAATTTTATCACTGCCATGATAATTTAATTGCATGATATCGGTCAACTGACCATAATAAGCAACTTCCCCTATAATGAGATGAGTATCTCTTATAGTTGAATAACTACTTGTCTTGTCCATCACTATCACTCCACTGTTTTGTGTTTTTAACTTTGTTTCACATGATTTTGAGTGAAATCTATATCCATTAATAATATAACCAGAGTACTTTCTAATATATGGTAATAGACCCCTTGAAAGTTTCGGAATCTAATCCGTGACTAATATACTTCCTTACTGATCCAAAATCTCAACTTGCAAAACTCAATTTTTATTATAATAATTCATAAAATATTTAAAAAGTATATTATTTAAGGCTCACATGTTTTTTAAACCATTTAGCAAAGTCACGACTTTAAATTTTTTGAATATTATAACTACTTAAATGCCTTAGATGTGCTTTTCTCCTTATAAACTTTTCATGCTCTCTGCATATGTATGTAATGAACACTTAGTGTTACAAGAGTTTGAAATTGTTACTGTATATTTAATCTTTAAGAGAAAAGAAGTGGTAAGTGCTTACTTTAGAAATGAGGCAATCGCATCTCAATTGTATAAGACATATCTATATGCTTGTAACAATGTTTGTTCATCTGGTTTCTTAATAAATTCTCTTTCTTTTCTTAGCATCAGTGCCAACAACATTCTTCCTTCCTAATGGTTGGCCCATATTGTATAAGTCAACCTCTTGTGAACATAGATTCTCTTCTTCATCATTTTTTCTAGTTCTGTTAAATTGAGTCTCATCATCTAATAAGTAGCTCGAACAAAAAGTCAAACATTAATTTGCAATATACCCTTCAGCAATTGATGCTTCTGGATAGGTTCAGTTACGCACATATGATTTGAGTCTCCCTAAATACCTGACATTTGGAAAAATAGTATATGAACATTAAATTTAGTTTTTAATGAAGTAAATGCAAACACTAAATTTAAAATGGCGTTAAAAATGTACCTTTCTATAGCATACATTATTCGATATGAAGCCGGACCTGTTACTTTTGCCTCAGAAGCCAAATGGATTACTAGGTGAACCATAATTGTAAAAAATGATGGTGGAAAGATTCTTTCAAGCTTGCAAATGGTAAGAGCGATCTTTGAATCCATATGCTCGATGTCAACTTCATAAAGTTCCTTTAACCAAAGCCCTTTAAAGAAATTGCTTAAATCAATTAAAACTATGCTTACATTATTAGGATAGTTCCTCGAATTGCTATAAGGAAGAACTCTTGAATTAGAATATGGAAATCGTGACTTTTTAACCCAATTAGCTTTCCTTGGCTTAATTGTACACAACTAGAGATATTTGAAGAAAGCTCCTCAAGAGCTTTTATGTCTTTTAAAACTTGCAAGAAAATGTCTCTTTCTTTTAATGTCATTTGGTATCATGCTCTAGGCAAATATGTACTGTTTCTTCCAGCATGCTTTTTGTCCAAGATCTTAGAGGTCCATTTGAGCTTTATAATTATCTTTTGACTTTTTCCCACACCAAGAACTATCCAAAGAATGTTGTCACAGACATTCTTTTATGTGTTCATCAAGTCAAGATTATATCGTAGCAAGTGGTGCTTCCAATACGGTAAGGAGAATAGAATGCTTCTTTTCTTCCGCAATGACTAGAACTTTCAACACCATCAATACTATCCAACTCTCTAACAATCTATGTACCTGATAAAGGTATTAGTGTAGATCTTAGTTCTTGCTCCCCTTCAAATGATTGTTTATCATATCGAAATATGTGGTTCTTGTCTAACCATTTACGATGACACATATAACAAAATTTTCTACTATGATATAACCACTTAGATGCAGTGTAACATCTACAAATAGGGCATGCAAATTCTCCTTTTGTGCTCCAACCAGAAATGTTAGCATAAGTTGGAAAAACACTTATTGTCCATAGAATAATGGCACGTATTTTAAATGATTCTTGTTTTGAAGCATCAAATGTTTGGACTTCAACTTCCCATTACTCTAGTAGCTCTTATATTAAAGGTTGCATGTATATATCCAATCTATCCCCAAGGCTTTTAGGCCCTAGAACAAGGAGTGACAAAATAAAATTTGGTTGTTTCATGCACAACCAAGGTGGCAAATTATAAGGAATCAACATTACTGGCCACGTGTTATGTATCACATTCATTATTCGTAATGGATTAAATCCATCAGTAGCTAATCCTATCCACACATTACAAGGGCAGAAGAAAAATGGGGATACTTGGAACTAAAATGTTTACAAGTTTATGAATCAGCCAGATGCCTCAGTTTTCTATCTTTTTTACAACCATTCTCATGCCATGTTGTATCTCTCGCTGTTTTAAAATATAAGAACAATCTTTGTAATATAGGTATTAAAGGAAACCATCGTAAAATCTTTATAAGTTTTTTCCCACCTTGTTGCACTTCAGATTGTAACCTATCCTCTTGGCCTCCTTTATTCGACAGCCATCTAAAGGCCTCACACTTGCAACATACTTATTTGTTTGTGTTGTCCCTCCAAAACAACATACAATCATTAGGACAAGCATGTATCTGTTCATAACCAAGTCCCAATACTGAAATTAACTTCTTAGCCTCATAATATGACTTGGACATGATACTTCCCTCTAGTAGAACATCTTTTAAAAACTCTAGGAACATGTCAAAAGATTTGTTGCTTCATCCATTTAAACAATTTAGGTGATTTAAATGAATAACACAAGATAATTTGGTGTGTGACTTGCAGGTAGGATACAACACTTGTTTTGAATCTTCTAGTAAATCATGAAATTTACCTCTTTCTTTAGTATAGTGGAGTTGTTCATGTGCAGTTGTAGATGGTTCTTATAGCCTCTCCTTTGATTCATGTATTAGAAACACATCTTGTAGTAGCTCATTCATAATGTCTTCAATATGTAACTCTTCTTCAACTATAGAGGTAAATGCAGCTAAGGAAGACTCTTCTCTATGAACAATCCATTTACTATCCTTTTAAAAATCCAAAATGAGTTATGTGTTGAAAGATCATGTGTCTTAGATGCCAATATGACAGAATACATCTTTCATATAGACATATAATCTTATCGTCTTTTGCTTTTATCTCAAATGCAAAATCTAAAAATTTTTTAGTGCCTTTTATGTACTCAGGACATGTCATGACCTTAAGCTTAATCAAATTTTTGTCCATTAAAACGTTAGCCTACAATTACATTATAGCAAAGCAATTAAACAATAGCTTATAAGGAAATGTGAAAACATATACTATTGTGTTTATCAAAGGGAAATTGCTTTTACCTTACGTATGGTTGCTGTCTCATGTATGAGGAGACGGAACGAAACAAAAATTTGGAGACAAAACAGAACAAAAATTGGAGACAGTGAGGTGTTTGGTTGTGATGGACATAACAGAAAAAAATTATCTCCATCTCGAGGACAGAAATGTGTTTGGTTGTAGTGGACAGAACATAAAAATTGTGTCAATGACGAAAATACCCCTACTCCTTAATATGATTAGAAATATGTAATTCATTGATAATTTAATAATGAATGATTTGTATTAGTAAAAAAGTTAACAAATAATAATAATAATAATAATAATAATAATAATAATAATAATAACAAAATTATTAATAATAATGATAATAATAAGATAATTAATTTCGTATGATAAAAATAATAATAAAAAGAAAATAAAAATGAAATAAAAAATAATAATAAGTACAAAATGTATAATAATAATAATTTTAATAATAACAAATGCAAAATTAATAATAATAATAATACATATAATAATAATTATTATTATTATTATTATTATTAAATACAAAATTTATAATAACAATAATAATAATAAATACAAAATTTATAATAATAATAATAAATAAATAAATAATATTGATGATAATAATAATAATAAATACAAAAATAATCATAATAATAATAATTTCCATATAATAATAATAATTAATCAAAATATTAGATACTATTTAATTTGTTATTTATTTTCAATTTTTAAAAATATTAGATACTATTTAATTTGTTATTCCAACTAAATAATAATAAAGAATAATAATAAATGCTAATTTTCAAAAACACGATATCAAAAAAATATCAAAACCATAGAGATTCCATTAACTATTTTTTCCTCTTAGTTCTGTCGCTGGCATTAGTTGGGTGTTGGACAAAAGTCTGGGGACGAGGACAAAAGTTTTTGTCCTTCGATTTTTAGAGGAACAAAATTTTTTTTCCCTGTCATCCAGGGACGGAGGACAAAAGTTTGGAGACAGCAACCAAACATGAGAGAGGGACATGATTTTTTTGTTTTGTCTTCTGTCCCCACTAACGGGGACAGCAACCATACACTGGGTTATAGAATGTTCTAATGTTGTAGTTGCAAAGTTGTTATGTTAATAAGATGAAAACTTAATTTTTGCTTAAAGAAAGGTTGTTTTCTATACCACTATTTTTGCATTTTCTTTACCTACCATATTTTTTGAGACATGGTTTTTGCTTTCACAAATATAATTAAGAAAACACAAATTGATAAATGATCTAACTTACCTTGAAATATGGTGAAGAAAGTGTCGAGCTTAGCCAAATCAATTGAAAGGGCTTGTTAGTTTCTTGTGAACTGATTGTAGTGCTCCAGTAACAAGATTTGAATTAGGTTTCTTTCCTGAATCTTCGTATGAGAGATTTTCAATGATGATGAAATAAAGTAGACAAAGGGATTCCAATTAGAAGTAATGGAAGACTTCACTTTCCTATAAAACTAAATATATAAATAACCTACTAAATGTTTTTAGTAAGTAAATTTTTATTTTTTTGTGTTAGTAGGTAAATTTTTATTTTTTTGTGAAAGGTAGAATTAGTTTTGATTTAATTAAATCTCTTGATAGCAAATATATTCTTTCTCTATGTTATAGTTTGAAGAAGTAATATGAAATTAATAAATAATTTAACTAGTTACATGAAATTTATAATAATATTATAATTACTTTATATTGTGGTTAAATTGTTTAGCACTATAAAAACTAATGAATTTGGTGTTTTTTTTCCAAAAACATACCCGAACACAAGAATTAAAAATGTTTAATATTTTAGGTATCAAATGTAAAGGCACTATTTTTGTTTTCTTAAGATTAAAGCGTGGTCTCCAAAAAAAAATTTTTCCACTCTCTTTACAACCCTAAAAGGTGTCTATTCACTTCCTCTTCTTTGTGTTCCTAAAGTCTTCACCATTTTTGTCTCCTCAGAAAACATACGCCACTTTATTTTCTCTATTTGTAGTGGATTCAAGCAAGTAATTTGCTAGGTAATTGCAAAGGTTTTAGTCAGAGTAATGTCATCAATATCCAATTTCAAGCATTTAGCTTAAATTAATTGACAATGGAAAAGATTGCTTACTATGCTTCACCAATTTATTATTGATTAGTTCTTTCTATTTACATATGCACGTATCTTGAATCCTATTTGATCATTTTCTAAGTGTAATGTTCCTTCTATATTTTTAATCATTATTTCTTCTACAAAATTTTTTAGTTTTGGTGAAGCAATTTATCTATTTTTCTATCTTAATTTGTAGAATATGGCAAAGTGTAAATTTCTGACCACACCTCCTACTGTTGTCTCTATAGAATCTAACCTTGGTCACTCAGAAATTCAACCACAACCACCAAGGCAACAGTCACTTGCATTTGAACAACATCAATTATCCCAATCCATACTGCAACAACCACTATAAAGCCAACCCTCAGAAGAGGTAGTAGAATTGCAAATGCAATCATAAGTTCAACAACGACAAAAACAACAAGATCATGGAGCTCCTCAAACTGGCCCAACAGTTCTAGAACCAAATGAGCAACCGCATCCAAGTGGTATGAAAACCAAGATGTTTCTTTAACTTTTTTATTTATATTCTATTTATAATTTTAACCTATTTTCTACGTGATGAATTAGTCCGAAAAACTATAGAATATACTCATGTACTTGATGTTTGGGATATTGAAGAGGGAGAAAAGATTGTTATTAATTTCAACATTCTAAATAAACCAATTGATTTCGAAGGTGGAAAGTTCAATCAGTTCTTAGGTAGCATGGTTAGAAAGTCACAGCTTGCGCCTCTTCGCTTTAAAAGTTGGAAAGTAATGCCATCTAGCTACAAGGAAGAAATTTGGAAAATAATAGAGGTTTTGCATGTCATTTACATATGTTCATTTGTTCATTGTTAGTTTGTAATTCTTACAACATTTTTTAGTACAGGAGAAGTTCCAATTTCAACCACTTACTAAAAATGTCAAGAAAGTTGTGATTTGTGATATGGGTGATAAGTGGAAGCATTGGAAGTGTGAGGTGAAGAGCAATGCAAAGTTTGACGTGAACATATCTGTTGAAGCAAATTTAACGTAACTTACAGATGATCAAGAAGATAAGGAACAATACAAAGCACTTGTAAATCATTGGCTTTCAGATGAAGCACAGGTCTTTTTCCTATGTTTAACATTATTTTATATTGTGGTTAAATTTATCCTTTCTATTTAAAACATTATGTATACTTTGCTGTGTCAAGCTAAGATAAATGTAGAATATCGTTCAAAACTAAAGGATCCACATCGTGGGGGAATAAAATCATTGGCTTGGCGAATCCAAGAAGAGGTGTTTATTATACCTTAAACTAATTTCCCAAAATTGGGTATTCTACATGTACTAAATTTGTACGTGTTTTGCATGTACCCGAAGTTCCTCATTATACATGTACATGTTCTACATATTGACTTTGCAATCTACAATTTACCAAATTTGTGTACAGATATTAACCTTTCTCATGTGAAATTTTTATCTAATAGATTATTACTTGTATTGGAATTGACTTTATTCTAAACTTGTGTTTCTATTTTGACAAAACTGGTATTGTGCCTTTAAGAGCGAAACTCTATATTAATACTAGAAAAACAAAGGATGGAAATTTTGGTACTCTATATGCAACAGAAATGGTGATATGAACTCTTTATAACTATAATTATTACCTAGAAAAAAATTATAAAGCTAACACATGTCACTTTTTTATGCTTGCTTATGAACTTATAGAGGGTAGAACAATATCCTAAACCTAGGACAATGATGCATATGCTCAAGCCAAGGGGCCAAATAAGAGAAGGTGTGTAGGTGGACTAGGAAAAGTTTACATAACTACCAACAAAATAGATGTCCAAATATGGGAAATTAAAGATCAGAATTTAACGTTGCTAGGAAAGTTGAACAATGTTTTAGGAAAGCTTGAATATTATGACAATTTATTTTAACAACATTTTCCAACTATGAGTGGTCATTTTAGTAATATTAATGGAACAAATCATCAGGTATGATTTTCTTGCTTTTATATATCAATTTTTTGAGTGAAAAATGTTAATTTATATCAAGTATAATAAACTATTCTCTTAGAATTACATCTTATTAATATGTAGTAGGTACCAAATGGGCGAAGTGATCTACATGATTCCCATAATGGTTTGCGACGCTCTTTAATGTCAAGTGCATATGTTGGTGACAACCAAAAAGAGTATAATCTTAAGCTTTTGACTTATTATAGTACTATCTTTTTTTTCTTAAAGTCATTTCTTGCCTTAAACTTTTGATTTATGACTTGTGAGCTTGTTATAGATGTGTTGTATAACTCATGTATGCTCTTTTACTAGAATATGATTAAAATTTGAGTTAGAATGATCACATTGATTGCAGGCACAAAGTTAGAATAATTAATTATTTAGACTAAGCAACTTTAATACCTTTTCTTTCTTAATGTTAGCAAGTATTTGTATCATTTTTTATTTTATGATTTCATCTATGTTAGAAAGTGTAATACTAATTAGTTGTAATTTTTCAATTACACAACATTGTATTTCTTTTCCTTGACTAGCTAATCACTTGATTGACCATTTCATTTTATTTGGATTCTAATACTTGCCTCTAAGATATGTATTTTTATATTTATGATTAATTTTTAAATTTATTATTTACAGATGAGCAAAATGATAGGAATTCAAGTGTGGTTGAAGGCATGAAGCTAGAAGATGTGACGGCCTTAATTTTCGTTTTTTTCCTTCCAAGAAGCATATGTTCTTTTAGTTAGGTTTTTATTCTTTTGCTAACAGTAGAACAAAAATTTTAGTCATTAAGTAATGGTTTATTTTTGAACATTACATTTGTGATATATGTAGTTTGGATCACATGCTTCCTTTTGTGTTAAAAATTTTTAGCTATACAAGACTAAATTAATTTGTCTATATTTTTAAATTTTCTATAATTTTAAATTTTATGATAAAATTTCTCATCAATATTGTTCCACTAAATAGTTATTTAAAAGTGACAATTACGATCAAAAGATATACCGTCGTAATATCATTTATACCAATTCATAAATTTTTGTTATAAAAGGTATTAAGTAATAAATAAATTTGTCATCATTATATATAATTCACTAATTACCAACCAAAAAGACAGTGTCCCAATAAGTTGTAGTGATGAAAAAGTTGGTTATAGGGACAAATATTTATCGTTACTAAATGGCTTATTCCTTGTAGTGATGGATTGCTTGGTTAATCCACACTTGACTATGAAAGTTGTCAATTGTGATAATTGAATAACCCTCGATTGGGTTATCCTTCTCTTGCCCATTTAAGCTTGTAATTATTTAAATGTTATACGTGGATTTACTTTGAATCTTAAGCCTCTTGGTTGAAATACCAACTTAAATTTTCTTTTTGGTGGTATATGTGGAGCTACTAAGCTCACATGTTACTTGGACATTAAATTCAAGAACAATGCATTGTCAATTTAATTGTTTTCATAAGAAAGAGTAAGTGATTTTTGTAATTACTTGCTAGGGTATATCATATGATGTTGTGAAAACCATCACCCAATTGTTGCACCTATAAAAATAATCAATTAAAATGTTAAAATTGCCTAATTAAAAAACAATAAATTTTGATACGTACATTGGCTAGATCTTAACCGTCAACAACAAATCTTTTGTTATTATGCCCAGTGTTCTTATATTTTCTACACTTTTATTTTTTTACTATTTTGAAACATTCTATCTGGGTTCTTTAGTTTATTCTTGTCCTTTTTTCTTACTTTTTTGGTATTTATAACATCACTCTCTTTGTTGGGGGTGAATCTATTCATTATTTGTGACTGACCATGAATCTCTCTTTTTTTTAGCTACAACATATGCTGGTAAACATGTCTAAAAATGTCTTTCTCGCTAACCAATGTTTCAATGTTTTGCTTGGAATGATGTAATCAAAAAGTTCCCATACTCTATAGTTACAAATTTGGTCCCTAGTAAGTTTGTTGTATGCTTTCCATCTCTTTTTCAAACCTTATAAGCTCGATCCCATTTATATACCAATCTCCATTGTAATGCCTCTCTCTTTGTTTTTTTTTCCCAACTTCTTAATCATATTAAATGATAAATCTATCTTTCACCTTTGAACATATTCCTTCATATTTACGCATCTCCTCGTGACTATGGTCCTTATGATTTCAAGAAATATTGATCTATCTATGCCTTACTAGTAGTATACACGCATCAAAAGTCTCACTTATATTGTTGTTTTGAATAGGACGTTTGGAATCAAATGATTGATAACTCTTTCCACAACATACTCAAAATATCTTATTTTGATCTTGTCTATTTTCTTTTGGTACTCATTGAAATTTTCAACATAAGTCAATCATCCACATATAAAAAAATTGCTTCCTTACCACTCCTTATTCTATACTAATTATGTCCAGCACATATTCTAGTAGTGACATTTGGTGATATAGTTTCAATAGTCCTAATAAGACCTTGAAAGTCCAAACAAGAAAATAATTCAATGACACATTGCCATAAAGTTAGAAGTTATAATTCAGAAAATAATACAAAGCGATACAAAATAAAGTGATTAAGGAGGTTAAAATGGGGCAAAGTGATATTGAATAGCTAGAAAAAAATTAAATAAGTGCACCAACTTCCAGTCAATACCATTATCAATAAGATTTAAATAGTCAACCCACCAAAATACTCAGAGTGACATGGTTATGTAAAGACATAAATGGAAAAATATCAAGTGAATTATTCAAGAATTGGACGTACTAAAAGAAAGAAGACCACAACACATTTAAAAGATAAAACACATTAATATCCAAATATCTTTTGAACAACTAATTAACCTTCTAATTATAGCAACTTTGTTAATTCACGTGTACTGAATGATAAAATTCTTTGAAAGAATGATTGAATTCACATAAGATTACAACAATGTTCATATATATACAATCTCACGTAACCATGCACTACTAATTACTTAACAGCTAAGCTAACTTGTAACTGACAAGTATAAAGAATCAAATACATTTAGTCATACTATAACAAGTGTTCTCATGCATTAGTCAACATTCCCCCTCCCATTTCTTCTTCAAGGAGGCTTAAAAATATCAGTCAAACCAAGTTTCTCATACAGATAATGATGTTGCCCAATAGTGAGACACTTGGTTAAAATGTCTGCTAATTGATCATGCGTTGAAGTGTAGGCAGTAGCAACTAATCCTTTCTGAATGTGCTTTCTGACAAAGTGACAGTCTATGTGAATATGCTTTGTTCTCTCATGGAATATGGGGTCAGCAACAATTTGTAAAGTAGTTTTATTGTCATAATGAAGAGCCACTAGCAAATCTATCCCATAACCAATCTCTTTGAAAAGAGACATAATCCATATTATTTCTGCCACAGTTACTGTAATGCTTTGAAATTCTGCTTCAGCTGTGCTTCTAGACACAATTAATTGTTTCTTTAATTTCTATGCTAGAAGACATACTCCCAATTTCACAAAGTATCCAAAAACTGACTTGCGTGTTTCAATGTAA
Source organism: Erythroxylum alaternifolium (assembly GCA_027478495.1). Lineage (NCBI taxonomy): Eukaryota > Viridiplantae > Streptophyta > Magnoliopsida > Malpighiales > Erythroxylaceae > Erythroxylum > Erythroxylum alaternifolium. Next base: position 18,781,574 of record JANIIA010000192.1, read on the forward strand.
GTAGCCCAGTCAGAGTCACAAAATGCAGACAATGAATTTGTGATTGCAGCTTAGAAAATAAAAACCCATTCTTGGATTCCTCTTGAGATATTTCACAATCCTTATTATAGATGTATGATGAGCTACTGTAGGTGCATGCATGAACTGACTAAAAGCCTGAACTACATACAAGATATCTGCTCTCGTGTTAGTCAGATAGAGAAGACGTCTAATAAGGCATTGATACAATGAAATATCTTCCACCAACTTCATTTTATCATCAGAATCACCAATAAAAGAAGCAAAATATGCAAAAATAACTTTATGATTCAGGTCCATTGGAGTATCAACTGGTTTAATTGCACCTTGACTTATATCAAAAAGTAATTCAAGCACGTATTTGCATTGATGCATAACCATGCCCTTAGTTGAACAAGCAATTTTAAAACCAAGAAAAATTTTTAATTCACCCAAGTCCTTGACCTTGAATCACGCCTGTAAGTATTGCTTAGTGTCTGAAATCAAGGTTGCATCATTCCCAATGATCAAGAGATCATCAACATAAACCAGAATAAGAACCATTTTTTAAGCAATTTTTTTAATAAAAAATGAATAATCAAGATGACTTTGGAAGAAACCAATGCATCGGTGAGCTTGATGTTCCATTGGCGAGAAGCTTGCTTGAGTCCATATAGACTCTTCTTGAGCTTGCATACAAGAGAAGT
>JANIIA010000192.1:18851518-18862331 GCA_027478495.1 Erythroxylum alaternifolium
CTAGTTTACATCCACATTTGGCGCTGGTATTTTATGCTCCTAATATATTCTTGCAAATCGGGGAGGTTTGATCATTTTACTGTGAGTAAATTGTGCTAGTCCTCCCAACACTTAAGCCTAGATAACTCCTCCTGTTCACATCAGAAATTTCGACCATTGGGGAGCGCTATTCACGCGGCTGACTTGTAATTTCTTTATGTAGCCATACTCGTCCTAGCTCCTTAAAAACTAGTATACATTAAAGTATTAGATACATCTTTCTGTCGAATAAATCTACATCTGAGATCGATGAAGCTATCCAATTGATTAGAAGAGAATTGTCCCATGACTCTGACAGGCATGAAGGCTATTCACCGCTTCTTCATAATTCAGATGAACTTATATAGATGCCATCATTTTGTAGTTAGTAATGGATCGCATTGTTGCACACGCGGATTTATCTTTGTATTGAAGAAAAATGATGCATTCATTTACGGTTAAACTTATGTTACGCTAGCTTTATCCAAGTAATAAATAATGCATGTATCACACGGCTGATTATTTTTAAAATCTCACTTGTACTTAGTGGACACCAATCAATTCTATTTGAACAATGGCCTCGTTTGGTCGACGACCAATCAACTATTTTTTTAGCTGATTGGTTGTTTTCAATTGTTTGACTTTTCAAACAGTTGTAGAAGTTGTTTAGTGAGTAGCTCTTCCAATGGCTGATTTAACATAATCAACCAAAAAAGAAAACGCTTTTATTAGCGTTTTCTTCAATAAGTCAAAATTTTAACTATTAAAAGTCAATTATATCCTTTAGAAATAAAATGTTGCCCTTAAATGAAAATGAAAATAAAAATAAAAAAAGTTGCATAAATTTTTCATAGATGATGAAACAGTACAGGTGAACATGACTTCTCTAAAATCTAAATTTTTATAAAAAGATTCAATGAAATACTAAGATATATAATATTCATACCCTTATAATTTTTTTTAAAGTCATGCCTTCATAAGCCATTTTACACATAAACAACTAATTTTACCAAACATCTTTAACAAATAGCTAATGCAATCTGTTGGTCAAATTAACTGATATAATCAGCAATCAGCTAACAATTAATAAAATCAACTGATTGAATTAACTGTTGATTGCCAAGCACGGCCAATAACATGCGTAATCTATAGCCTTTCACTCATGCATGGAAAGTCAAGTTTCTGATGTCAAAAGTTCTAACCGTCAAACCGCCTACGTCTATTGATGGAAAGGGTGCTTAATACTAGTCATGTTTCTTATGTACATGGTTGTAAGTACCCTATTATTGCGACACTTCTCACCAGAGTACAATGGTTGAGGAAATGCTGGGATGGAGCTCAAGATGGTGAATACTAATTCAGCTACTGCTTTAGAGATGGCTGTTAGATTATCTGCTAAACATCGTTGGCAAAAAAATTGATATGCCTACGTAGTGGATTGATGTTATATGAGATCCATATGAGGCCTGAACAGATCAGATTTGTTCCCATTCATAATGTTTGAACACCAAACATCTATTAAAATCTTGAAGGTCAAAACATACCATCCCCTACAAAGGCTGCAACTTAACAGGGTCTCAGGCATTCACTCCTTCGAATGGATGAAGACCTTGACCCTTAATAGCCATAGATATGACTGGCTGATGACAAAATTCAGCATGATTCATCTAAAAGAATTATCCTTACTGAAATCCTATTATGCTAATAAGGTTCCTATGTGCCCTATTTACTTGGTTCTGTCAGAAATTGCCCAGAAGCACAATCACAAAAGAGAGAGGTGAAACAAAAGATAAAGCAAAACCAAGATAACCATGGGAATGATCAAAGCATCAATCGTCATCGTCAATAAGGCCTCAAAAATAAACTAGAATCCAAAGCAACATTATTTATATCTGTTAGTTGTCTCCCATCAGAAAAGGCTGCAGATCAGAAAGCTTTTATAAACTCAACATCCTTGTTCACTTCCCGTCGGATTCTCCTTTCTCAAAAAAGGTCCTCCTAATCCAATCAAAAGGCTGGCAAAAGCAAATAGCGAAGCTTCAGTTCAAGAAACATATTCCAAAACATTTCTTTCTGTTGCTAATGTTGCAAATTACAAAATTCGTAATGAAAATGTGAAGAATAAACAAGGTAACTAAAGAAGAAAGTCAGGTGATCAACAATTTTGTGGGTCGATAGCATTAAAACATATTGCAATCAATCAATCAGAATTGAATCCATATCTTTTAGATGCAGTAGCCAGTCAAAGTAAATAAGGAGCTTTCAAACAAAGAGAAGTAAATGATCCAAAATCTGGAATCAACTGTTATTGTTGTTCTATTGCACTCAATTTGCAGTGGAAAAGGTACATCTTTTCTCATTGATTGCATGAATCAGCTTTTATCGCTGGCATGCAATCTTCAACTCTCAAAATAGAGATTACGGGTTCTAAAAAGCAGATCTAAATCCAAAAGAAGCGTCCATATCCAGAACAGAAGTAATTTAACGAAAAATTTTGGAATCAGGCAAGAAATCAAATGCTTGCAGCCACCCAATGGAAAGTATCTTGACAAAGATAGAGAGGGCGTAAGACACAACAGAAAGTACAATAACAACAAACTTTCACCGAGAAAGCGAAGAAGAAAGAGGAAGAAAAAGTAGAACCTGAACGATCCAAAGAGCAGTGGAGGCGGCGGCAACGCCCCAGAATACGCCGGCCTGGATGTCGGTAGCTTGAGGACGAAGCCTAGGATTCAGGAACTTGAACATCGACCCTTGTCCTGCCATTTTGTTCTTGAGGATGAAGACGAAGATGAAGCTGTGGATCAAACCCTAACAACCAATTTTATTTCTCCACTCCTGTCTTGTAAAATAATAAAGCAACATTTGATGATTCAATCAAAGCCGTTCGTTCCTTTTGTTTAAGTTTTGACGAAATTAAAAATAATCATTGGACACTTATTAATATTATTATCTTTCCAGCCCATATTCTTCCCTAATTACTAATTAGTAATTATAAGGTAGTATATGTCACATAGAAATGACAATTAAAATGAGGGTGAGGGAATTCGGACAAAATCATAATTTTATTTTTATAATTAAATTAGGTAAAAATTTTGTTAAGACGCGGAATTTGACTTTATAAATTATTGAGAGTGTTTGATTGGTACACAGGATTCCAAGATCACATATAACTGAACTCCGTAAGTACTTTAAAGAGAATGTTAACCAAAATACAGTCATGAGAATCCCAAATATCAGTCGAAAACTTGTAGCTTTCTCACATCGAATTCGTCCCGTGCAGTACATAGCAACCCGCCGTGGCATATTCTCTTTTAGACTCTGTGTTCCTCTATCAGTCCTTTCATCTGAACAGTTCATGTCATTGGTTTCTACAAGTTGGAATATATCTTCCACCCAGTCACGGAATTCCCTGAAAGCTGTGATACACGGATCAACTGCCCATTTGAATTTTCCAATCCTAGTCTCATATGTATTCCGCACATCAATCACCATCTACGTGTAAAATCTGCCAGATTAGATATGTCAAACAAACAAAAAGAAAAGTACTAGACGGCTAAAAGGTCAGATTCAATCATTATCCGTGGCTGGTAACTGTAAAAACCAACATTCTAATCCCAATTGCTCTTCTGTTGCATGTATGTTGCAAACCATAGGCAACACCTTCACAAATTAATTCTCATAGTTGATAAATGAGATACATTAAGCTCATAATTCCAGGCCTCCGAAGCTTATGCCCAGGGATCAAATTGCTAGCCATCCTAAATTACTATTAGTAGTGTAAACCAAAGCATACTCTTTCGACATAGAAAATAAACCAGTAGCTTCACATTGCATTTACCAAAAAGTGTCTTGTTTCTTAGGGCCCAAAAGCATTTACAGTACAAATGCACGTAGTCAAAGTAAGCGTACTAAACAAAATAACAGAGTGGGAAGAAAGAGCAAAGGGCCACCTAGAAGCCAGAATGAGTGCAATCGTAAACCAATGGTGCTACTTGAGAACTATCCCCAACATATACAAGTTTCAAATTGTGCCCATATCCAAGTCACAACTTCACAATCCAAAGTGAGAGCTATAAGACAGATGCAACTAAAAGTTAAAAAAGGAAATCGATATAAAGTTAACTCATGGTATTTGGATCACCAATCAAAGCATTCCACTCTTTTGGGCTCACATCCCACCACTTTCAATAAGTGACACAGCAGTCATACTAAGAGTGACAATGTGCATAGACATACAAGTGAAAAACCAGCTACTCATTTAGAGATACACTTCCAAAATCGTAAACTAAATCGAATACAAAAGATCGAATTCGTATTACAAGAAAGCAATACCTCTTTCTTCAACTTGACTCTGTCATGATCCCAAGGAAAAGGTGCATCATCCCCCGCTGCTAGAGGAGAATTACTCTTGTGCCTGTGATGGATGAGTTTGGATCACCTGTCTCCTGTTGCCTGAGCATCCAGACATAAATTAATGCAAACAAGTGATCCATTCCCGTGATGGATAGCTTCATCATCAGGACCAACAGGTAAGTCCACTCGTCTTAAACATTTTAGTCGATCATCACTTTCGATGAATTGACAACTCTTTCAATTGATTCCCCTGTCCCAGTTGATACCCTCAGGACAAAGGATGATTCCACCTGAAACACGCTGAAGTGCGTCAGCTTGGCTAAGTAAGAATTTCATCGGGGCACTCTATCAGCATCAATAACAATAACAAAAGCTGCATACTAACCTAATAAGAGTAAAATTTTATAGGGTTACCTATTAAAAGAATCAAACTTTTTTCAATTTTTTAATTATAACTCAAAATTTAAAAAGTAACAATAAAATGACTAAAATTTCAATTTTTTTCAATTCTAGCTCGACGTTAGTCTCATTGTTATCTGTACTGATGTGACACAGTTACATGTCGACGCCACTCATTAATCAAACAACTCAACTGATTTAGGAGAAGATTGTCTAATTAGCGAAATGACTTCGTTTAGATTTGATAGTAAAACGATTACGTTTCAACTAAAATTAGATCTCCTTTCTTCTCTCTCTCTTCTTTGCCGAACTCTTACTCTAAAATCCCTAATTTGTAGCCTAAAATGCCCCAAATCCTCCAAAGTTCATAAGAGAGTGAATTCTTACGTTGGTGTTTTTTCTATCGCAAAGTTATTTGCTCCATCAGACTAATAAATATTCTCTGTAATTTCGTGCGTGGGTGCTTCACAAGAGAGTGATTTCTTTGTCGGGTAAAAACTGAATATTTCGTTGCTAGACTTTTTGTGGCGCCGACTAAGGTATTATTGGTCCTCTCTCTCTCTTTATTGTTCTTTCCACTCCGATTTAGTTTTTGTATGAAATGTTGTGTTGTTGTATGAGGGTTTTAAATTGGTTTGTGCTTCCAGAAATTGACTTGTATTGTGCTAGGGTATTAGGGTTTCAAATTAGATTGTGTTAGGATATGATTTGTTTTTTATTGAAAAGGAGAATTGACTTATATATGTACATAGCAAATTAAACAATGAAAACCTTGAATACTCCTACACTTGATTTTCAGTATGAAATGCAAGTCGAATAAAAAAAATAGGAAATAATAAGGTCTAATATTGAGATTTGATGTGATAAAAGAAATTTAGTTTAATTCGATTCGACCTGACTCAAAATCAATAAATTTGATTCAAATTGATTAAGTTTTAGGTTGAATCCAAATTTTTATTTTTAAATTAGATCTTAAATTAAACTCGAGTTTAGATTCGACAACTTCTACAATCATACTTATCATAAAGCCCCATCTTTTCTTATAAACAACACACAAAACAAAGTCATCCTCAAAGCAACCGTGTAAAGTTTTCACTTTTATTATTGGTTTATTCCTTACAACCAATTAATCGATTCCTAATCATTTTTCTATTGAGATTGAACATTAATAGAGCATAAAAAGAATATTACATATTATTTTTTTTGCTTTACGAAGAAAGTAGTCAATTTTATAAAATAGATTATGAATATACTAATTAAACAAACATGTGAGTGCTTATTAGAGAAAATTTTCATTAAACTGACCCTATATGAGAATTTCATTTGGAACATTACTTATATATCTATGAAAATTCTCATTGTAATGTTTGAATAAGTGATACTTCGACTTAGATCACTAAAATATCTCATTTAAAGATTTATATGTTTTGATATTACTTATGACCTATTTTCGTCAAAGGTAGCCCCATTAGTAGTCATTGAATGTAGTATGAATTATACGGAGGTAGTTAAGTGAGGATTCATTACCCTAAAGTAATTAGAGAGAACATTGCATTGTGTTTTTATTAGTATTGATTTGAAAAATCCTTAGATAAGGCGAAATGACATTTTAAAAATGGCATCCAACTCATATTAATTTAAACAATTGTTAATGGTGAAGAACTAACATGATTAAACTAAAATAGAATATACACTATTACTATGCTTTATGTTTAATTGAAACAATTTATGAATTATAAAGAAATGAATGCATGAAAATGTTAGTCAAAATCATTTGGATATTTGTAAATATTTTAGTGGTTATGATGTATTATCATACGTCAATTTTGATCTATGATTATAAATTGTTTAATTAAAGAATTAAAGATAAATTAAAAGAGTTATTATATCTAATCCTAAATATGATTTAAGATTATACTTTATATCCATTCCCAATATATTTAGAAATCTAATGAGTTACATACAAAGAATGAGATGAAGAGAAAAAAAGTGTTTTAATCATTTTAGAATTGATTGTAAAGTTTGAGAAACTTTACGATTAAATATGAGATATTTAATAAATAAGTATTAATATTAGATGTTAGGTTTTAATTGCTATTTAGTTAGAACGAATTCTAATTATAGTTTAATTAAAATTAAAATTTTATTTCAATTAAATTATTAAAATATCTAAAACCTATTATAAATTAGCTTAAAATTTTATTTCAATTAAATTATTAAAATATTTAAAACTATTATAAATTAGCTTAGACTTTAATGAAGTTAACACTTTTTACCTAATTCTCTCTATGGTTAGAGTCACATTTGTGCAGCTATATTAAAGGAGATGTGCCAATTTTAGAAATAATTGGAAGAAAAAGAGTAAGTATCAATATGTATGATGAATACGGCTAATCGCTTACGGTAAAAGATAAATTGCAAAATTGATGAATGCGCAAAAAAATTCACATTGACTGTTTGTCAAGTAATTAATGACTAAAGAATAGTTACACAAACATTAATTGGTCAAAGTTATAGCTATCGAGGTACATGTATATAAAAAGCAAAGATTCCTCTACTTTTTGTTGTCAGGGGGTTCACGATCTCTTTGTTTATGATGCGTGGAACTGGTAGTGAAGATTAACTCCATGCTATTGCTAGCACTGCTACTGCCAGAGTTAAACAAGGCGTCTGCCATATCAGCTACTGGGTATTGATATTCATGACCAGCTGTTTCTCTGCCATATCTGTTGAAGATGGTAGATGATGATGAAGCGGAGCCAACTGCAGGTGTAACTATACCACCACTACTACTAGTACCTCCAAGACTGAATTCCAGCCAATTCCCCCGAAAGTTTCCCCCGGGAATTTCCCGCGTGGTTTCTGCAGCTGATCGCCCTTGTGGGGGCTGTGGAACTGATGATATAATTGGTGCCGTGGCTGACATGTGACAAGTATGTCCTCCTCGGTATGTCACTTCATAGGTGAAGGGGTCGTCATCAAGTCGTTGAACTTGCTTTTTGGCTGGACATTGGTAGAACTTTTGGTGGGTGCACCTGTAGTAGCCCCTGAAAATAATTTATCAATCAATTAATGGTCTTACGCATCATATGTAAATATCCGCGAACCATAACAAGATCATGAATAAACGATTCGCATTCTTGGGTTCATATGCGGAGTCAAAACGTGATTACTTTTACTTCAATTCGACCTCGGTTGGCCGTATACCGAGTCAAAAACCTGATTGTTTCTAGAAGGGGATCATGTGTAGCTTGAAAAATCAACGGACATACGGCAATTGCAATCAAATATGAAAGAGAAACTATTCTTCTTACGCTTTTGGTTTGCCATATCTCTATCATGTTCTAAATACATACATATATGCACGAATTTATATACCTGGGAAATTTAGATCCATAAATGTCCTTCTGCCCATACTTCCTCCAAGTGAAGCCATCTTCGGGTGGGATTTCGGTATTTCCTCCTGTGGGAGCAGGTACCCTCAGGGTTCGTTTTTCTTCGTTATTGTTTCTGAATTCCAAATATCACAATAATCCAAATTCCAAAATCAATGAATGCTCACTCTTTCATAATCATTAACAAACAAAACATAATTTCAACTTAACAAATATCAATGGAATGATTATCTTACTACTCTATCATATACCATTGTAATCTCATTCAGATGTAAGTCTAATGGAGTATAAATGATCATAAAGGAAGCCACTTTAATAACGTTGGCCGTTCGGCTTTCCTAGTAGTCAAACAACAACAATTAATAAGCCCGGGCACCTACTTAGAAAAGGCCTATCAATCACTGGTCCGTAAATGTCTGTACGTGCCGGCCTCTTTTTATTCATTTTAAGATGGTTGAAGGGTGGAACTTAGTTTCAAGGATTCTAATTCTAGCCTATACGTTTAGGTGTATTAATGTACGTGGTTGACGTCGTAACTTGCATGACAAAATCATGTGATGTTAAGCAACTAAGGATGATTCTAAGTTAAGATTGTCTTACGTTACAATACATGTGCAACAAATTATAAGCACTAGAGTCATGAATTATGGACAATATACCTTCTCCGTTGTCTCTGTGAGGATGATGAGGCAGCAGCACCTCTGCTTGCTTCGCTTGTATCCATTGCCTGAACATCACCACTAGCTGACATTTGGTTCCTGGTAATTTCCACCAGTCGGTGTGACGATGAGCTACTCATCTCATGAAGATGATAGAGCTCCATCACTGAAGCGCAAGAAGTGCTACTTGCAACTAAGCTTTCCTGTAAACCTTCTTTCTGCTGATGAAGCACGGTGCCTGCAGGATAAGAACATATGGGATTTTCCTGAGCTACATTTAGTCTATCATTAGCAGCCATAAAAACCCTGATAATCTCATCCAATGATTTGGCAAGTGCCTCAGGCTGCGGCTGGTTGGCCAAGCTTGATTCAACTTCTCGGGCTAACTTGCACCCTTGAAGGATTAAGGAAATGATATCAGAAGCAGAAGCCATAACTGGTGACGTAATGTTGTACTGTGGATGGTTGCTGTGGGAAGGAATATAAATGGGTGATCACCGGAGACTTATTATTTAGTATAGTCTAATAATTAATCAGGGTACATCCTTGGAGCGCTTCAGTTTGGAGGAAGTTGTTGTTCAACTTAAATGTTCAAAGTATTTACAGTATAAAAGAAGGATTTGAAGTTGGAAAATATGACTAGGTCATGGTCTCTATTACTACAACAGATTAGTTTGGGTCTAGGCGAAGACCGTGCCCCGTTGAACCCACCTAGGTCTAGTTTGGACTTTGAAGAATTGGAAGAAAAGTAACCACTGCTTCTAGTTCTTGCTTGCTTTGAAGTCAAGAAGGATTTGATTGGCGGGGTAGACCAAGCAAGTCCCGGCAAAATCTTGAAAGTTTACCGCAACCTGCTACGGTCATTTTGGGAGCTGAAACCCCTTCAACTTCTACTACATGCCATGGGCCCAAAACAAGGCCCCTCTCTATCCGCTCTTTTTCTTCACCTCTTCTTTTATTTATGCAATGAATTTTTAATATCACGTTATTTAAAACTTATATCTTTTCATGGATCCAGAAAATGTAGAGAGGAGTGCGAGAAACGCTCAAAAAGCACTCACCGAACTGGAGCCTAACTTTGCTATTTCTGTTATTTTAAGATTGATACAAAGGACTTAGTAATTACTTAGTGATCATTAGAAAAATCGTGGAGCTGGACAATAATAAATACTTGGGAGATTCCAATAACTAACTGAAAGAACATGGGCATCGGTGCTCATTACATTTTACAAGTCCAAGTCCAAAATTAATAACTATATCTTTGTAATTTAATGACGTTCTATGTTTTTTAATTCAAAGGGAGTAGTAACAACAATTACAGACATAGTCATGGGGTAGCAACACCCATTATATCAGCAAGAATATTACTTAAACAACCTGTAGGAGGGGAGGATAAACAAGTTACTCACAGACTAAAATAAGTGCCACAGTTTGCTAGCCAATCCGCACATCTATTGCTTTCCCTGTAAATGTGGCGAGATCAAACAATCCAATCTCTGGAGAGAAGGTTCAAAACACCTTGGACAATAGAGCTTGTGTTCGCGTTCTTTGTCGAAGAGGAAGACAGCGTATGGATCATAACCAGGGAATCTGTTTCCAGTTCAACCCTCCGAAATCTCAAGTCCGACGCCAGTAGGAAGCCATTGTAGATACCGCAAAATTCAACTTGTGGGGATGAACTGTACCTAATGTTCTAGACAAAACCACGAAGCCACTTCCTTGTGTTGTCTCTTATCAGGCCCCCTGTCGATGCCATGCCAATAGAGTCTTTAAATGCACCATCCGTGTTTAAGCGCACCCAATCATGTGGCGGTGGTGACCATCCCACTAGCTGCTCTGTCCGAATGCCAGTTCCCACCACCACTCGACTTTGTAACTCAAGGGAATTGTGAATCCATTGGACATATACAAGGATAATCTTGCTTGGTTTCCCATGCCACCGAAACTGGGGATTAAAAAGGGTTTGGTTCCGCCAATACCAAATAA
>JANIIA010000192.1:18884335-18897112 GCA_027478495.1 Erythroxylum alaternifolium
GAAACCTCTGGCCGGAGTACATGTGTCATGAAGAATGTCTTCATTGACATATAGAGTAATGAGTCCCAGGACGAGAATTGATATCACTTGGGCTACATTTGACGTAGTCAGTCTAGTGAGAGTTAACACTTTGCCCATACTCATAACCAAGTGGGGTATAGCATGGTGAAAGGATGAATTGCACAACAATTGCCTATAGGAGGGTTCATGAGATGGTTCGTGACGAGCACAGGTTCGTTCTTCAAATCACTTACTTTCCAGTCAATTGGGGGCCATCATGTGTCGCTAGACACTGCTCATGACTTGTTTGGAATAAGTGTTAATCCAAGTGGCCAATATAACCGGGAACCTAATTGGTCATATTCATAAAAGTGACTCGAAGGATTCGTAAAATAGTTTCAGATAGAGATCCATTATATGGAGAGCAATAGAACCAAATAGATACCGATGAGATCGCGACGTCCATATTGCTGAAACAGGTCTTTGGTGTTTTTTCCACACTCGAGACCCAGTGTGACTGGAATACCTCAGCATATGTATATATAAGATGGTGCAATGTGGATAAGGAGGAGGTTTCTTTTTCAAGATATGCGTTCATTGTCTTTAAATAACAAAAAGACAAAAATTAAAAGTATGTAAGAAGATAATCATGAGAGCAAAAGAAGTAAGCAATCTTCTTCACAATTATCATCCATCTCTCTTCATCTTTCTCATCGTTTTCCTCTTGATTTTCTCTACATGATTTGCTCTCCATAGAACAAAGAAAAGAGTTAGCACTCTTGTCTTTATTCTAGCCATTTCTGGATCAAAGAGTTTGATTTGATTAGTTTCTTCAATCTCTGTGTGGACATCGTTGGAGACGGTCTGTTTTGGTCATTGTGGTTTGTGACAACATGAAAAGTAGAAGATCGAAGAACGAAGGATACTACTCACAAGTTACATGGTTATTATATGAATGATTGATTTATGTAAATGCTTATATATATATATATATGAATTGGGAATTTTCAGCTAGGTTTATTAGTATTTCCTTATAATGGCATACAGATTCTAAAATTCGACAAAGTCTTAGAACAAATTTTTTTGTTTTTCTGCACCGCGTGTATATGATGCATGCATCGGTATTTTCCTACACTACCTTTATCTGTTGATAGGTAAGGCATTTGGCCACAAATTCTGCTATCTCTCTTATCATCCCTAGCCACCAATAGCTCTCTCTAAAAGTTCGATACATTTTGGTGCCACTAGGATGCATAGCATAAGCCGAATTGTGAGTTTCTTCTAAGATAGCTCGCTTAAGGTCTTGGTAATCTGGTACACAGACTCTGTTTCTGAAGAGTGATAACCCGTCTTCTCTCAATCAAAACCCCTCATCTTCTTTAGATCGTAATTTTTCTTGAATGACCTTTAACTCGAGATCATCAACCTGTGATCTCCTAATCTCATAAAATAGTATTGGCTGAACTTCAAACCATGCTAATAGTGTTTCATCATCCTCAGCCATTGAGAGTCCAACCCCAATGCTTCGTATACTTATCAAATGAATCATATAAGGATTTTGCCTGACAGTTACTACCGAACTGGAATTATGACTCGGTGCATCAGCTAACACATTTGCTTTTCTCAGGTGATAGTCAATCACTAAGTCATAAACCTTAATTAATTCCAACCATCCCCTTTGTTTGAGGTTTAACTCCTTCTGTGTCATTAGGTACTTCAGGCTCTTGTGGTTGGTGTATATACGGTAAGTCTCCCTATAAAGATAGTGTCTCCAAATCTTGAGTGCAAACACCACCGCTGCGAGTTCCAAATCATGAGTACGATAATTTAGTTTATGCTTCTTCAGTTGTCTAGAAGCATATGCAATCACTCGCCCGGCCTGTATAAGTATACAGTCAAATCCCTGACAAATGGCATCATTATATACCTCATACCCAACACCCTGGGTAGGTAGAGCAAGCACTGGTGTAGAGGTCAATTGTCTCTTCAGTTCCTGAAAACTCGCCTCACATTTGTCATCCCACTTAAATTTTACCTCCTTCTAGGTAAGCCTTGATAAAGGGGCTGTAAGTATTGAGAAGCCCTAAACAAATCTCTAATAATAACTAGCTAACCCTAAAAAGCTCCGAACTTTCGTCACATTCTTGGGTTGTTCTCACTCAAGTATAGCTTCCACTTTTTTTGCGTCCACATAAATACCTTCACCTGATACTACATGCCTAAGGAATCATATCTCCTTCAACTAAATTCACACATTGAAAACTTCGCGTACAACTGTCTTTTGTAAAGTATTTACAGCACAATCTGAAGATGTCTAGCATGCTCTTCCCCATCCTTAGAATAAATCAGAAGGTCATTAATAAAGACTATGATAAACTGATCTAAATAAAGATGGAATACACTATTCATGAGATCTATAAATATTGCAGGCGCATTTTTCAATCCGAACGACATCACCAAAAATTCATAATGTCCATACCTTATTTGGAAAGCAGTCTTGTGCACATCACTTTCAGCAATCTTCAACTGATGGTACCCAAACCTTATATCTATTTTTGAGAATACTATAGCTCCTGTCAACTGATCAAACAAGTCATTGATTTGGGGGAGTGGATATTTATTTTTTATGGTAACCCTGTTTAACTACCGATAATCAACATATAAACAGAGGGTCCCATCCTTCTTCTTGATAAACAATACTGTTGCTCCCCATGGTAAATGACTTGGTCTGATGAAACCCTCGCCTAATAACTTTTGCATCTAAACCCTTAGCTCTTTCAATTCAGTTGATGGCATACGATATGGTAGTAAAGATATCGGTCTTGTCCCCGAGACCAAGTCAATCATAAAATTAAACTCCCAATTAAGTGGCATTTTAGGTAACTCCTCTGGAAAGACATCGGAGAACTCGCAAATAATAAGAACATCTTCAAATTCGACCATCTGTGTTGAAGTGTCAATTACATATTCGAGGTATGCCTAGCATCCCCAACAAATTAACTTCTTAGCCTTAAACATTGTATTAAACAGCTCGGAAACACCTATTGGTCACTAGTAAATTTAATCGGAACTCTACCCTGAGTGTCAAACTCCACCTCTTTCTTATAACAATCAACCCTGGCGTGTTGACTCTCTAACCATTCAATCCTCAATATCACCTCAAAATTGTAGAGATCGAGGGGAATAAGATCTGCCTCTAACATAGCATCAGCGACCTTTACCTCACAGGTCGTATATATTTCATCACAAGCTACTTGCTCTCTAAGAGAAGTGACTATAATGAGAGGGGAATCTAACGGCTTCGGCACTTTGTTCCTCTAACTCGGGTCGCAAAGGTCTAACCTTGCAATAACTTCCCCTTTTTCGTCCAACCATACTATCACTATAAAATCAAAGAAAAAGATGTTGTTTAATAAAATAGGTCAGACTAAGCCTAGCTTATCCGATATCCCTTACACCCTTAGGAATGTCGACAAGTACTCTCACCGAGGTCAAAATCTCCATCTGTTAAGGATGTCAACTTAACTATACAAGACTTAACTTTTCGACCAAAGACTGTCAACACCTAAACTCAACTCCTAAGGCTCATGAACCTTTTGAAAATAGTAATAACACTTTTGCAAACATAAAAGCCTTACTTTTATACCAATTTAATTGTCACAACCTAGAATCACATCGGGTATATGACAACTGCCGCATACCAGGGCTAAAGATACTCATGATACCCTTAACCTGACTACGTAAGGCTAACTGGACATCTTTAAAAATATTACGATAGCATAACGACTGTAATTTGAAAATCCCACATTGAAAAACACCTGTAAATCAGTTTCAAACATATTTCTATATTCACATTAAAACTTTACAACAACTTTTAGACTTTGAAGTCCACTCAAGAGCAATCTCAACAATAGTACAAAATGTTCATACATAAAGTCATTTGCAAACCACAAGGCAGACAAGAGTTAATTTACAAAATTATAAAGCATATCAACATAATCATGAGCTACTATACAATAAAAATACAAAATAAAGACTACCCAAGTGTGATAATGCCCCGAATATGTTAAAAGACCGCATAAACCACTTAGAGCTTCAAGCTTACCAAATTAACCTACATGGTTAAAAAGCAAAGGAGGGTGAGTACATTATGTACTTAGTGAGTAGGAAAAAGACATATATTACAAACAGAACCCGATACACACCAAAACGGTCTAAATAGCCTAAGGACGGTTTTACACATCTAACCTGCATATAACCACCTATGAAGTGAATATGCATGACATAGAAATACATAGACCTAGTCTATGACTTATCCCATTCTGGATAGGAACCACATAGGCCTAGCCTATTAATCACTCATTCTATGAACATAAGTTCCAGTTCTAGTACACAAAAGTAGAAAAGCATCACATGTAAAAATCAAGTCTCGTCAGGAAGCCAAAATAGTTATGTGTGTCACCACTAGTCGGCCAAACTAGTGTGTACACCCATCGAATCCTGGTGTTAGCTTGACTTTCATTTGTGGTGAGTGCAGACTACTATCGACAAGAGCATCATGACCCTAGGTGATGACCTCGTCAATGACCATACCTCAAGGTGTGCAATCACCTATAAGTCCTATAGAATGGTGTCATTATAGGGACTCGACTTTTATGTACCAGCATCAAAGGTACAGGAGTTGCTTAATCTGTTATGCCTAATACATGATTGGCTAATTGTTACCTCACCAATCACAAAAAAATCATATAAAAATATTTAATACTAAAATCAAGTAAGGTATCATGCCTTTATTTATCAATTCAACCAATAAAATGGAACCTTGCCATAGCTCTAAGCCAAAAGAGAACACATACATACAACATACATAACTCAGTTATGCATATATAAGTTCCAAAACATTATTTCACGTAGTAAAAGTCATATTTTGCACTCCAAGTGCAAAGTTATTCAAAAATGTAGTTTTAGAAAATAAAACATTGTCCTTAGCACTTCAAGTGTAGGTTTATTGAAAACAATATCATTCCTCAAAATACGAAATAAAAACATCAGTTTCACTCTAAGTTCAAAGAGTTATTCAAAACAAATATCTTTTACCAAATACATAAGTATACTAGCATGTATTTGAGACTTAATTCTACTATGCATTACCTAGGTTCAAAATCCGCATACAAGTCATTATGCATGTCTTAGGTTGTCCTAGTCCTATTTGAGAGACCTGTTTTTCCCAACTCACCTCAAAAGAAGGTGTACACTCCTTTGATTTCAACAATCTTCAGTACGAGCCCCTTGATCCACAACTCCTGAGCCCTTATACATACAATTGTAATGTATTACTACTCAAACATATAACTTATATTAATACACCATCACATAAGTGTATAAAACACAATATCACTATTTTTTAAGCTATAGAATTCGGCCATTAAGATTCTCATATGATTACTTCCCTTATTATTCGCATACGCTTTCTTTTGCATTTTTAAGGCATTTAATGCCTTTAATCCATTACTTACACATTTCAAAGCATAATTAAGCACAATTTTTATCCAAGCACATTAGGCCACTACTCATCATTCTAAGAAAAAATTCAAGTTTACTCTAAGTAAACATGAAAGCCTCTTTCCAATGCACAACATCACAATCCCTAACTCCTAAGCCAAGTTCACTTAGGCATTTTATCAAACACCTAAAGTTGTAAACTTGAAAGCCTCCTTCTAATGTACATCTTCCTCATCTTTCATCATCAATTCACATTATACATACACAATTAACATCATAGAGTTCTTTTAAACCATCAATTTTAAAAGATATTCAAAACTTCATAAACTTTCATCAAAGATAGAGCATTTCAGTTTTGGCTTAAGTAAGCTTCTCTATAACTCATTTCATTCATCTAAATTATGTTTCATGCATATTCAAGCATGGAGAACAACACCTTAACACCAAACTCAAAATCATAATGTAGAGAGGGATGAGACAAAATTTACCTACATTTTTCTTTAGTGATATCTTAAAATCCTTTGAGTATTTATCAAATCTAATGATAGATTTGAGTTCCTTGATCCCAAATTAACTTAGAACACCTTGGTTTGGGTTGGAGAATCAAAAGAATGGTGGAAATTTGATGATGATCGAAAATTTTTCTTCTCCTCCCTTCTCCTTTCTTTTAATTAAAAACAAAGTGTTTTTAATGTTTTATGGTGGGATGCACAGACACACAAGGAGAAGGGTCTAGATTTTGACTCTTCTTTGACCAAATATGGTGAATTTAGTTTTTTGCCCTTAGTTTAGATGAAATTACTAATATACCCTTCAAACTCTTCCTAAATTTACAACTAAACCCTTATGTAAATCAACCTTTCTAATTAAGCTTTCTAAGTGTCTAATAAGTCTATAAATCATATCTAATCACCTCAAAGGTATTAGAACACATTTAATTCGGCCACCATGGCCATATCCATCCAATGGGCTCTGTTTTACACATTTAGAAGCTTATATTTAAGAAATTTTCAAGATTTCGCATACCAATAAACTATAAGTTCATATAAGGGCATATAACATTATATATGACTAACATATATACCAAAAAGATTCAAATACATTTTTACTCATAGACAACTATGTATATATCAATATATAGTAGTTTCTCTAAGTACAGACTAATACAAAAGGGCTCAGAAAATCTGGCATTACAAGTACTCCCCCCTCAAAAGAGTTCCATCCTCGAAACTTCTAAGTTGAGGATACAAATAAATGGAGGTACTGATGTCTCATAGCATTCTCAGACTCCCATGTCATCACTTCAACCTTGTCGCTCTTCTAAAGAACTTTGATCGTGGGAACTTCCTTGTTACGTAACCTCTTTATATGTCGATCCAGAATCTGGACTAGTTTCACCTCAAAACTCAGGTCTTCTCTCAGCTCCATTGGAGGTGTCTATAAAACATGAGATGGGTCCAGTATATACTTCTTAAACATCGAGACATGGAACATATTATAGATCCTATCCAAATCCTGTGGCAATTTCAATCGATACACCACAGTTTCGATGCGCTTCAGGATACGGAAAGGTCAGATATATCTAGGGTTCAACTTTTCTCGACTCTGAAATTAGATTATACCTTTCCATGGTGATATCCGAAAAAAAGTCATATCGTTAACTACAAAATCTAATGGTCGTCACCTCTTATTTGTATAACTCTTTTGACGATCCTGGGCTGCTTTCATTTTCTCCCGGATGACTTTTACTTTTCGAGTGGTAATTTCTATCAATTATGCTCCTTTGACTTTAGTTGTGCTAACCGCATCCCAACATAAAAGTGTCCTGCACTTTCTCCCATAAAGTGCTTCATATGGTGGCATACGGATACTTGTCTGATAACTATTATTATAAGCAAATTCTATCAAAGAAAAGTATCGGTCCTAGCTCCCCTAGAACTCCATCACATATGCTCTCAGCATATCCTCCAGTATTTGAATTGTCCTCTCCAACTGACCATCAGTCTGGGAGTGAAAAGTAGTACTAAACTTCAGTTTAGTCCTTAAAGATTCCTAGAATTTTAGCCAAAATTAAGAAGTGAATCTTGAATCCCTATCTGATATTATAGAAACTAGCACCCTGTGTAGCTTCAAAGTCTCATCAATGTACAACTTTGCCAACATCTCTAATAAGTAGGTTGTGTGGATAGGCAGAAAATGAGTAGCCTTCATCAATCTATCCATTATAACTCAAATAGCATCGTGACCCTTCGATGTAGGAGGTATTCTAACTACAAAGTCTATTGTCACATACTCCCACTTCCATTCTAGAATAGGCAAAGACTATAACATACCCGTTATCTTCTGATGCTATGCCTTTATCTGTTGACAGGAAAGGCATTTGGCTACAAATTTCGCTATCTCTCTCTTCATCCCTGGCCACCAGTAGCTCTCTCTAAGAGTTCGATACATCTTAGTGCTACTAGGATGCATAGCATAAGCTGAACTGTGAGCTTCTTCCAAGATAGCTCGCTTGAGATCTTGGTCATACGATACATAGACTCTATTTTTGAAGACTAACAACACATCTTCTCTCAGTTGGAGCCCGTCATCCTCTTTGGATGGTAATTTCTCTCAAATGACCTTTAACTTGGGATCATCGGCCTCTAATCTCCTGATCTCATCAAATAGTGTTAGCTGAACTTGAAACTGTGCTAGTGGTGTTTCGTCATCCTCAACCACTGAGAGTCTAACCTGAAACTCCATATACTAATCAAATGAGTCATATACGGATTTTGCCTGATAGTTACTACCAAACAGGACTTACAACTCAATGCATCGACTTCCACGTTTGCTTTTCCTGGGTGATAGTCAATCACTAAGTCATAATCCTTAATTAATTTCAACCATCTCCTTTGTCTAAGGTTTTGCTCCTTCTATGTCATTAGGTACTTCAGAATCTTGTGATCGATGTATATATAGCAAGTCTCCCTATAAAGATAGTGTCTCTAAATCTTGAGTGCAAACACCACCACTACATGCTCCAAATCATGAGTAGGATAATTTAGTTCGTGTTTCTTCAGTTGTTTAGAAGCATATGTGATCACTCACCCGGCCTGCATAAGTACACAGCCAAGTGCCTGATGATTGGCATCACTGTATACCTCATACTTAACCCCCTGGGTAGGTAGAGCAAGCACTAATGCAGAAGTCAATCGTCTCTTTAGTTCCTAAAAACTCACCTCCCATTTGTCATCCCATTAAAATTTGACCCCCTTCCAGGTAAGACTTGATAAAGGGGCTGTAAGTATTGAGAAGTCGTTGACAAATCTGCGATAATAACCATCTAATCCCATAAAGCTACGAACTTCAGTCATATTCTTGGGTTGTTCCCACTAAAGTATAGCGTTCCCTTTTTTGAATCCACATAAATCCCTTCTCCTAATACCACATGCCTAAGGAATCCTATCTCCTTCAGCCAAAATTCACACTTTAAAAACTTTGCTTACAACTGTCTTTCGTGAAATTTTGTAGCATAATCCAGAGTTGTCTAGTATGCTCCTCCCTACCCTTAAAATAAATTAGAAGGTCATCAATAAAGACTATGATAGACTGATTTAAATAAGGATGGAGCACCCTGTTCATGAGATCCATAAATGTTGTAGGTGCATTTTTCAATCCGAAAGACATCACCAAAAATTCATAGTGTCCATATCTCATTCGAAAAGCAGTCTTATGCACATCACTTTCAACAATCTTCAACTAATGGTACCTAGACCTCAGACCTATTTTTGAGAATACTATAGCTCCTGTCAACTAATTAAACAAGTCATTAATCATGGGGAGGAGATATTTATTTTTGATGGTAACCCTATTTAAATTTCGATAATCAACACATAAGCAGAGGGTCCCATCCTTCTTCTTAACAAACAATATTGGTGCTCCCTATGGTGAATGATTTGGTTTGATGAAGCCCTTGTCCAATAACTCTTGCAACTGAACCTTCAACTCTTTCAATTCAACTGGTGTCATATGATACGGTGGTATAGATATTGGTGTTGTCCTTGGGACCAAGTCAATCGCAAAATCAAACTCCCGATCATGTGACAATCCAGCTAACTCCTCTGGAAAGACATCAGGGAACTCGCATATAATAGGAACATCTCCAAATTCGACCCTCTGTGTTAAATTGTCAATCACATATGCGAGTTATACCTGGCATCCCCGGCAAATCAACTTCTTCGCCTTGACCACTAATATTAAATAGCTCGAAAACACTCGTTGTTCACTAGTAAATTTAATCAGGACTCCACCCTGAGTGTCAAACTCCATCTCTTTCTTAAAACAATCAACCCTAGCGCGATGCCTCTCTAACTAGTCAATCCCTAATATCACCTCGAAACCCTGAAGATCGAGAGGAATAAATCTGCCTCTAACACAGCATCATTGACCTTTACCTCACAGGCCATATATGCTTCATCACGAGCTACTTACTCTCTAAGAGGAGTGACTATATAATAAGAGGGGGATCTAACGGCTTCAACACTGTGTTCCTCTGGCTCGGGTCACAAATGTTTAACCCTGTGATGACTTCTCCTTCCTCGTCCAACCATGCTATCACTATAAAATTAAAGAAAAAGACATTGTTTAATAAAATATATTAGAGTAAGACTAGCTTATCTGATGTCCCTTAATCCCAAAAAATGTCGACAAGTACTCTCACCAAAGTTGAAATCATTCGATCGTTAAGGACGTCAAATTAACAATGAGAGACTCAACTTCTCGATCAAAGATTGTCGACACCCAGACTCAACTCCTAAGGCTCATGAATCTTTTGAAAACGGTAATAACACTTTTGAAAACATAAAAACTTGCTCTGATACCAATTTAATTGTGTAAATAACCTTATGTGTGAACCTTTTGTGTTGTTCAAATGTTTTTAAAGATATTCAGTTAACCTTGCATAGTCGGGCTAAGGGTATCGTGGGTATCCTTATCCCGGGTATGCAGCGGTTGTCATGTGTCCGATGTGGTTCCGGATCGTGACACGCATAGTTTGGAGAGGTCTAAAAATATGCAGTCTTATTCTTAATTATTAGAGAGACTACTTTCGATAAACCTATAGAAAAATTTACTAAAATAAAAAAGGAAAATATAAATATAAATATAAATATAAAAAATATAAAATAAAATGTAAAAATAAAATAAAATAAAATAAGAAATTAATATTAATAAAAGATATATATTAAAATAATAAATGTAAAAAGAAAAAGAAAAATAGACATAAAAGATAATAATAATAGAATATAAATACATAAAAATAAATACTTACAAATAAAAATATGAAAAATTAGTGCAAATAAATAATACAACAAAGATAGAATAAGATAAAGAATAAAAATAAAAGATGATATAGAAATAGAAATAAAGAATAGTAAAATATAAATGTTAAAAATAATGAAAGTAAAATAAAAATAAAAAGATAATAGACATAAAAGATAATAAATAATAAAATAATAAAATAAATATTACAATAAATATAGATCAAGATAAAGAATAAAAATAAAAGATAAAATAAGTAAATAAATATACAAACAAGAAAGAAGACCGAGAAATAAATAAGATAAATAAGTCATTATAAGAAAATTTTTAAGTTAGGTACGAAAATGTTTAGGATAAATAACTAAGAGAGCAATACTATATATTAAATTTTTAGGCTAAATACAAGACATAATATTCGAAGGAAGAGTTTTAAGAAATCTATGAAAAAGAGAAGGACCTCTCTATGTGCAATCTTTTACCTGTATCCTAGTACGTCAAAGTTTCCTGTTGAGGTTAATGCCTTCGGTAAGTTTCAACAGTCATATCATTCCTAATAACCTTCCCCAAATATTTCTAAGGCCTTCCTCTTTTTCCTCTTACAGTCCCTAAATATAATCTTCTCGCATCTTCTCACTGGAGAGTCATGATATCCCTTATAACATTTTTGAACTACTTATGTCTTGTCTCTCTTAATTTTCCACTAATATTAGTCATCCTTAATTTATCTCTTACTATTACGTTCTTGACTTTATCTCTTTTATTATGAGTGCAAATCTAATGAAGCATCCTCATCTCTGAAAACATTAACTTATGACTATACATATGTTTAATGAGTCATTACTCTACTCTATAGAGCATGGTCAACCTAATTGCTAAATGATATAATTAAGCGTTGAGCTTGAGTGATATCTTCTTGTCAGATAAAATATTAGTGCTAATTGATGCATGTATAAACTTATATATAATTTTCGCGCTCAATTTGACATGATTTACTTGCAAACATATAACATCGGTTGACTTATTCCTATAAAACAATCTTACAGTTGACTTTAATGTAAGTAGTAAGATATTTAAGTTAACTTATAGTTCTCTTAACTAAGAGAAAATAAGAGTTAAGTTGTATTTAGTTGCTTATCTTCTTTTCATTTTTAACCTTTCTTACATAGGATGAGAGGTGATTAGAAATTTAAAACCACTCTTATATGTGTTCAAATCTCAAATTCTAGGCATATGAGACTTGGTGATAGAAAACTGACGAAAGAAGAGTTATGTTCCAAAAGATAAAACAGACACGTGTGTCAGTGAAGTCTCAAGGTGTAAACTTTGGCTTTTAAAAGACACATGACATAAACCTTCTCAAGGTGTAGACTTCAGCTTTTAAAAGACACATGACATAAACCTTCTACTTTTAGGAGATGAACGTACATTATGTATCACCTCTATATATATGTAGATATTCCAAACACCTACATATATAGATCAAAGATATTAATTAAGGGAAAAATTGAGTGGTCTATACAAGTCGTTAATTTCAATTCCTAGCATTCTACTAAAATTGACATAGAAAATGAAATGATTAATCCAGCATCAAAAAGACTGATTGATTGGCACTTAACTTGAAACATTATTCCATGTACAATCCAAGCCATGAAATCAGCACTTGGCAGTGAGCATCAATGTTCTTAGTGTTTGGTTTATGGAATGTCAAGCTTTTTTCTTGACTAATCAACTGTAATATCTCGTTTCCATACTAAGGATTAGAACCCTAAAATTCAGTACATGTGAGATCAAAGAGAGATTTAGAAAAATGCATTTTATGCTCAGGCATAATGTTAGCATATACGCACGTGAATTTGAATTTTTGCACACATTAGAATGACTATACATGCATTCATTAACATATTCTAGGTATAATTGATCTATAAATGTGATTATAATTGGAATTGTGAATTATATGTGTTAAAAATTGATTTG
>JANIIA010000192.1:18926212-18942459 GCA_027478495.1 Erythroxylum alaternifolium
GATTGCAATACTTTGCACCTTTCTTTCACACCACCCTCATGCAGCGGTCCCAAATGGTCACCATAGGTTTCGTCTTGAGACTCGGGCTAAATATCTTTTGGTATTCGAATCGATAGTTGGGCTCCGAAAATGGGGTCCAAAAAGTGGTGGATGAGGCAATGATAGATTATTTAGCATTTTTCCATGATATTGCTCCTTCGGTAAGAAAGAACAAATAACCATAAGTTGACTTTCTTTTGTTAATGCATCCAACAAAATTTGAATATAAGTATCCAATCGCTTCCAAGTGATTAGATCTTCTACATATGAGCATGTAATTCTTTGTGCCTTGAAGATATCTTAAAACTTTCTTTGCTGCTTTCCAATGACCAATTCCAGGGTTACTTTGATACCTGCCTAGTATTTCAACTAAAAAAATAATATTCGGTCTTGTATAGGTTCAGGCATACATTAGACTTCCCACACCAGAAGCATAAGAAATTGATTCCATTTGCTTTAGCTCTATATCATTTTATGGACATTGCGTAAGACTAAATTTACCTCATTTTTGAACCGTAACAGTTCTAGAAGAACATTTATGCATATTAATCTCTCTAGAATTTTTCAATATAGGCTTTTTAAGACAATTCCAATAGTCATTGTGATCTATCATGGAATATTTCAATTCTTATCAAATAGGATGCCTCTCTCATATCTTTCATTTCAAAATTCTTTGAGAGATAATCTTTTGTCTCTTGTAACATACCTAAATCATTAGTCGTAAGTAAGATATCGTCAATATATAGAACTAAAAATAAAATTTTTCTCCCACTGATCTTTCGGTATATACAACGATCAACAATATTTTCTTCCAAAATGAAAGAGGTGATGGTATCATTAAACTTAATATACCATTGCTTAGAAGCCTGTTTGAGTCCATATATTGATTTCTTAAGTTTACACACCATATGACCTTTTCCTTCAATTGAAAAACCTTCAGATTGATCCATATAAACTTCCTCTTCAAGATTTCCATTCAAAAAGGCTATTTTCACATCCATTTGGTGTAACTCTGAATCAAAATGAGCTACCAGAGCCATAATAATACGCAATGAGTCTTTATTTGAGACAGGTGAAAATGTCTCTTTATAATCAATACCATCCTTTTGAGTATACCTTTAGCAACAACTCTAGCCTTTCATCGTTTGATATTGCCATTCGAGTCAAGTTTGGTTTTGAAAACCCATTTAGACCTAACTTGTTTGAAACCTTTTGGCAATTCAATAATATCCCAGACTTTGTTATCATTCATGGATTTTAACTCTTCCCTCATAGCGTCAATCCATTTTTCTGACTTAGCATATTCTATGGCTTGTGAAAATGAAATCAAATAGTTAGTAATGCCAATATCAAGATCTAATTCTTGGAAATAAACTTCATAGTCATTTGAAATAACTGATTTCCTTGTTCTTTGAGATCTTCTCAAAGGTATTTCTTATAACTCATTTGCTTCAGATCTGTGTGAGTTAGTTTCTTCAAGGGATATTTCATCATTCAAATGTTGTTTATTGTTGTCAATACATTTTTCAACAATTGGAACAACAATAGATGAAGGAACACTTACAGATAAAGGAACATTTATCTTTACTTCCTTTATATCCATAGTTCATTGTTCCTCACTCCCACTAACTTCACCATTTTCAATAAATTTTGCATTACCGGTTTCCTATTTTCTTGGACTATGGTTTGGACAATAAGATATATACCTTTTAGATTTCTTTGGATACTCAATAAAGTAACCACTAACAGTTCGAGAATCTAACTTTCTTTCATATGGATTATAAACTCTTGCTTCTACTGGGCAACCCAAAACATGTAGGTGCCTTAAACTAGGTTTCCTATTTGTCCATAACTTAAAAGGAGTTTTAGGAATTGCCTTACTAGGAACGTATTCAGCAATTACATAGTTATTTTTAGCATATACATCCATAAGAATGTGGGTAAATGATGAATTACTCATCACGCTTCTAACCATATCCATCAAAGTTCTATTACGACTTTCGACCACACCATTTTATTGAGGCGTGTATGGAATAGTATATTATGCACATATGCCATATCTTTCAAGAAGTTTAGCAAATAGACCTGGACATTGTCCTGTTTCATCATATTTTCCATAATATTCACCACCTCTATCAGATCTTATGGTTTTCACTTTCTTGTCTAATTGCCTTTCAACCTCATTAATGTGTACTTCTAAAGCATTCACTGCTTGAGATTTTTCTTTAAGCAAATAGACATATCCATAGCGTGAAAAATCATCAATAAAGGTGATAAAATATTTTTATCCACCAAAAGATGAAGTATCAAAAGGTTCACATATATCATTGTATATAATTTCAAGAAGCTAAGTGTTTCTTGTGACTCCTTTCTTGTTATGTCTGGTTTGCTTTCCTTTAATGCAATCCACACACAAACCAAGATTAATAAAATCTAGATTCTGTAGAATCTCATTCTTTACTAATATTTCTAATCTTTCTTTGGATACATGACCCAAATGTTTATGCCATAAAAAGGTAAATTTCATTAAGCACACTACGCTTAATTCGAATACTTTGATGCACAGTCAATAAGGATTCAGAAAATTGATGATCAAGTTTCAATTTATATAAACCATCAACAAGACTACTAAAATCAGTAAGTCTAGAATTCTTATATAAATTGAAACAACCATGTCCAGTAGTAAAATTAATACCATAATCATCTAAATATGGTTCCTAGAAATTAAAGGGACAGAAAGAGTCTTTAATATGTCTAAATAATAAACAGTATTTAAGACCAAACAATAAGTCCCTATGCCTTCAATTCGAGCCTTGTTTTGATTTCCCATATACTAGAAATTCTCAATTTGGCTAGTGGTTTGGATCGTAAGTAATCCTTGCATTGTATTGGATACATGAGTAGTAGCTCTAGAATCAAGCCACCAATTATTATGAGGAACATCAATTAAATTAGATTCGAAATAACAAAAGTCTTAGATATACCTTTCTTTTCAAACCATGCCTTATGTTTAAGGCAATCTTTCTGATAGTGTCATTCTTTCTTACAAAACCGACACCTATCATTATTTTTTTCCTTATTTTCAACCTGAGAAGCTTTAGCAGGCCTTTTCTTTTTCTTAAAACTTTTGGCTTTTACCTTTTATTCTTTACTAGCTCCTTGTAATGTGAGGTTGACTGAATGACTTCCCTTGTTCTTTAGTCTATTTTCCTCTCAAATAAGCTTGCCATCCAATTCATTAACATCCCACTTTTCCTTAATAGTGTTATAGTTAATTTGAAAAGCACCATATTCAGAAGGCAGTGAGTTCAAAATAAACTGAACCAGAAAGGAGTCATCTACAACTATACCTAATTTCTTCAATCTTGTTGCAATATTAGTCATCTCAATGGTACATTCTTGCATACTCCATGACCCATCAAACTTCATAGTCGTGAGTTGTTCCGTTAGTGTACTAACAAGTGACTTATCTGCAAAACGAAAGCGTTCTTCCACAAACTTTACATATTCCTTTGCATTTTCCGCTTATGGAATAATAGTCTTGATGTTATTTGCTATAGTCATTCACATAAACATGAGACTCAATCTGTTAGACCGTATCCAAGCTTTATATTTGGACTCTTCTTTACTGCTTAAATCAGTAAAAGTAGTGGGTTGTTCTTCCAAAAGTGCCAAGTCAAGATCCAACACACCTAAGTGGAAATTGACTTGTTCATTCCATTCAAAGAAGCTTGCGAATGAAGTGAAATTGTTGCAAATAAAACATAGATACTCATAATTAATTCTACAATAGATTCAAATCAAACTTCAAAGTATATTATAGAACACCTTTGGGTATATACTACAACACACAATTAGAAATAAATGTCACTTTTCATCATTATCAAGAAATTAAAATTCTAAACCAAACACAATGTCATCTTTGGATAAACAAAATATTTTGACTTAAGAAATTTAATTCCTTCACTCATGCTCACTGATCATAGAAAAAATGATTTTCATTTGGGCAAATCCTAAAATTCTAATAATCAGTGAACATCGTTTATTCATCAGTTTGCCTAATTGGCATTTTATGAGTGTCATGAAGAAATGACTATTTTATGCATGATATCTTCATCATTTATTTTGATAAAATTAGTTTGGTCACTTTGGTGATTACAAACTAATTTTAATCAAACCGTCAAATATAAAAACTAATAATATATATTCATAAGATGAAAACATAATTCCAAAAGTTATTTTAGATTAACAACTTTGCAAAAACCACACACTTTGGAAAAAACCAAGTTTATACGATGACTTTGGATTAATGCTTTGGCAAAAACAAAATTCATATGACAAATACCAATTCGAAAGCGTTTTACGCTGAAAAGAACGACATCCAAAACATGGCTTTTACATGAGAGAGGCTATTGTTTTTGCTTCATACTTTTATCCGTATATTGATACAGCGCCTTAAATGCATATAAGAACAGAAGACAACATAGTGACATGCATTAAATGCATATAAGACAAAAACAACACATAATAAATGCTAGAATATGGGAATCCTACATTGTGAAAGAAACACAGTTTTTTCATTCTGTTACAAGTGCGAAGATTTCAACCAAGTAAAATTTCATAAGCAAAACATAGGCGGAAATTAGAAGACAAATTCTTCAACACTCATTATTCACGATTTGTTATGGAAAAATTATAGATTTCTAAACCATAATCTGAAACCACATGTAAGGTGAAATTGATTTTTTCTATATTATAAAGGATCTTGAATCAATAATTTTCTCATACCTAGATTCGATGAAGAAGGTGTGATACCTTATATGCGTAGAAAATAAAATTAGTTTCTTTCCCCTTCTCCCTTTCTTTTCTCTATACGCTCCTTCCAGACAGATGTTTGAAGTTGTTTTTAAAACGTATAAAATATGATAAAGAGAGGACCAATTTTATGTGTATGATAAGTCCACCAAATATTAATATGTCATTAATTAATGGATGAGATTTTTTATATTAATAATTTCGCTAATAATATCGGATTGAGTGGTTATATCTGGATGTGAAGTTACTAGCCTCAATTCCTAAATTTTAAGGTCATTTGGAAAATTGTCTTACGGCAACTTCCAAACATCAAGCATTTGTCTCCGGATAAAGCTGGTGAAGTGAGAGTTGGAAGAAAAAAAAAAAAAAGAAACAAAGCACACAAGTAGGGTACACTTTGAGTGTTGATAAGATGAAGAAGAAGCTTGAATTGAACAAGAACCTCAAACTTCACCTGAAGAGAGTCAGCGACACTAGGAGAGGCATCAGTTGACTTTGATCCGCGTCATAGGTGGCACAATTATAGACATTTACTGTCTGTTACGTTTTATCCCCAAAATATCTTCTTGGATTTTGTCTAGATGGTTGGAGATTTCCCAGTAATCAAAACTTAACTTATGGGCCCAGTTTTATCATAAGCGAGAGATCAGTTATGATATAATTGTTTGGTAACCGAAAAGCTCAGAACAATGGTTCAAAGAGCAGATGAGCACTGAGGAACTTGAACATGCAGAGTCCATTCTTGAGTCAATTGGCAGTAAAAATGACTCCAAAATGAAATTCATTGTTTGTTAATGCACCTGACAATAGACTAATATCTCCGACTCCCTAGAAGTAGATGTTGTCAAAATGCATGTTTCTCATATACACGCTTGTCG
This sequence comes from Erythroxylum alaternifolium, assembly GCA_027478495.1. Taxonomy (NCBI): domain Eukaryota; kingdom Viridiplantae; phylum Streptophyta; class Magnoliopsida; order Malpighiales; family Erythroxylaceae; genus Erythroxylum; species Erythroxylum alaternifolium. The sequence goes on from JANIIA010000192.1 coordinate 18,931,945, forward strand.
GTGTATTTCAGGACCCATCTAAACAAGTGTTTCATCTTGTTACTAACAAACTCAACTTTGGAGCTATGAACATGTGGCCTCCTGGAAGAGCCACTCTCCACGTTGAAATGCGAATGAATTTAAGTGGCTTAACTCATCTTATTGTCAACATTTCTTTGAACAGGCTTTTCAAATCTGAAGTATGTATCAGTATGTCAAAATAACAGACGCTGCTTAAAGCTTGCTCAAAATGAGCTTGTTTTTTGACAATGAAACTCATCACTGCCAACTAAACTCTATGTTGACAATAATTAGTCCTCATAAAGCTAAAACTTAAAAAGAAAATTATTATCAGATATTGATGAAACCTTAAACACCATACTCTTTGATAATTTGGATTCATGCAAGTTAAAAAGTAAGCGAAGTGTCATAAGCATTCGCTATTTACCAAGTTTCTGTTTTACCAGGTTACATGAGCATCCAATGTATCATCAACCCTTTAACTTGTTTCCCTAGTAAATCAACTACCCACAATAACAACTGCCTTAAATTTCATTCTTGGAACATAATCAGTCGATTGTTTTTAACAATTCATTTATTCTATAACGCCTTATCAATCCTCCCAAAGGAAAAACGGAAGTCATAGTTCGTCAGTTCAGATCAGAGCTAGTATTATCCCTGCCATTTGCTATCTGAATTTGCAACTGGAGTATGTACAACAGACGTGAAGCATTAGTATCAGCAAAAGAATCATAACCATCATTGGTGTGAATACCTTGACGCTATTCTCGAGTTCAAAAGGAGTGATCCTGCCACATGAGTGACCAACCCTCGCCATCGAAAGATACCAGTACGTCCATTCTCTAATCAAGTGTGAGTAAAGCTCCTTGACCAGGCAGCTCAGAAGGCCGAAGGACAATCCAATCACTTTAAGAAGGGTAGAAGCACAAACTTTGAGATATTTCTCATCCTTAGAACGCCTCAACAGTTTCAAAATTATCACTCATTATCACCATATTCATCTTGAGACTAATCACCACCTCAAATATCTCATCTTCACTCGTAGATGAACAATCGCCAGAGAAGAAGACATGCATACTATTCCTCAATTCGATCCAACTGCATCCAGGAATCTTTTTCAGCCGTTTTTCTCTCATTGATGCCAACAGATTTACTGTCCTATCCCACAATTCAGCTTCTCCATATATATTTAGAAGTTGAATATAATTGCTGCTCCTGCTTGGTTCTAGCTTTAATAGCTTACCACCTGCCAGTTCCCCAAGCTCCAGATCACGATGCACTCTACTGGAACACAGCAAAGATAACCAAATACTGCTGTCTGGTTCAAAAGGCATCTTTTCTACAAAGCTGTAGGCATCATCCAGGCGTCCTGCGCGGCCCAAGAGATCAACAACATTTGCATAATGCTCCATCCTTGGCTCAATCCCGTAATCTGTTACCATTGATTGAAACAGGAATAGGCCTTCTTCAACAAAACCAGAGTGATTACAAGATGAGAGTAGAGAAATGAATGTAACATCATCAGGTCGGATTCCACAACTTTTCATCTCCTCAAATTTTCTCATTGCTTTCAAGCACTCCCCATGAGATCCATGACCAGCAATTATCGAATTCCATGTTACCAAGTCTTTCTTTGCCATAGTTTGAAATATACATTGTGCATACCTCATGAACCCACATTTGAGGTACATATCTATTAATTTGTTCTCCGTTTGAAGATCTAGAGAAATCCTCAGCCTTGTCAGGTAAGCGTGCACAGCCTTCCCTTTAATCAATGCTGCTACTGATGAAATGGCAACAAGGATGGTGGTAATGGAGACAGAGTCTGGATGTAGACCATGCTCCATAATCTGAGAGAAAAGACTAATGGACAGTTCTGGGAGGCCATTTCGGCAATGGCAAGAAATGATAGAATTCCAGGCGACAAGATTCTTATATGGCATGTCAGAAAATACATTTTGAGCATTCTCCTGGAAACCACTTTTGGAGTACATTTCTATCAATGAACTTGCAACAAAAACATCCAAGTTCAACCCAGATTTAATAACAAATCCATGTATTATGCAGCCCAAATCTACATTTTCCATTCCTGTAAATGAGCTAATCATGCTTGCAATAATACTTGAATCTGGTTTCAGTCCGTCAGCCTCCATTTCTTTGAAAAAATGTATAGCCTCCTCATATTTCCCATTTTGGCAAAAACCAGATATGATGGAGCCCCATGCAACCACATCTCTGTCCTCCATTGTATTGAAAATTGAAATAGCTTCATCAATACTACCATTTTTGGAGTACATGATCAGCAACGCAGTAACTGCAGCAATATCAATTGGAACAGGTCTCTTGACCAAGTCCGTGTGAATCAATCTCCCAAAATCATATAGTCCAATCCCACTGCAACAAGGCAAAATATTTGACAGTGTGAAAGAATCAGGGAGAATTTCGCATGATCTCATGTGTTTGTAAATTTTAAAGGCGTCACAAACAAGTCCATTATAAACATAGGCTGAAACCATTGCGTTCCATGAACCAATTTCTTTGTCAGATGCTTGATGGAAAACTTTTTCAGCATCTTCAACCAAAGTGCACCTGCCATACATCGACAAAAGAGAATTACCGACAAAAGGGTCGTTTTCAAAGCCCATCTTCACGACATCAGAATGAACCTGCTGGCCAAGAGCCAAAAGTTCACCTTGACAACAGGCAATCAAAGTACTGCTAAAAGATCCTGATACAAGTTTGACATTCTCATTCTTAGCCCAGATATACAACTCCAAGCTATGTTCCCATAAAGAAATCTCACAAAAGCCTCGAATCATAATATTCCATGCGACAACGTTGTTCTTCTGTTTCAACTTCACAAAGAAACGCCAAGCATCCATTGGTCTTCCACAATCAAAGTACATGCTAATGACCGCAGTCTCCAAGAATGGGTCAACTGAAGGCATATTTCTAACAATAAATCCATGAATCTGTATCCCTTCCAAAATCGAATCACATTCACCAAGCAGAGTACACAAAGAGTAAGCGTCAGGCCTAACACCTAATGACTGCATTCGACGGAACTCAAGAATACCCTGTCTAATGTGACCAAAACGAAAGAACCCACCAATAATGGAATTCCAAACAGTGACATCATGGAGGGAAACATGACACGCAGGAAATTTATCAAACAAGTTGACTGCGTCACTAAGAGACCCACATTTGACATACATATTGATAAGCGAAGAGGTGATGAAAGGATCGGAGTACAAACCATAGGTGAGGAGTGTGGAATGGAGGGCTTTGCCATAGTGGATAATAGAGAGAGAAGCGCAGGCCTTGAGTAGAGATGGGTAGGTGAAGTTGGTGGCGGCTTGAGGATTCCTAGAATACAGGTATAGAGCTTCTAAATATTGTCCTTCGCGAACACAAGCTTTGATCTTATGATTGGAAAAAGAAGAAGAAAATGTTCTTGTCCAGTGCCTCGAGCGTTTAGCATAAATCAAGTGTCGCATCGCCCGCGCCCACTAACTGAGAGTACGCTAGCTTTGTTACATATTAACTTATACATGTGTTCTTAATTTATTTTATCATGTTTATAATCATTTTAAACTAATTTCAATGTAACTCTTAACATAATAAAAACTTCAAATATATTAAATTGATTAATTATGATGATAACGAAGTTCTTTAATATATAAAAAAGATTATTGAAAGAATTTTAAATATACCGTCAATGCACTTGCATAGGCTGGTTGTTCACACACCTACACACATCAATCGTGTGTTTTATTAAAACTGATTTAATAAATATTGCTCTCAATTCAAAAGGATATATAATAGTTTAGTGAGAGTCTAAAATAAGCAGGATGGAAGAGGAGGCTACATAATAATTTACTTGTACGGTGGATTGGAGCATTTACCCCCTCGGCCTCAACCCAGCCCCGTCCAATCGAAAGGATAGCAACCACCCTTCATTCATAACCAAAATTGTTGACCACTTGAAAATTGCTGAATGCCTGATTTTCTAATTCTGCAAGCAATTCTGTATACACTGTCTCATCTCACAACCTTCCTCTTTTCTGACAATCCTCTTCGCTTCTCATCCATCTTCCGCTTCTTTGATTGCCTTTGAAATGATTTCCCAACCAAAGATGGTTGTTGCTTCAATGCAAAACTCTTGGCAACGTGCCCCAAGTGAAGTTTCTTCACCATAAAAATTCTTTTTAGCTCTCCCCTGTGCGCTGTGTATGCGCGGACCCATGAACAAAATGCAGTCTGTGCCAGCTTATTCATCTTTGGCTACAAATAGTATAGTAGATCAATATGTAAGTACATGAATAACCAAAACAAGTTAGCAATCAGCAAATTCACTATTAAAATGCAACCATATTAAATGTGCAGCTCATATATAAGAGATAACACCTAACGCCCACCATAACATAAAGAAGTTTAAATGACGCATGGGGACATGCCTGACAACCATAATGTATTAAAGTCTCACCTCAGCCATACATGATTCAAGGGCTTTCTGCAGAGACAGAAGCCAAGGATGTAACTCTAAGGCGGCAAACTTTCTGCCTCCCTGCACCTGACCATTAAGTGTAAGAGAATTCAACACCTTGAGGATGGGATACTCTGAGAGTGATACACCATGCTTCTCTAGTTCTCGAAGATAATCTACTTCAATGGGTTGCAGAAATAACAACGAATCTCCTTTCTCGCCCAGTCGAGCTGTTCTACCAACCCTGCATCATGAACTCTTCATGTTTAATTATGTTCCAAAAGATTCTCCATTTCATCTTACAAAAATATTCATTGATCTGCCATAAAAAACATGCAAGAAGTCCTCAACAGACCTGTGAACATATTCTGTAGCCTCTCCTGGAGAATCATACTGTATAATACACCTAACTTTTGGGAAATCCAAACCTCTAGCAGCAATATCTGTAGACAAAAGAAGAGCATTCTTCTCAGTTTTGAAGGCTTGAAATGTGGTTTTCCTGTCCTCCTGTTTCATGTTTCCATGCAACCGAAAATTTTTGGTTCTCAAGAACATATCTTTTAGTTCTGTTTCTGAATGAGGGGAAGATGTCCAGCGAAAGTTACTCATCAAATAATAGTGAAAATCCACTGCATCACACGTTGAAAAGAATACCACAACCTGTAATACGCAAAGTGGGTGAAATTGACTGGCAGAAGAGGGATAAGCAGATAATTAACACGAGAAATCAAAAATAAAAAAGAGTCGAGAATGAAATAATCTCAAGAACATATGTGAAAACAACAACCAAATAGGTAGCAACTACATACATGAAAGATAATTTTACCTTTTGTGAAAGATAGTTTTACCTTTTGGGAAGTTACACTCTCAAAAAGATGCTTTAGGATTGAAAGGAGAACCGCAAGTCGTGAACCACAGGGTACTGCATTATATTCTTATCAGGAATTCCTTACAAAAATAGGATCTATAATAGGTATGCAAGAATGAGGTTCTATCTTCATCTACCTTTGACATATTGTTGAACCAACTGAGCTGGAAGTTTATAATCTCCAGCTGAAACAATTGTTGCTTTGCTAGAATGTTCCAGTTCATCATCAATATCAGATTGGATAGATCCAATAAATTCAACTGACGGATCTACTTCTACCTTCTTATCATCAAGTCCAATCATGACTGGATTCTCCAAACTAATTTTAGCAAGATGATTCACTTTTTCATTTAATGTAGCGGACAGTAACAAATTCTGCCTCTGGGAATTAGAGAAATAAGTAATTTGATCTTCCTTGCCAAGAGTTCCAACTTTCCTAGAGCCCAAAAATTCTAGAATCTCCTCTATTTCCTTACCAAATCCCAATTCCAAAATCCTGCCAAAGTGATCAGCCAGAATAAGTTCAGGACAATATAAAAACACAGCATGCATAACAAAGTGATGAAGATTATATTGTAACCTCTACCTATCTGCTTCATCAAAGATTATCCATTGCAGATTTCGGTGCATGAATGATGAAGTGTTCTTTAAGTGATCCAAAAGGCGCCCAGGGGTCGCAACAAGAATTGATATCCCTAATGAAAACAATATGTAAAGTCAGTCAACAGATAGAGAAGGCGGAATAAACCAAACTCGTTGACTCAACACTAAGTATACATCATATACAATTACACAAACTAGATGCTTTGAGAATCAAAGTTTTGGTAAAATGGTCTCTCAGAGTCTCAGTAAGAAAGGCAAGTACCACAAATGAAATCAAAATTCTCTACCTCTGCGCAGCCTAGCTTTCTCTTTCGATCTATTTTCACCACCCATAACATAGCCTGGGACAATCCAATGAAAGCGGTGCAGTAACTTTTGCAGAATCTCGTAAACCTGCAAGCACAATTCACGGGTTGGCACGAGGACCAACGCTATGGCCAACACCAGTTTAAGTTGAAGTAAGCCTATAAAGATATAAAATTAAAAATTGTGGAGCAAATTAAAAACTTAAGAAGGGATTCATACCAAAAGAACCATGAGAGCGATCGATTTTAGGAGAGTAAGACTGCAAGAGATGGATAATAGGAGCTAAATAGGCCACAGTTTTTCCAGTGCCAGTAGCCGCATTAACAAGCCTGTATGTTACAAATCCACCTCTCTTAAGGGAAAAAAATAAAAGAGTAATTAAAAAATTAGGGAAACGAAGAAAGCATACACATGACGACCGGAAAGAATAACGGGAATAGCTTGAGCCTGAACCAATGTTGGAGCTTCAAAGCCCATCCGCTCTGAGAAGACGTGTTTTAACAGATTAAACAACAGTATGAATTTGAAGAAGAGAAGAAGAAGAAGAAGAAGAAGAGAGTGAGAGTAGGAAACCTAGAAGCTGTTGACAGAGAGTGGGATGAAGACCCAGACTTGAGAAGCTGCATGACGCGAATAACTCTGTATTTTTATTTCTCCCTTTTTCTTCTTCTTCTCCAATTTTCTTCTTCTTCATCATCATCATCTTCTTCTTCTTCTTCCTCCCTGGAATAGAACTAGAATACTCCTCTTCCTCTAAGCTAGGGACTAACCGGTGCCTATTTACGGCTTTTTGAACGGACAGGGCTTTTGTGGCTGACCGACCCATGGTCCACCCATAGGCTTGTTGGGTCACAGGCAAGTCAAGCCGGCCCGGCCCGTCATGTATTTTTTAAAATAAAAAAGTTCAAAACGATATCGTTTTAAAAATAACCGACGGGCCATGGACTGGGCCTAAGCAATCTGCTTGTGGCCCAGTCAATTTGACCTGTGGCTCAGTCAACGCGAGCTAAAAGTAAGCCGAGCCACTTTTGACATGCCTAATGCTTTTATTATAGCAAACGGACAATAGTTGATTGAGATTTATATTTAACAAATAACAATATTATTCCTATTTTTGATGTAATTCTCGAATGTATATTAAGTGTATATATTCTATGAGACAATAAAACATATACATATTTCATTTCTCTAATAAGTTTTTACATAGTATGGAAGCTTTCCTGACCAACATCATAGATCCCAACTTTGGCTCATCAGCTACTAACAATAATGTCACACAACCTTTTACTCCTTTTCTTGATTTTTCCATTCTAACAAAAACCCTGAATTTCAACCTTCCCATTAAGCTTGACAGGTAAAATTTCATCAACTGACGAGCACAAGTACTTGCAGCCGTAAGAGCGCTTGAACTTGAACACTTCATCACCATTACACCTCCTTAAATTTTTAGTGCAGATGCAAATCAAGCCACTGACCACACAGACTACAAAACTTGACGCAGAACAAATCAACTACTACTATGTTGGTTGCTCTCAAACATTGGAGAAGAAGTGATTGGTTAGGTAAATCATTCCAACTACTCCCACCAAGTATGGCAAATTCTCAAAAATCTTTATGCTCAAACCTCAATGGTTGGAGTCCTATAGCTCAAACATCAACTCTCAACAATTCAAAAAGGATTACACACTATCCGAATACATGCAGAAAGTTAAAACTATAGGAGACCCACTTCAAGTTGCAGGACATGTCATCACAGAATATGAACTAATATTAAGTGCTCTCAATGGTGTTGGTCATGAATATGATCCTGTTGTGGTTTATCTAACACACTCCATGAAAACCTCAGCTCTACAAGAAGTACAATACTCTCTCATGATGCATAAAACAAGAATAGAACAGTTAAATACAATTACCCGGATAGACATCTCATCACCTATTGCCAACTATGCAACCTTTAACAACAATAACCAATACCGTAACAATCAAGGTGGAAGGAGTAGCTTTAAAGGCAGAGGAGGTCATGGAAGAGGAGGTAGATGGAATGGATATCGAATATTTTGTCAGCTATGCCACAAACCTGGCCATGAGGCACTCATGGAAATCTAACAGCAATGGAAAATCACACAAAACAATCCATAAGGCTATCTTCAATCCTATTTGGCCTTAAATTAGAAAGGTAATCCCTCTTCTGAAACACTTAGTGACAATAAATGGTTTGTAGATAGTGAAGCTACAAATCATGTAACAGCAGACCTCAACAACATTTCAATCAGTTCAGAATATGGTGGCAAAGATCAACTCACTGTTAGAAATGGTACTTCTCTTCCTATTGCTAATGTGGGTTCATCTCATATTCACTTCCAAGATAGCATATATACACCTCTTGCATTGAAACAAATTCTATATGTTCCAAACATAACCAAAAACCTGTTGAGCATATCTAAACTCACCAAAGATAACAAGATTACTGTTGAGTTTACTGATGTTAATTGTTTGTTTAAGGACAAGGCAACAGGGAAGGTTCTGCTCAAGGGAGTACTTTGGGATGGCCTATATAGTCTTGAAGCCACCAAGCCACAAAACCAAATCAGGCTAATCAAACAGTCACATTCTACTCCTAGTTCTAATGTTTTCGGTTCTCCACATTACACAAATTTTCTTTCTTCAAACAAAAGTCATTGTGAGGCAAATTTAGCACAAAAGAATGCAAATATTTGGCATGCTAAACTAGGACATTCTTGTAACAAAATATTGAAACAAATTCTGAGTTCAATAAAGTTCAACATAAACCCAAACAACTTGTCCTTTTGTGATGCGTGTAAACAAGGAAAATTGCATAAGTTACCATTTCAAACATATGACATCACAGCCTAAAATCCATGAGATATCATTTATTCTGACATTTGGGGACCCTCTCCATATCTCTCAACAGAAGGACACAAATATTATCTCATTTTTGTTGATGCTTGCACTAGGTTTACATGGTTTTATCCCCTAAAGTAAAAATCAAACACATTATCTGTTTTCATAAATTCAAAACTAATATTGAACTTCAGTTAAACAGAAAAATCAAAGCCTTTCACACTAACATAGGAGGGGAATTTAAAGCCCTATTACCTTAACTTATAAAACATGGTATACAACCACGTTTAAGTTGTCCTTATACTCACCAACAAAATGGTATTTCCGAAAGAAAACATAGACATATCACTAAAACAAGCCTAGCTCTCTTATCCCATGCTTATATGCCTCTTACCTACTAGCTTGAAGCCTTTTCTATAGCTACATTTCTCATTAATAATCTTCCATCTTCAAGACTCAACAACATCTCACCATTTGAGAAGCTATACAACAAATCACCAATTATCTCTACCTCAAAACCTTTAGCTACAGTTGTTTTCCTTATCTTAGATACTATTCTCATCATAAATTTGATTTCCACACCATAAAATGTGTTTTTCTTGGATATAGTTCAATGCACAAACGCTATAAATACCTAAAAAATCAAGGTACGATTTTCATATCTGGCCATGTAGTATTCAATGAAGAAGAGTTTCCATTTCCTCAACTTTTTCCTTCACACTCAAATAAAAATGCAGCTTTACCAAGTCATCCTATATCCACTCTATCTTCAACCTCATTCTATCCAAAGGTAATCTCAGATCACTCCTCAACAGCAGAACACTCTTCATCGCCAGAGTCCTCTGTTAATCAACAGGTAAGCTCTCCAACTGTTATATCCCGCCTCCTAAAATTGTTAAGAGATTAAACTATTAGATTGAATCACATGAGTTATTTCATTTAAGAATTTACAAGGTGCATTTCATTCACATGCATAATATTCGTATACATATATGAATCATGATTTAGAAAACATTGCTAGATAGTATATGCACTCAATTTACATATTCCGGGATATGGAATGAAAATGAATGTGATATGAATGTGCATTTCTAATGTTTTATGTTTTGATTTACCAATAACATGAATTGATGGATTACAATTAGTGAATTGGGAATTTATTGTTACTATTGAGTAATTGATGAGGTGATATGTGCATCTAGTCTAAGAAAAATGTTAAAGAGCAAGACAAATTGATACATGAAAATTTAAGTTAATTAGGCCTATAAAATGGTGACATGTGGCATTGGGAATAAACAAAAAATGGCTTAGTTAAATATGTAGCCTTATAATTGGTGACATGTGTAGCCTTATAAGTAGTGACATATGGAGACTTAAATGAGTTACATAT
>JANIIA010000192.1:19131522-19142876 GCA_027478495.1 Erythroxylum alaternifolium
CACCTGCTGTACTCACTTCTGTCTCATGAAGGTTAAGAGCTTTAGAGAGACTGCCGTGTCCCAACTCAAGAATTGCTGGTTGGTCCAATCCCAGTGATTCAACGCCGACTCCCCTATTTCTTAATGAGAATTGTTTTCATTTCCCGTTATTAAGGTTGATGGGTGTAATGATATCATTTCGAACTTGTAAATGGCATTCATTAACAAGTTTTTAGAGTTATATGGTCAATTGTACTGTGTTTAGCTGAAGCAATATTAATGCAGGATGTGAAGGAAGCCTTATTATTTCCTGTGTGGAGTTGAATTATTTGGTTTTGTAATGATGTTAATCTTTGCCGTGATAGTGCCTATGATTAATGTTTGAGACATGGACAAAGACGGCTGGAACTTATTGGATTTGAACTTCAAATGGGAGGACGTCTGGCGTCTATCTTATTAAGACATGCCAATGGTTGAAAGGCATACCTTATTCGTTTTGAAACATAAAGTCATCCAACATTATGTATAGTTTGATGTAATGTGGAAGTTATACATTAAAGTCTAAAGATCTGAAAAATTATCCTCACCCACTTTCGTGGTCCAGTGACAGCAGAGGCACCGGTTCTCAACCACTAGGCGTAATTTAAATACTGATTACAATTTACAGTTATAATTCACCTTCCTCTCCATGTTAGTATTAAAGAATCCTATATTTTTACATCATTTTAGCAATATTTTTAATTATTTAATAATGACAAGGTGAATATGATAACATTTAAAACAATGTGGTGCAAATTATAATAATTTCAAGTTTTGAAACTCATTAAATTACAAAAAAATCTTAACATATTTTTAAAAAAGTAATATATTTTTTAATAATAATATCTTGTATTAAAATTTATATTTAATAATTAATAACATTTTAAAATGATCTTAACATTTTAAAAATTATTTAACTAGAATCTCAAATTAATTAAATCTTAAATTCTCTTTTTTTAGAAAAATGTATATGTTAATTTTTTAAAAATAAATTGAACCCCACCATTGTTATCATGCCATTTTAAGTGACAATAGTGGGTCCCTCCACTTATGAGCACTTTTAAAAGAAAATAAGGGATGAAATGCCTTATTCCTAATCTAGACTATCGTTTTCATGTGGACTCTCTCAGCCGTCTGATGCTCTCCCCCTTTTCGCTTTCTTAGTCGATCGAAGTTTGCTTATTTCCATATATGTTTCATCCGTAATTCTCACTCTAGACCGTCGGCTTCATCTGGACCTTCTCAATTGTGTGGTGGTGTCTCCCTTATCTTCTTTCTTAACAAATGCTAAGGCAACTTTGGTAAGTTAGATTAAAGTTGCTTATATTCATTAATAACTTTGATACTTCTTTCCGTTTGCACTTTCTTCTCCGTTAGAAGTCAAAAGATTATTTTTTCCAAGTTTTGGTACATCCTTCACTTGATTACGGTCGTCGTTGTCGTCATCATCACATTCAGTCCGAAATTCCGTAATAAAGCGGAATTTAGGAAAGTTTAATAGTACGCAATCTTATTCTTACATAATAAAGAGACTATTTCCGGTAGACCTGCATGCATGCTTCTAATTACTATCTCATCTTCAATTTAAGGGGTTGTTTAATTTTATTATTGTTGAGATATTTTTTTCTTGTTTCAAATAAAAATAAAAATATATTTAAGTGTTAGTGTCAATATATTTATATTTTTATTACTAATAATAATTACAAATTACATAAGACTTAAAATAAATTAAAATTAATTAATTAAATTTAGTTTAATCACTTATATAGTATTTATTAATAAAATTATTATATTTTATTAAAATAAATAATTTTGTCTATAAATTAATATTTTTTTAATATATGCTTTTAATTATTAAAGTGATTTTTATTTGGAATTTACATATTTAAAAATATTTCAATTTTAAATTATATTTATTAAATAATTTAATTGTACATATTTACTTGATTGTAAATCATATTAAAAAAGATAAACAAAAAAATTAATTCTCATAATTTTAATAAGTTTTGAAAAAATAAAAAAATCAAAAATAAAAGTTAAAACAAACATGTTTTTTTTTCTGAATTTGAAAACAAAAATAAAAAATTAAATACGAAACTAAAAACAAACAAGCCCTGAGATAGCATAATTTATAGAAAGCTACTTATAGCATCATCTCGATTGGGCTATAAAATATGGATCATCTAGTAGTTCCAGTTGTAATAATTATAAAAAAACAACTTTGCTTTTGTAGTTTAATTTCATTTTAAGGACTTCAAAGAGTGAATATAATTAAGGAAGAAGTTTTTTTTATGCTTTAATAACCCATGAGTTTGTTATACATTGTTTTAAATTCAATTAAGTTGTTAGTATGAATTGTGCACCATTTTGCCCTAAGTTATTGTGCTTCTTATAGTGAATGTTATACTTAGTGCAAGTAAAGAATTTTATTTTTTATCCATCAGTAAAAAGACTAAATTTCTGAAAGGTTATCTATGATATTCAAAAATTAAGGAAAGAACTTGTATATACTAAAAGAGACTGAAACAAGAGATTGGAGTTGATCATGACGATAAAGTCATTAAAGAAATCGTGTTTAATTGAAATTGAGGAGCAACTCAATAGCATGAAGCTTGAAACTGATTTGTTGGTGAGAGAGAAGAAAGAATTTAGGTTAATGTTTACCAATGTTATTGTAGGATTTGTTGTAATTTTTGTTCTATGTTGTTGGAAGATAGATGTACGTGTCAGTATATTTGCTCTCAATTTGAATGGTATATATGTGTTGGATGAAAATTTTAAAATCAATGATAACTATTTTAAAGTAATTAAATGTATGCTTATAAGATTATGGAAAAAATATACCTTTATGTGGTAACTTTCTTTATAATATGCTAGCTCAACATGAATATATATAATGAATGTGAAATAAAGAATTGAAAGTCAATGGATCATTACATTTAGCCAAAATATAAATTCACACAATATATATTTCATGGATGAGTTTCCTATCATAAATTACAAAATATGCAAAATTGGGAATCTATAAATAAGTAACCTAAAATAAGCACATCTTATTACGGTCAATTGTTCATATATAATAGTAACACTATTAATATGGTTAAGTATCCCCTCTATCAACTTAATTTTTCCAATTAGTTTGAGAAGATAGTTGCCCACTATCCACACTACCACCTCGCTCCAATATTGCTCTCCTCCTAGTTGTTGTAGCTTGTAATTACTTGAAGTAATGTTGGAATTTCTTTTGAACCTTATTCCTTTTGTTTGAAAAGATAACTTGAAGGTTTTTGAATCAATATGGCCATATATACATACATAAATATGATTTTCCTAACCTTAAAATTATTTAAATTGGTAGGTTGTTTAGTAGGGTTAATTGGATTGTCTTTTATACACCTTTGACTGTTGTGTTCAAACGCTTTGTATTTTCTACATTTTTAAGACATCTTGTTTGTATTTTACATTTTCTTTGGCTTTTTTTTAATCTTTTCTTCTTGCTTTTTGGGCCTTTTTGGCATTATCCACTTTGCTAATGGATGTATCTACTCATACCTATTGGTTTGCTAGAAGATTGTTTCCCTGATATGTTATAAAAATTTATCATACACACTAAAAAAATATGATCTTCTTGAAACAATCATTGATATAAGCCTCAACTTTTTGTTGAGAATGATAGATAACACTAATAATATTCTTACATGGGTGACTACTGTACAACTACAAGAATGGTCTTTACTAAGTCAAATAATATGCTTTTCATCCCCTATAATAACTTTATAAACTCCATCTTCATTCCACTTAATTATGTACTACATTACTCATTTCTTTTTTTTCTTGCTTCTTGCCAATTGCAATAGCAATATCTACCTTCTACCTATAAACAAAGTTCCTCCTATTAACATAAATCCTTATGATGACGGTCTTTATGATTTCAAGCATATCATCATTGATATGTAGAGTATGGATTAAATAAGAGGGATAACTTATAATGAAGTTTAGACCAAAAAAAAAGTCAAGACAAATTTAAATGAAAAATAAACTATAAATTATTAAATTGAAATTAAAAGTTAGAGAGTAGATTACATAGTAGGATATGTATTAAACACTGCACCTTACCAATCTAAACAATTACCTATGTCTATTATAGATGTCATATTTTTGGAGAGAACAAAAAAAGGTCAAATAAATGGGGTGCAAAAGTAAGTATACTTATTGATTCAAGAAAATTGAGAATAAATAATTTTGCCTAAGATTTGGTTGGAAAGGAAAGAATACAAATTTGATAAAATGTATGCTTAATGATTTAAACATAACATGATGAAATGAATATAGAAAAGATGGTCTAATTATCTAAATTTCCTATTCGAGAAGTGGAAAAATAAAAAAAATAAAGTGATCTAAATAAAGAATGATTGATGAAATTTGGTTTTATTGACACTTTCTCTATAAACTCTTTTCCCACAATCACATGTCATAATAAAAAATATATTAAGAGGCTTATCATTGACTAATTTTTCAACTTGGAACTTTGTATTGATGTATTCATGCTTAAAATATTAGACCAAATTATTCTTAAGACCACACTTAGGCTTGGATTATTCAAATTGAAGTACTATTATCTTTTTATCTCATACATTTATAGAAAAATTTATCTTAATTAACTAGAGTTTAAGAGAAAAATATTAAAGAGATAATCATGAGCATGCAACTGTTGGACCAAATTGGGTTTTATCTCATGATTTTTATGATAAAAAATTTCACTCCTAATATTCTTATCTTTATTGATATTAGTGTGTTAATATATGAAATATTAAGGTTAATTAAGGTTAAGTTAAGCAAAGAAGCCAATTAAATCCATTAAGTAATCAAAGAATGAAAAATAAGCAAAGTGAAGCATATGTTGAATCAAGAAAAAGGAATAATCAAGAATATTAAGACTTAAGCAAATCAATGTAATCCTTCTCGTAACTTTATATTGGTCTTTTTAATGAATTAGAGGATCAAATATTGCATGATCATTTGTGTATAAGATATAACAAATACATCCTTTCATAATTAAGAGGAAATTTATTTTGATCTATAAAGAAATTCTTTTGATCTCTAAGTAAACATTTTAAATAATTTTTAATCAAGTTTTTGTCAAGGAATGTGTTTTATTCTTTGAAAGAACTTGATAAGTTCTGAAAAAATTATTTTAAAAAAGTTTGGTTGATCAATGTTAGGATTTTAGAAACATGAACCAAGAGTATTTATAACCTTATTATTCAACTAATATAGCACATAAGTCAACCAATATAATATAATAGTTGAAAAATATGCAATAAAGATTGACTAATGTGCTATAATAATTAACCAATTCTATTATTATTGATTATTATAATAGATAATTTTATTTCTAGTGACTATTTTAAGTTATTTTTAAACAATAACTAAACCATATATGAATTGTGGGAAGAATGTTGGATATACTAAAGTTGTTAAGAGCCTTGAGTGGCAAGAGAGTGCATTCATGCATTATATAACATATACTGATCTTTATTTATTAGTGTGAGCAAGAGGAAGAGTTTTTAAGTCATATAGTTGTTGCAATTGACAAAATTATTCAGGATTAACTTTGTAAGGGTTCCACTTGACCTTGAATAAGATTTGTAAAGTATTACTCTTTTCCTGTGGCAATGCAAGACAATTATAACGGTTCCTCTTTATATATGGTAAAGAAGATGTTGTATTAAGGGTTGCTTTTCATCTATTAAAGAAAGAAGATAGTAAATTTCCAACTGGAGTTTGGCGGGTGAATGAAGACCACATTTTTAAAATTTTATCATGGTAGATTCCCCTTTTTTAAAATTTTAAGCATCATATTTTATTGAACTTTGCTATAAGGATTAGAAAATGGAGAAAGAGTGATACATAATAAACATAATAAAAATAAAATGCTTAATTTGGCATGATGAATAATAAAGAAAGGAGATTTATCATTGCATATAGTTATTCTTCATTATAAACATAGCCTATGCTTGGTCTATATAAGTAGGCGCATGTGTTAAGGACTTTTATAAAAGCAACTGCCTTATTGTTTGCTTATTTCTTTAACAATTCTTTAACAATATGTAATAAATATATGTAAATATAAGCTCAATAGTAGTTGCAACATCATTTGATGGTGCATCTACTTCATTTATTCCATTCAACTATTTTGCAATAATACTGACCTAGGAAATACCATTAGGTTAATTTTGTTCATACTTTATTTTTCAATATTACTCATAAATCTAAACCGAAAACTCTCAGCCATGTCTCTATAAAATCGAGGATAGCAAATATGATAAAATTTTCCACGTTGAATGATGTTAACATCTCCTTAATAACATTTATAAGGTAGTGACATTAGCTACTATTAGCTAAAATAAGGGCATATCTAAAATTATAGCTCTATAGACCTTAATGGATGCTATAAATACAAATGTGTTATCTTTCTCCATACCATACTATAAAATCTATGAAATTTTAATAGGATAAATTAAGACCCAATTGTATATAACTTAGAATACTATGTTAATGCCTATCTTGGGATTCTACCATAGGTTAAAAGCACTCCTCTATATAATGGTAAAAATAATAACTATTTCTTAGTCACATTTTACCTTAAAGACTAACAGTTAAGTAGAATAAATCTTTTGGCATGTATGAACTTAAAAAGGGTTGCTAATGCCATATGTAATGTAGTTGTGAATCCCATTTCAATAATAAAGTCCCAAGTAAATCTTGTTGTGATTGTCATCACAAAGCTAACTATTAGAGATCACTCTCATAAACAAGTCCTTTTTGACATGTGTCATGATAATTTTTCTTACACTTGGAACATTTGAATTCATTAAATGAAATTCAAACTTCTTTATCAATAATCAAATCTCCATATATGTAATAGGTTGTAACTTAGTCAATATCAACTGCCTTTAAAGAGCTCTTTTATAGAGAAGCATGATTGATGAAATATTGAGGGACAATTATCATAGCATGTTAACTCACCATCCATAATGAGCATTTTTCAACTTCCTAAAATTCAGGATATCATAATTTTCTAACTCACCATTGATTATTATCAAGATTCACCTCTAGAAAGATCAAAAGTGATCAGAGGTGTAATTAGACGAAGTTGTAAAGAACTTAAACGTGAAAATGGTATGATAATACGTTATGACGACAAGGCTACAGTTGTCATTGATCAAGAACGAAATCCAAGGGGAACTCGAATTTTTGGTGTGATCGCACGAGAATTAAGATTCCATAAAAACATAGTATTATTTTGGTTGAAGTGTATTCATCACTTTAAAGGCAAGTTCCCCTCCATAAACTGAAGATCGCCATGAATTAAGAAAATATGACGATATCAATTTTTGGTTTTCTCAATTTTCTCAATGCTCCCTCTCTCAACTTTTAATTACTATCTCAATCATTGAACTTTGCAATACCATTGAATCTATCATAAGCACTAAAATTGCCAAGCGATGGATGGTTTTAACGAGTACCTTAATTGAGTGAAAATTTTAACTATTGAGCATTTCATAACCTGATTAATCTCTTATAACATGCTAATAAAGATAAATTCTGATTAATTATTAAATGATAATAACTAGTATGTGGTTAACATAATATATTTGTCAAAATTCTCACTCATATTATTATTAATAACTAGACAATTAGAATCAAATAACTGGTATGACCTAGCTCAAGTCTCCTTTAGATATTCAAATAAAATTGAAGCTCGCCTAAATTTAACCATGTTAATTATATTAAGTTGATTATTGAAATCTTTAACATATATAGACTATACAAATTTTTAAATTTTTTTCTTGATTCCTTTTCACTATAATGTCCATGTCAATTATGGTAAATATCCTTGCACACATTATGTGAGTTACATTTGGTAGGATGACTTTAATAACTCTTATTCATATCTAAAGACATATAAATCAATACTTAAGTAATATAAGGCATTATTACATTAAATTACACTAAAAGGTGAATTAACCCTTTTCAATGAGATCCTAATATAATTTAATTTCCGTATTGAATTGTCTCTAACATATTTTCATATAAACAACACAAATTTATAACCTCTTGAATTACAACATTGAGGTTTCTTAATTCCTTGAGTTGTAGTTCTAAAC
Source organism: Erythroxylum alaternifolium (assembly GCA_027478495.1). Classification (NCBI taxonomy): domain Eukaryota; kingdom Viridiplantae; phylum Streptophyta; class Magnoliopsida; order Malpighiales; family Erythroxylaceae; genus Erythroxylum; species Erythroxylum alaternifolium. Next base: position 19,139,712 of record JANIIA010000192.1, read on the forward strand.
TAGATCTATGATTGCTAACTTTCAACTCATGGATATAAGCTTAAAGCTTGGAATATTCACTTGTATAATATAATGCTCTCTCCTTCCTCCATATCCTCTTAGAAAATGTAAATGTATTATAATCCTTAAATATATTCAACTTTCCTCTATATTCTTTAATCATACTAGCAATAGTTGTGCTAGGATTCTCCATAATTCTTAGTTTTGAAATGTCTGCTTAAGAACTTCGTTTAATACCATTTTAAGCTTGTTAGTTTTGAAACATATACACTTGGATTTATATGTCTTGATTTTCAAGTACCTATCATTACTATTATATGATGCATATAACTCTTATGCATCCTTTTATGCATCCAACTCTACCACTTATACTCACTTTTTTTCAACTTAACATTAAAAAATATTGCCAATAGATAATTGCCAACAACATTTTGAAACTATTTGGCATTAGAAAAATCCATATCCAATCTCCATTATAATGGTCCACTACCAATTGATGTCTAACACTTATACTAGTCCTTCCTAAAAGTTTACTAAGCTTATCCCCATTAGAGTATTCATCACTGTCAAAGAAGCTTCCACAATTAGTGTATTCAATCTCCATTGGTCAATGGATATCTAGAATAGACGCATTAAATGTATCCTTGTTATGTTCCTCATTATATGAGCATCCATTTCCATCTTAATTATCACTATTATTTTTATGGCTTTGGCCATCTATCCCATTATCATTTTCATTACTTTTACTACTGCTCTCTTATTATCATAGTTGTCTACATCTTCAACACATACATTCTAAAAAAATACTCTTTGCATTACTTTATTGATTACCCTAATAATTTACACCATGAGTAACATTTACTTCATCAGGTACGCCATCATCACCATCCAAATTAGTCCTAACATCTCCTCTAGTAATAACAAAACCTATGGAACATAAATTGGAATTTCTAGTTTATAGGTAATATAAACATCAATTATCCCATATATTTTTAGCAGGTTTACTAACCTAATGCACTTGTCATTCGATTCAATGAGTCTCAACGTCCCACTAAACTTAAAACTTGGCATTGTCTAATAAGCTTTGTCAATTTATTGGTACACTATATCCTTTTTCATTTCATGTAATTGCCTATAACTCACAAAATTGATATTAACTTATCAAAAATATTTGATAACCTTCCTTCAAAAATCATCTCAAAATTTGACTTAAATTACCTATCATAAAATAACCTTAAGCTTTCGCAATGAATAAATATAATTATGAATAACATTTCGTCTAATCAAATACATTATAAACCAAACTAAAGAAAACAACATCCAAAAAGTATTTATATAAAGCTAATATTAATCAAGTATATAACCATAGTAAAATGCATATGTTTATGAGATAAAATATAACTTATAATTTGGATAAAGTTCATCAAAACAAAAATATAACTTAGAGATGAGTTTAACTAGAAACTTTTAAAGAACATACACACATGCGTGCACACACACATATATATAACACTTATGTATGGGATGACCAAAAGTTCCTAATTGGTCTTTTATAATAATTAATTCTTTATCTATACTCTTTACTATTTTCTTTAAAATTCTTATTGTTTTGGGAGTTCTAGACATATCAAATATCAAAACATGAATAAAGCACTAAAAGCAATAATAAAGAAAATATAATAAAGCATTAAAAGAAAATTATAGAAAATATGGAATACTATAACTTGATGGGTGGTAGAGCCGACTGCTACAGGTCATAGTATTCAAAGAAAATATTAAGCCAAATAGTAAAGCAAATATGGAATATAAAAACTTGCTACAAGCTATAATATTCAAAAGAGCAAATATCAAAAATTAAGGAAAATAAGAAAGTCTGATGAGCGATAGAGTCAGACCATTATAACTGGAGCATAAAGAGCAAAATAGAAAATATCAAATAATAAAGCTTTGTATCTCACATTACAATCAAATATTATGAAGCATTATAAAGGCTTTACAGCTTTGAGAAACAAAAGACAGAAAGAAAGAGAGCTTTGATGCAAATAGAATTTTGATATAAAGGTTTGATACAAAGCTTCAAGAGAAACTTTAGTTTTGAGGCTTATTTTTGGCTTTAAGCAAATAATTTTATAATGCTTTAGCTTTGGGCAAATAAGGGAGAGGTAGAGGAGACAGCTTAGAAGAAGAAGAAACTCAATTTAAAATTTTCCATTATCTTGATAATGATTCTTCAACTTTGTAGAGCCATCTAGTTGTTATTCCATGGTCTTCTTACTGTAAGCTTTATGTCAAATCAAATAATTTAATTCCTTTTTTACATTTAGAATTTTATCAATATGCACACACATTATACAAATAGTACTCATAGCAAGTTAATCAAATTGATCTCTTCTTCTTCTGTATCAAATAGTGTGACAATGTTAATATGAAAATCTTCACTAATTCTAAGGGTTATCCTAATCATATACATTTGGGATGTTATTTAGTTGAGTATGAATAAAAAATATTCAAAAAAATTTCATTGTTATTAAGCTTAAGGTTTTCATCAATTTCTTTAATTGATTTATGTTCTCCCCGCTTAATTTATTAAATCAAATTTTTATCATTTCACTATCTTCTTTTTGTTTTTGTTTGAGCATTTTTAGTTTTTATTTTATCATTTTGATTTCTTGATACAAACTAGATAATGTTAATTTTAAATTTTTTTTTGCTTTATCTAATATATTTACCAAATTATAGGTCGATAAGGATGTTGATGGTATGCTTCAATTAGCGGTTTCAAATGATTGTGGCAATTTCATTAGGTATTATATGACTTCTAATAGAAATTTTTGGTCCTCTATAAGCACGTCGATTTGTTTTTCTTCTTCTAGTTGATCATTATATATTGTTTCATCACTACTTGTAAAGCTATCATTTTCTAATCCTAATGCTTTATCAAATTCTTTATCATAGTAATTCTCAGAATTTTCAACATCCATAATCATTAAAATTTGAATTTTATCTAATATCTCCTGGTCTAATTCTAAGTTTTAAAGTTTTTTGTCCTTTTTTATTACATCTATGCCATGTTATGTTTCTAAATTTGGTTATTAAAGGAAAGTTTTTGAGTTTTGTTGACATGTTTTATTTGTTTTAGATATTTTATAGAATCTTTTTTTATTT
>JANIIA010000192.1:19199217-19210323 GCA_027478495.1 Erythroxylum alaternifolium
GCTCTCTACCAAAACAATACTTAGTCCCCTATTCCTCCTCCTTTAAGTGTGAATATTATTAGTTGTAAATGGATCTTCGAACCAAATTTAATCTTGATGGCTCCTTAAATGCCATCTTTAAGTTATACATATGAGGATATGTATAGAGTTCAAAAGACAATTATAAATCTTTTTAAATATACGTGAAGTTGTACAAGCATATATTCTTAACTGATTATAGAATAAATTATATTTAAAGAATCTACTTTGTAGCTTACTTTCTTAATCCTTATTCCTTATATTGTGAAAATGCATATAAATATATTAATATGATGGTAAGTCTTTTTGATGTGATTGAATACATAGATATTTTTCTATTAAAAAGTAATCATAAGTAACAAATAAGATTATATTGTATCACGAATATTCATAGAGCTTTATTAGATGATCTCAAAGAAATAACTTATGACAGAAAATGTAGCTTGTAAGCTTTCACAATTTTAACTTCGTCCTTTGGTTATCAATATTATATTTTTAAAATTTTACTATTACTCTTAATTTAAAATTCAAATGAGTTGTGGAGATTATTTGATGAAAGTGCTCCAATATTAACAAAACTTACTATTAGATTATGTCAGCCAAATAACTTCAATATAAGGTTGGGAATCTAATTGGAATGTTTTTTAACATATTCATATGCAAAAATGAAATTATTTGAAATATCAATGACTTAATGACCTTGTTTACAATACTTATAATTTGAGAATGTAAAATATATATTTTTTGGATTGAATTTTTTTATTATTAATTTTATAATTCCTCTATTATATTTTCAAAGTGCATAATAAGAATTAAATATATGATCTAGTTGATATTGATTGTACTAACGACACTAATTTTTTTGATTGAAGATGAAGAGATATCATTTAATTTTGATTATAGTGAATTTAAAAAAGCAATGTATAACGAAAGTACATTTGTCGTCGCAAATGAAATGAGAACATTTGTCATTAGTTACTTGATATCTTATTTTAACTATATTTAAAATAATGACTATTTTATAATTTATTTAAATATAGTCGAAGATCATCACGATATATTTTGAATGAGAGTGCAGATTATTTTAAATTTTTAAGTTAAATTCAATGTTAGTTAGAATTTTTATATTTATTATTAGTTAATTATATATTAATAGACATTGTGCTTTATTTTTATTTTAATAAAATATTTTATATTATTTTTGGTTATTTTTTATATTTTTACTTTTATTCACTGTCTATTTATTTTGGATAATTTAATTCAAGTTAAATTTTTAAACCTTAAACCTTAAATTTCTTTCTTAATTAATTTTGATATGATTTTTAAAACATTAAAAATTTTAAAAGTAAAAAAAAGTCAACGATTTGATTATTTTTATTGAATTATCAAAACGTGATGACTTAGTCAGAACTTCTATTTTATTTAATTTAAAATTCAAATAATTCAAACAATTAATCAATAGTTTTTTGGCAATTAAATAAATTAATAACAATTTAAGATCTAACAAAACAGTTGTATATAAAAATGGGGAAATGGTTCTTTTTTTTTTCAACTAGAAAATATTTCTAATATGAAATAAGAAAATGAGTCCTTTTAAAATATGTTTCTAAGTATATAATAATGAGATAATTTTATGAAACAACCGCAACAAAAAGGAGGAAGTTGGTTTCACACTCTTAGGTCTCATTTGGTAACTAGTAATGAAGAGGTGACAATGATAAAACTGGAATGAGTCTTAAAAAAGCCTATACTTTTATTCCTAAGGGGGTTGTGGTGGGAATGAAAAATTAGTAATAAGAGATAAAGACATTATTAGAATATTATCAGGTTGTTATTAAGATATTATCAATATATTGATTCTTATTATAATATTATCATCAAAATTATCTTTTATATTAATTTCTTCAATAATTATTTTACTTTGTTTTATTGATACTTTTATTCTTATCATAAAAATTATTCATAATTATTTAAAAATTAATAATCTTATAAATCATTGAAAAAATTATTAATTGTTTATAAAATATAAAATATCATAAAATAAGTTCATCATGGTTTTTTAATTTTATTCTTATAAGGAAAATCATAAACAATTATTTAAAAATTAATAATTTATTTAATTATTAAAAATAATTTTAATTAATTATATATTAAAAATTTTAAAATATTTAATTAATTATTTACAAAATCAAAAAAATAATAATTAAAACTAAGTAAAAAAAATTTCATTACCATTCTTAATATTGGATACTGAACACTAATATAACTATTAACTTCTATAATCTCATTCCTAGTGCTTACATACCAAACACGCATAATCAGTAATTTTATTCCTTTTCCGATTCCTAATTTTCATTTCTATTTCTATTTTTTTCATTCCAATTCCTTCATTACTAGTTACCAAACGAGACCTTGAAGTTAAAACATAAGTGTTACTAGTTTTCCCCTTTTCGTTTTATATTTTTAAATAAAGGGTTAATTACAAAAACAATTCTATACTTCAATCAATTTTGTAATTATAGCTCGAATTTTAACAAGTGATAGTAAAATACCCAAACTTTTAATTTTTTCCATTCTAGTATGACATTAATATTCTGTTATCTTTACTGACGTGACAGTGTCAAGTGTCTAGGAACCTTAATTAATAAAACATGTTAGTTTTAATTAATGAATAAAATGACGTCATTTTATGATCTAACTAAAATGACATCGTTTCAACAAGATTAAATCCCCAAATCTATCGATCCTTCCTCTCGGAACAAGATCGTCTGTTCCATTTTTCCTATTCCTATTACGTTCCCTTACACAACATCCACACGTTTACCAATAAATAAATAAGACAAAGTTAAATGAGTGGATATTATACGTTGGCATAGGATAGGAACAGGAGAAGAGGAACAGACGATCTCTTCCCCTTCCTCCCAACAGCAGACAGTTGTTTCTTATACCACAACCGTCGTTTAATCCCTCAATGGTGGGGTGGGGCTTATAGGGTACTCAACTCTGCAATTTCCTTGAAACTAGGTAGGAGAGACTCGATGACGGCGAGCAGAACCACTGCAGACACTGACATCCCATCACCGTTTATGGACCTTCGTGCACAAATCGAAAATTTCATAAGGAAAGGTCTTGTCGAGAGAGACCTTATAGTGCTCTCAAGAGGCCACACTGTAGGGTTTGCTCAGTGGCGTGTATTCAAAAACTGAATCCATAATGAAACCAACATCGACCCTGAATTTACTGGCGAGTGTAGGCAAACATGTCCGATGTTAGGATCTAACTCTAGCCTTTCCCCTCTGAGCCTGAAACCTGCTAGTTTTGACGCTGATTACTTCAAGGACCTGATGAAGAGAAAAGGGCTTGTTTACTTGGATCAAGCACTCTTCAATGATAACTCAACAGATGGTCTTGTCAGGAGTTACAGCTCGAATCCTAGAGCCTTTTAGGCTGATTTTGCAAGGTTGATGGTTAAGATGGGAAACATTAAGCCATTAACGGGAAATGAAGGACAAATTCATTTGAATTGCAAGAGGGTGAACTAAACCTTTGAATAAGTACAGATTGTGATTGTTGTATTTGTTCTTGTTCTATATCAAGGGAAAAAAACCTTGAAATTTCATGTCTAAGTGTCACATAAGATGTTCTGAGTTTGTTTAATTTGTTGGTACAAAATCCTTGTTTTAATATGTGCATTTTGCAGATTGATGTTATTGATATTCTCGTTGATTAATCAAAAGTGATGTCCCAGTTGTAATTCAAATCTTTGTTTGATTCGTATCAAAGATAGATTCAAGAAAATTGCAGAGTTCAGTACCTTATAAACCCCACCATTGAGGGATTAAACTATGTTTGTGGAACAGATAAATAATGGTATCTGCATCTGGAAGGAGGGATCGATATATTTAGAAATTTAATCCTGTTGAAACGACGTCATTTGAAACGACATCATTTTAGTTATATCATAAAATGACGTTTCATTAATTAAGTCATTTCTGTTAATTAAGGCCGACCTGTCTTATTACTTAGGTTCCTAGACACGTGGCACTGCTACGTTAGCAAAGATAAAGTAGACGCTATTTGTAATGGCCAGTTTCCAAAACTTACTGAAGGTTAGAATGTTGGACTTTTGAGTCATATCATTTTAGAATTTATGAGGTGCATTTCATTCACTTGCATAACATAAGCATATACACACATGCATGTTGATTTAGAAAAACATTGCAAAGATAGTATATGTACTCAATTGACATGTTCTAAGGTATGAAAGGTTTAAAATGATGATGATTTTATTGTGTATTTCTTATGTCTTGAATTTTGGTTTGATGGATTATAATTAGTAATTTGGAGTTAATTGTTAAAATTGGGAAATTGATGAATTAAAATGTACATTTAGTCTAGGAAAAATGTCAAGTGATAAGACAAGTTGACATATGAAAATTTAGGATGACTAGGGCTGTAAAATAAGTGACACATCATAATAGAATTTAATGGCAAATGGCTTGGAGAATTGAGTGACAAATGGCCTAGGATTTTGGTGACATTTGGTAGCTTATATAGAGGATAAGTGGATTGCATGCATATATGACAAATGTCATTGTAAAATAGTGACACCTAGCATCTAATGAATTAAGCTAATATAGAAATTGTTTTTGTTAGTTTCTTTCTTCTCTTTCCCTCTCACCACCGAAACACACACACACCCTCACAGCTTCTGGATTTTTGCTTCAATTATGTTTGTCACCACTCAAAATCTTTACAAAATTCTACATCAAGAAAACTATATTCTGCAAATTTCTTCTTGTTGCTGAAAAAAAAACATTATACTTCCATCTTGTTCTTGGAATTGTGCTTGTATGCATGGAAGGCTAGGTTAGCTTGATAATTGAGGAGGCAATCGAGCTAATCAAGTAAGTGAAAGATTGATCTCTTGTGATATATGTTAATAGAAATTAATAATGACTGAATTGGGGATGGATTGATTATGATATTTGTGTTAAATGAGTGCTGGAAAATGATGCATGAATGATAGTTTCTGTTCTGTTTAGCATGCATTATAAACAATAGTTTATGGGCTGTTAAATGAATGATTTTGAGCTGAAATTTGAGATAAAATTGATGAGGAATTGAGGTATAATTAAGGTATAATTGAGGTATAATTAATGGACTGTTATGAAGGTGTTTTGAGTTTGATATGAAAGAGTTTTCTTTTGAATCTGGAAAAAAATTGGGGATGTTAGTATATATGTAAGAATGATTTTTAGTGACATAAATGAATAGAATTTAGAGAGTTTTAGTGTCACCAAGATGGAAGCTATATTAACATGAATTGAAGTGGCTTTTGAGAGTATGAATTCTGAAAAAATTGAAATGTTAATGATGATCTTAAGTAGATGAAATTCGTGGAGAATTGAGGGAAATTGGATAGTGAACAATCGAGGCACTCATCCCACGATCGTGTGAAGGTTCCCTATGATCGTGGCCAAAGCTTTTAAATGATAATTTAAGTTTTGTGAATTTATTGAACCAAATGAGGATAAGTCACTTTACATTGGTATATTTGGACTTTATTAAGGCTTGAAATGAACCTAGATTGTTGCTTGATTAATTAATTAAGGGTTCGATAAGTTTAGGCTGTTAATTGATGTCATTACTTAGGGAAGGGATTGTCTTGATATCAGTGTATTTAAATATGAAAATTTTGAGTTGTTAAAGGAATAAAGGTGTTCTTATGAATGCAATATGATCCAAAGGATATGAGTAAGGTGTATTAGGTATAAATGAATGAGAATTAGGAAATTGTGTGATTATATATTGCTAGAAAAGGTTGATGAATGTATAATTAATGAATTTAGAGTAATCAAACTTACTCAGGGTATGAACCTGAATGCAAAGTGGTAATATACAAGCTATAATAATTAAACGGTCAAGAAATGTGATTAAGAATACATACCCGGAAGGGTCAATTGAGCATGCATTAAACATGACATATATACATTTGCATGATTGTATATTCATATGATTGAACAAATTAGTGATTGTGAACTATGTATGTATTGCTTGACTATAGACGCACAAGTTGATCTCCAACATCTAGATATTGTCGGATCATTAAGACAATAGCTATTCTAGAGCATATTGTGAGTTAACCTAGAGGTGTAGACTCAATTATATATGCTTCTGTTGAATTGTATATGTAATATGGAATGTATGAACAATTGAATGATGAACACCGAACTTAGATACAAAGAATTTGATATATGACATGAGCACATTGAATGAAAAGTATTGAAAGCATGATATGTGAATTGAAGCATCTTATTACATTGAAATGCATGATCAGATAAAGGAGTTATGACCGGAGTAGCCAATGTATGGAAAAGAGCTTAAAGCTCAAGATTGTGCACAAAGAGTCACAGGCTCAGACAACAATGAGTATGATATCCACAATGAATACGGGACAGTATAAGAAATGAGCCGGTATCTACAACGGATATGGGACAATAAATTAGGTTGATAGGCACTCGGTTACAACAAAGTAAAATAAAAAAGAAACCACATGTGCATTTTCATAAACAATTATACATGCATGATATGAATGATTGTGATGAAATTATTGAATTGTTCTAAAATTGTGATATGGAATGTTATTATACAGTACTTGTTGAAATATGACAAAATGGGATGTGGTATTCGATACTAGATTTTGTAATATACTTGCTAAATTGAGTTATGTAATTTATTTTAGTGTTCTGACTTGAGTCAGCACATTAATGATGGTTTACTCACAGAGTTCGCAAACTCATCAAAATTACAACGATGATTTTCAGGTTCAAGGGAGATCTAGTTTCTAAAGCGATCTAATAGAATTCTAGTACTGTTATTTTAGAGACAAGAATGACTCAAAGGTTTGGTTAGCTGATACCTGTAAAGTCTAGATAGATATCTTTTATATTAGCATTCTATGTTATGACACACATTGTCTTTAGTATGTAATTTTTGTACTATATGATATACCGGGATTGAATTCAAAACTATTGTGTTATGTTCTACTTGAATTTGGATTGTTAATGACATATATGACTTATTATGAATGTGAAGGAAATAAGTATTTGGAATGCTTAAGTTATATTGATGCCTCAGATTGTATTTATGTGATTGTTCTAACATATCATTTTTGTAGAGTATTTTCTCGACTATCCATGGATATGTTCGGGCATCTGCGTTATGAGAGTAGTATGTTACACTAATGTTGGATTAGAATTGAAAAAATTTGAAAGTTTGAATATTTTATTATTATTTTTTAAAGTTCGGATTATAATTTTAGAATTAACCAAATCTTGAAAATTTTTTTAGTTAACCCTAAAATAAATACTCTATTTTCCGCCTGTTTTTGAGGACCAATTCGTTTATCCCGTGGAATGTTATAAAAATGTGATGATAAGAAAACTAAACCAAAGCCATAACTCCTAATTGCTCTTACCGGAGATTAGCACAAGATCCAACACTTTAATGGTAGGTAGGTATGAATAGTATTCCATTTTATGGATTTGACTTTCATCATTCCTATTTATTTCTCCCACTTCTATTCAATAGGTGGCAATTTTGGTGTTGTTAGTGATGAATTACATACAAAATTTACCAACAATGTTCTTCACATATAATCTCGTAAGGGTGGATACATCTCCTTCCATCAAAATCAGTCTGAGATCAAGGACTTCCAAAGCAAATCCATATATTTATATTTTATTTTTTACACAGGCATACAATTGCAAAGGATGTGTCAAATACCACAACCAGATCAGAACTTTCTCGACATGCTTATATGCAACTAACCAGAACAAACTTCCGCCTCAGAAACCCGAACAGGGCTAAGGTTTCCTCACTGGAGCTTCAGGTTTGACAACATACATGGCAAACTGAACATTTAAGCAAATCCATATATTTATATTTTATTATTTACACAGGCATACAATTGCAAACGATGTGTCAAATACCACAACCAGATCAGAACTTTCTCGACATGCTTATGTGCAACTAACCAGAACAAACTTCCGCCTCAGAAACCTGAACAGGGCTAAGGTTTCCTCACTGGAGATTCAGGTTTGACAACATACATGGCAAACTGAACATTCTAAAATTTTCAGAAAATAAACTGTTCTCCCTTCCACATACTTCCCGTTAACCTGGGTTTTCTTCAATTACTCATCCACGACCACAATTGCATCACTTTGCCCTACTTGTGGATTTACATTTCCAGAATTCGTTCCCTCTACAGGCTCAGAACTTGGTGGCTGTTGCCCTAGGAGTGACTGCCTACAAGTTGGACAAGAGGAGTGTGATATCAACCACGTGTCTATGCATCTGACATGGAAACCGTGGTTGCATTTCGGTAAAACTCGAACTTTCTCTCCGTCCATAAGTTCTCCAAGACAAATTGCACAGTCCGTAGCAATAATAGGTAGTCCTACTGCTCCGTAAATAACCACAGGGATTTGTCTTAATGCGCTTTTCTTAAGACCTGTCGCCGTGAGACGTGCTGATGTTTCATCAGGAGTTTCAAGAGCAAACCTTCGGCTACAACGCAAAGCGCATCGTATGATTGGGTTAAGTCCAAGCGCACATAGTAAAGCACAAAGCAAAGCTGCTAGGATGATAACCATGTTGGTGTCGAAATTGGCCTCACTGGAAAAAGTGCCGCGTCCCCTGTCTCCATTTGACGGCGGTGTAGTTGATGGCTCTGTACTCAGCAACAGGCGGTGGGGGCGATGATGATGATGATGCAAACTCGACATGCGTTACTGCAGTTTATTTGTCTTCAATACTTGACAAGCATTAAGTTGTGATTCCTTGATGATCTTTAGATTTAACTCTTACGTACTAAGAAGCAATCTTTTTGGGCTACCTTAAGCAAATGGGCGGGAAGTTTCATTGCTCCACTACCTCTTCGCACCTGGAACTGAGGAGTTCATTTCTCTCACTTTTTGAAGTCTAGTTCTATGGTCTTGGGCTTGTGTTAATAACAAAGATTTACACATTGGATAGCCTCTGACATCTCAGGATAAGAGGGGTGAAACTGAACAGAGAGTATAGTTCGTTTACCGCGGTCGTGATTGATCTGATTTCAACTTAAAAGCAGAACAAGAGAGATTTTGAGGATTTTGAGTTATGATGTCTGTCAGAATCCCAATTCAACAGAAAATGCATCTTATTTCCGTAAATGAACTTAAGGAAAATCCTAAACAGAAAAAGCATTGAGCTTTATATCCTAATTAAACGTCATAAAACGAAAAGAAAGCTACCGGTTCCTAAGATGAAAGTACAAACCCTCTGCTCATAGTAACTAACATGGCATAGTTTTCAACTACAATTAAGAACAACAGAGATAGTATGACCCTTACCTAGGGGTTATGGAGATGTCAGCGATCACGTCTGATAGGGATGGGATAGGAGGACGTGAGGAGAGATAAAAGGCGTTGAGCCTGTTGGCTTAATGCTTTTTCTTGGGGCTCATTGAGGGAGAGGTTAGGGAAGTGGCGTACTGGTGTTAAGTCTTAAAGGTGCAGAAGCTAGGACTGGACTACATATGGAAATGAAAATGAAAAGTAAGATGACGGTAGTGAAAAGGAGCAAGGCCACTATCTTTAGCAATGAAGGAGCGACAAAGGTGGGTGGGGAATTTGGATTATGGTACCTGATCCCAACTAATCACAATTACTTTAAGTTTTTTTCTTATAAAGATTATGCTTATATTCATGAGCACCAAATCCTACTCCCACACTTTATACCTTACGTTTTATGTCTATCATTGAGTATGACTAGAAGAGAGTGGACATGTTTTGGTGCACTTTAGGACAACATCGGGCGAATGAAGATGTTGACATTATAGTTATCATACCACCGAGCCGGCTTTGAATGCGATGAAGAGGAGTCTACTAGAAAGTTAGGTGGGCCAGTCCAAGTGCTTTAATACGAAGAACCTATGATTCCCGCCTGACTGGTAGTCAACCTGTAAATATATTTTACTAGGGAAGGGGGATGATAGTGGATGATTCTGGTTAGCCAGTCCAAGTCCTTTAGTACGAAGAACCTATGATTCACGACCAGTAGTCAACCTGTAAATATTTTTTACTAAGAAAGTGGGATGAGATCTTTTGTTTTGGTGTTACATAAATGTGGATGAGAGTTGAGAGGATATAGAACAGAGCAGGAATAAGTTAACCAAAATCGAGAATCTGTTCCTTAGGCAAATAGAGTTCGAACGTTAAAATACTCCTTAAAACAATTCGAGAATTAAAAATAAATTAAAAAATATTAATTTATTTAATTTTAATTATGAATTATAATTATAATTTATAATCATTACTGATATATTTAAAATTTTAATAAATTTCACATAAAAAGCGATTAAATGAGAGTAAAGATATTTTAATTAAATTAAACTTGATTATAAATTTGAAAAAATTTATAATTAAATATAAGATATTTAATTAATAACGATCAATGTTTAATACTAGATCTGAGTTAGGCATAATTAGTATTTAATTATAATTAATGTTTAATTAAAATTAAAATTTAATTTTAATTTAAAAACTAAAATGTCCAAAACTTATTATAAATAAACTAGAGACAGTTTGGTTCTATTTTTTTCTGTTGTAGTTTTTAATTTTTAGTTTTTAGTTTTTAGTTTTTGTTTTCAGTTTTTTGTTTTTGATTTTGTTTTTCTTTCAAATAAAAATAAAAATCTGTTTAGATGTTAATGTCAATGTAGTTATATTTTTATCACTAATAATAATTACATATTAGATAAAAATTAAAGATGAATTATTTTTAATGAAATAAATTTATTTAATCTCTTATGTAATATTTATTAACAAATTATTAATAAAATTATGTTATTTTAATAAAATTAATAATTTTAAAATGAAAATTATATTTATAAATTAATATTTATTTGAAATATATTTTAATTATTAAATAAAAATATATTTGAGTATTTATATATTTTAAATTTAATTATATTCATTAATAGTTATCAAAATTTAATTAAATTAAATTATTCATAATTTTATTAAAATTTAAATAATTAAA
>JANIIA010000192.1:19283942-19295714 GCA_027478495.1 Erythroxylum alaternifolium
CCTAGAACTAAATCAATTGTGAACTCCGTTTCTTGATCTGGTGGTAAACCAGGTATCTCATCAGGAAACACATCTAGGAATTCCCTAACCACTGGAATATCTTGTACACTCTGCTTAGCTCTAGTATCAATGACGTGGGCCAGATAAACCCCACATCCTCCTTGCATCAATCTCAGTGCACTCATAAATGATATCATCCTGGTTGGCACTGCCTGACTAACTCCTCTGAAAACTTTTCTCGGCTGACCAGGAGATTCTAGCACTACTTCCTTAGTGGAGCAGTTCATAATGGCCCTATGACCAGTGAGCCAATCCATGCCTAGGATTACATCTATCTCCCTTAACTATAATACAATCAGGTTTATCTCCAACTCTGCTTGATCAATCCTAATCAAGCACCCCTTGCAGACCTTGCCTATAATAGTAGTACTGCTTATTGGTGTACTTACCTCTAATCCATACTGTAATAACTCCCTATCACAATGCAATCTACATACCAAATGCGGTGCGATAAAGGAGTGTGTGGATACTGGATCTAGCAGTGCAAATGTCTCAAAGTTATAAACAAGAAGCGTACCTGTAACTACATCTGGTGAGTCTTGGACCTCCTGTCTGGTCATAGCATAGACCCCGGCCTGGGACTGTGGTCAGTTACCCCGCCCTTCAGTCCTCATGAAAGAACTCCCAGCTCTTCCTCTATCTCTACCTCGGCCTCTCTGTCTAGATCCACCACCTCTACTTTGCTAGACTGTAGTATTACTCCCAGATCGCCCACTAACAGTAGACTAAGCTCCCAAAGTAGCAGGCATTCTCTGATCTGATGGACCATGGAGCTGCATTTGAGGCAAACTCCAGTCAGTCTCCAACACTCACCACCATGCCTCTTCTCACAGTGCTTACAAACTAGAATTTGATTCTATCCTGTACCCCTTCCACTGCCAGTCTATGAAAACCTACCCCTCTGCCTAGATCCTGACTACTTGGATCCACCTGATGATCTGAAGGCTTTATTCTGGCGCTTACTAAAACTCCTACCAAAACTGTCCTAACTCTCACTAAGCCTCTTCCCTCTGGACCCTTGTCTTGTCTCAGCATGTTTCTCTCTCATCAACTGTTCAATTCTAATCGAAGCAACCCTCAGCTCAATGAAAGTACCTAGATCTGACCGTGCCAACCTTATTCTAATCTCCATATTAAGTCCATTCTCAAACCTCCTATACTTGTCTTCTTATGTAGGGATCAGAGCAGTAGCATAACCCATCAGCTCATTAAATCGGATCTCATATTCAGCCACTCACATCCTACCTTGCTTCAATTCCAAGAACTCCTGCATTTTCATGTCCAAATAGATCTTGGGCATATAATTGTCTCTGAATACCCTCAGAAAGTCTTCCCACTTTAATTGGCAGGGCCTGGTGGTACTGCCTGGAACAGTTTTCCACCACTGATAAGCTGCACCCTGTAGGAGAGACACTGTGTAATCGAACCTCTCATCAGGCTCGCAATCTATCTGATCAAATACCCTCTTTGTCCTCTCTAACCATCCCTCAGCCTCAGCAGGGTCGGTGCTGCCATAGAAGTTAACAGCTCCATGCTTCCGCAGCCTATCATACCTCCTCTCCCTTCTTTCGGGAACTCTAGGAGGCATCTCCTCAGGTCGAGGTATCGAGGACTCTCTACTGGCTCCTACCGATCCTTGGTCAGCTGGTTGGTCAATTTGATCACCTAGAGCGGATGACCTATAACAATTAATAACTTCAATCATTATCTGCATTTTTCACCGTATTTCATGCTTAACATCCCCATATATCCCAATAGATTCCGAACTATGCTCTGATACCACCTAAATGTAGCTCCCCCTTATCAAAGGGTATACATCGAGTCGCTCGGAGGTCATTCCGGTACATAACCTAGGATAATGGCATGCTACGTTCACTTACTACATTCACTTCACATGGTATGGTATCATAGATTCACTTATAAAACATCATAAGGAAACCACAATATTTTAAAACCAACTTTTTCCTTGTTTCATTTCATAAAAACTCGATTGTCTACATTGTGATTTTCAACAATTTCCATATGTACATCATCAAACCTATTACAATAATACTATATGAATGAGGAAAAATATGTACAATCTAACTAATCTGTCCAAAAAAAACCCAGCTGACCGACCTTTGGGCCATGACTTCTCTTGCCAATCACAATTGACATGGCGGGTAGAGCCTCTCAGTAGCTAGAATCGTCCCTCGGTCATGAAAAGACAACGCTACAATTTTGGTGAGTTTTGCAAACTCAATGAAGTAACCATCATCGATGGTCCACTCAATTCACGCAACACATCATTTCACGTAACATATAATCACATTATTGCATATTTGATCACGTTTCACATTTTCACTTCAGCATAGGCAAATCATGCATTTCAATAAAACAAACATACATACATAACCAAATGCATATGAAATGATCATGAGACTCTTTTCCAATTGTTACGTTGTTATGACTGAGTGCCTGAACTGTCCTGTATCCATTCCTGGATATCAGGCTCATTACACGTTGAGCCTGAGGCTCTGAAACACTTGTGAGCGTGAGACTCATTTTCACTCGTTGAGCTTTAAGCTCTGCTCGTTGGCTACTCTAGTCACAACTTCCATTATCTGATTATGCATTCATGAATGGAATGCATGTAACACAATCACTCATATTATATAGCATATAGGTCTTCAAATTCACATACAAGTAGCACTTCAATATCTCAATCCTCATTCACATTCATTGGACCTTCTGTCCGGAATCCACAATCAAACGCATTCATTTCACATTCATTTATCATTCACAGCATAACTTAAGCAAACAATAATTGAGAGAAACCATCTAGATTACTCATAAATTACTCCCAAAGCTAATGCCTAGAAGTGCTGGCAACGTCTGGAGGTTGACGTTCCAATTGCTCCTCTATATCAAACACCATACATATAAATCACAATTTGCAAAATTATGAGTGTTTAATAATGCACATGTATGAAATGAATTATGTACAATACATGTTCATGACAACCCCACGTATCTTCTCATCAATTTCATTCACAAAATCATTTTCATATCAACTCTAATCTAAGTACAATTTATACTTAGGTTTATACCTCACTAAGACCATTAGAATCTCAATTCATTTATTATTGACTCACTTCAGATTTTTCCAAGTCACACTTTCGGGTCTATTGTTGACATTCAATTTGGAAGCGAACCTGATGTAATTTGGTCATACTATCTTCTAAAAAAGTGTTCCTCTATGTTTTATCTTTCCATTGACACCAAAATCACTCAATTTGGTTCAGAAATTTGGAAGATATACCTTCAACATTATCTGGTTGTTCACAATCAAAAACAATGTACTACATACAACTTCCATCCAGAAATGAAATATCTTAGAGAACGAATCAAAATTAGACTTCTTGGGACAATTTGTAGACCCATATCTCTAGTTTACTCCAAATTAAAAAGTGTCTCATTTGGAATCCTATAGATCTAGATATAACCAAAATAGTGAAGGGTGTTTAGGAAGAAAATCCTATTTCACTGTTCCAACAGATTCCACACTTTGATTTTGTTAATATTTCTCAATTCAATTCATAATGCTACAAAGGTTTATGGAGGGATAGAACACTGTGTCAGGAATCTATGGGTTCAAAAATCAGATCATTTGGAGATCTAGAGAAGAAGTTATGGCCATATAAGTGAAAAGTAGACGAAGCAGAAAGTAGACTAAGCAGAAGATAGACGCAGAACATAGACGTAGAAGATAGACGCAGAAGATAAACGCAGAAGATAGACACAGAACATAGATGCAGAAGATAGTCTAAACAGAAGATAGACCCAGAAGATAGACTAAGTAGAAGATAGACGCAAAAGATAGACGTAGAAGATAGACGCAGAACATAAACTAAGCAAAAGATAGTATCTATACTCCTCAACTAAAAAACCTTTTTCTTGAACATCTCTTCGTCTTCATCAACTCTCGTTCAAAACCTATATATTCATACATGCTCAGTGAAGAAAAAGAGGTTATCACCTTTCCATATCTAACTCTTTACACTAATCATATACATCATTTCATTGCTATTTCAACTCCCAATAACAATTTCCACAACACCTGGTCACTAATAATCTATCAAAACCCAAATAACATCATATCCTCAATTTTTCATCCCCTTATCACAATGTTCAAAAATATAATGATATGTAAATAACATTCTCATGAAGATGACAGTAACTCATCAGATTTATTTCAAAATCTCCAATACTAAAGAATCTATTCACTACCTTCTTGTTGAAAAACTCCAAGATCTTCAACTATCCACAAAGCCTTAATTTCATGCAAAATCACGTACTCCTCTGTGAACACTAATCCACTTCTGGTTTTTCTTAAGGCAGAAGAAACACTTTAGGAGTAAAGGAAATGGTAAGGGATATGAAGAATCAGAGTTAACTCTCAGAAGGAGTTTGATGAAAAACTCTGTGTATGGAAAGAGTTTCGAAGAAGATGATAATAGGGACAAGAACTTTGGAAAAGTACCAATCCCCCTTTTTAACTCTCGGATTACTCAAATTTGCTTCTGACACACAATAAAAGCAACTTTACATATGTCACTTTCCTAAAGTCTAAGTTCTAACTTAGTTTCTTTTGAACCAACTCTCTCTAACTCTCATCTTTACAATCCAACTATTTCTAATTCTTTATTTGATTTCTTCTCTTCTTTTTCCTATTTTCCATAATATTTTATAAATTATACAAATAAATCCTAAGTTCACCAAAATTCATAAATCTCACAATTCTACTAATCAACAATATTTTTTATACCCGGAATTATTCATAAATGCATGTACAATTATTTTCATGTGCAAGACCTTCACTAATCACGTGTATTTGTATGCCACATTATGCATGAGCATGGAAAAATGCATTTCTAAGCTCTAATTGATCACTCATATTTACTATTCTAATCTCCCATAGGTAACCGGATGTTACACTGAACATATTAACAGGCTCAAATTATTCATTTGGATGTTTAGTAGTTGGACTATGTGAACATTTAGAGACTAAAATTTATATGAATTTGTGGACCTAATTGATATATGTCGACATAATATTAATAATAAATTATTTTTGTCTTAGTTACTAATACTGATTAGTGTAAAAAGGGATGAATGCCTAAACTAAAAAATTGGAAAAAAAAAAGGAAATGCTTGTTTATCAACATAATTAAGTTTGGTCAAAAAGAAAAAAAAGACTAATTTCTCATGCATTTAATATAATTAAAACAAAACTTATGTTAATTATCTTTTATATCCCTCCTTAAAAATAAAAAGTAATCATCCATTATTAAACATGTCTTGCCATTTAACTTATTTATTATAGTTAAAAGAGCAAATTAAAATTTAGAAGTTTTTTATGTCATTAGTTATACGCCACTATGTGAGACTTTTAGTGATTATTATTAACTTGAAAATTATAAGTAATGGTAATTTAACTTCTAAAAAAATCAAAATTTAAATGGAGAGTATGAAATTGAAGAAATTATAACTTTGAGATGTGATGTTTATAACTTTGGTATTATTTCAATAGAATCCTTTACAAGTAGTAAACCAATAAATGAAACATTTGATTGATAATTGCTGTCATATTCCCACCTTAACAAGGTTCGGGGTGGACCACGTAGTGTTAAACCCAATATTGAGGTGTCAAGCTAACCCTATAAGTGCATGTTACTTAACCTATTCACATGTTTTATCCATCTAATCATCATTTAATTAACAAGACATTTTAAGTCGAAATAGGCATAATTCATTCATTCATCATAATAGTCTATATGTAATCCCATCATTCATCCCATCATTCACTACATAGTTTAATAACATAATAGTAATAAATAATAATTTATTCTATAAGTTCATAACCACACCAATGCCCCCGGTATCTACATTAACATCCAAAGACACAATGTTCTAAAAATATAAGAAAACAAAAACAATTGGACAACTTTGGTGGACATTGTCTAGACCTCACTCACGCTTATTACTGCCACTACTGGCCAATCAATTCATGAACCTTTTTTCCTTTTTCCTTAAGGGTAGGGGGCAGTGAAAACACTTGAGGATTATACTCAGTGAAGGACACATTTTACCTGTAAGTGATCATGCATCAAAATTTTTTTTTCATTTCAAAAAACCATTTTGGCCTCTCTACTAGGTAAGGATAAAGTTGTTTACTATTGGAACTCTCCAGATCTCATGCCTCAGCGAAACTTCAATTGGGTGTTGATTATGATGATGATGATTTAAAAACCATTTTGGTTTATAAAAATAGTCATAAGTTTTCTCTCTATGTTCACACATAGCCATACACAATTGATATTTTACAATACTCCAACATAACCATTTCCCATATTAAGGCATAACGTCAATTGTCACATTTTATGTCAAGTTTAAGCAAGATCTTTATTCTTGAACCACACGTCATCACAGTCACTAAGGAACAATTTCATTAATCATCATAATCATCATCCACTTAACAAGATATCATTTCTTAGAACAAACAACATTATATCAAGCATAAAGCATACATGTATCTCAATTTCTTTACACATGCCTTTCATCAAATTTTTATTCATTTCCATTAACTCTTTAACCTAGGGATCCCTATTTTGTTGCCTTAGTAACTTCACTTAGGTCTATTACCTAAGCCACCTCACTAAGATCTATTGCCTAAGCCACCTCACTTAGGTCTAGTCTAAGAACATTTGCCTAAGTCACCTCACGTATGTTTGTTACCTAAGCCACCTTTGTTAGGTCTATTCTAAAGTAATTTGCCTAAGTCACTTCACTTAATTTTATAGCTATAATTTCTCACTTATATGTTTAAATCCCCTCACTTAGGTCTCTCATTCTTTTTTATTTAATCAATCTATTTATTAGCATATTTTTATGGAGCAAACTCATTTTCTTGCTTCACTACGCATTTTTAAACAAATAAACCAATTTGCACTTTAGCAATAAGTTCAAGACACATGTCATAAAATTTCAACATAACGTAATTATGAAGGCATTATTCCTATATAACAATATTAAAAACTGAACAAATTTCACATGAGTATTCACGTCTTTCTTACACCGTCTATTTCAATCAAGTCTCTCAATTTATATAACCAACCTTTTTACATGACATTTACAATGACTTACCACAATCACAAAAGTAGTAAATGGTTCACAATACAAAAATTTTACTTATAGAGCCACAAATTTCAATAAGCATGACTTGTAAACCATTTAGATCCAAACCATAAAATTTTGCACATTTATTGTTAACATATATATGTACAGTTTTCATGTTGAACACTGTCTCAAATTCAATACAGTCTTTGAAATTAGTTTCTAAAAAATAGAACATATCTAATGTTATAACACCGTAAACAACCTATGATAAAACAACTATATCTCTCAAACTATTACGAAGTTAACTAAAACATTTAATAAACAACTGCAAAACATATAAACTTACAACTTTCATATTTTAACCAACTTCTAAATCAATTTTCTATAATCTAACATTATAAGTAAATCCTAAACTGAACTTTAGTTATGCTAGATAGCCCAGTTTCTGATATTTGACCATATCTCCTACCCTGTAAAATTTGAGAAATTGCCTTTTTATGAGAATAAATTAGATATGGATATATGCAATTTTTAGGTCATAATCCTTATTAGATTCTTAACTCTTGAAATAATTATAACAAAACAAATTAGTCATTCTCATCTAAAAAAGTATAATTATTAACTTATATCTCACAAACTTCACCACATTTCCTCAAATCTGTTTATATTCATTTAAAACACATATATACCTTCAACTTTATGCTTCATCAAATTCTACTTTTATTATCCTAAAATTAAAGGTGCAAAACAAAGTAGTTTTACACCTATACCAAAACATACCTTTCTATATTTTCATTTTACCAACCATTTTCCTACCCAAAACCTACATACAAACAGCCATATAAACACAATAATTTAACAAACTTTCATTCATAAAAACCATTAAAAATTTAGATTTTCAAAAGGTTTTGAAAGTGATGCATTTCACTCACTCTTTTCTTAAAGATATGCCCTTTTTTTCTTGCACCAAAATTTTCTTCTTGTTTTTTTGAAATTCTTCACAAAAATTACAGCCCAAAATCTAGAAATTTTGTTCCCAAAGCGTGGTCTTCTTCTTCTCCTTCGTAGTCACTCTGTCTCTCTCACACGCGCTCTCTATCTTTCTTTCTCTCTCTGTCTCATACAAACACACACACACACACACACACACACACACACACACACACCCCTCTGAGGTTCCCCTCTTTGTTGCATAAACTCACTTTTTTATTCATTTTCAAATCCTAGCTGATCAAAATTTTAAAAATTTCAGCCATGTCCTAAACTAGGAAATCTCAACTATGCCCGTAATGAGCCTTCTTCAGTTATTTCACTCCATGTTCTTATTTGTCCATCCACTTTTATTTTTTATTTTTATTTTTTAATATATCCACTTATTTTAAAGCCTAATTATCATACTAATGATCTCAAAATAATTTTCCTCCAATAATTGCAATATATTTCACCTATAATACATTTTTCTTCAATTTATTCACTAACATCAATTATTCTTAGCTTTCTTCAAAAATTCTAAGTCACCAAATTTATCCTCTAGTTTCCACTAGTTAATCATAAAATATCTCCTCATTAAACTATTTTGAGCAAGAAAAATAAAAATTCCTCTTCTAAGTACCAAAACGGAAAATACTTAAAAATTTAAGTTCAAGAATAAAAATAGGAAAATGCACACTATATGAGAAAATATATAATAAGGGGACTAAATAATAATTAAGAAAAACAGGTGTGACAATTGAACATAAAGAATTAGTCAATAACTGAAGTTATCAATTCCAACTTATTTAAAACAAATGAAAAATAGTTCACCCTCATCTTTTAGAGTCAGGTAGGAGATTTTGTGAAGATATTCTAGAAGAAAGGATTTATATGAATGATGTTGTCATAATCTTAAAAAATATAAAATATAATTCCTTAAACAAATTATTTTTGTGTTTATGTAAACTTTACCCTAACAAATGCAAAAAACAGTTTCAAGCAAAAGAAGTTAACAAAGTCTATTTAACATTTGATCTCTCCATTGACTAGTAGAATGGAGGTACACTTGAAAGAAGGATGAGATCATTCTAAAAACTGCTTTGTATTGCACCATTTACATTATCTAGAGGGAAAGAAACAATAGATTATACAAAGGTGCAGAGAGGGATGCTCTAATGTTGGGGGGCTTTATTGTCAACTAGATAAGGGAAACTCTACAGGCTCATAATACCCAATCCAAGATCAATAAAAGAACAAAAAGTCTATGAAAGATCTAAGTTTTGTGAATTGTATTTGAGTTGGAATATTTGTTTAGTAAGGATTGTATGGCTTAATGCCAAGCTTGTTCTCTTGTCATTGTACTTTGTTTAACCTCAACTTAAGTTACTCAAATTCATTTAAAAAGAAACTTAACTTTATATATCGATATATAAAAATTTATTTATTCAAAATAAATTATCGATTGCATATAACTGCAAATCGTTTGACTTTAATTTAAATAATTTTATAGGTCTTAACATTTCACTACTTCTAATCAATCATCTTCTTTAACCTAATTTCTCTTTTAAGACTCTTGCAACTTAAATATTATTTAAGATGACAATAAATATTAGTAATAAATGAATTAAATGTGTAACGCAAATATAGATACCATAAAAATGTAAACATAAGTACTAATATATTAATAAATCATAATATTGGATCAATATTGAGGAAGTAATATTGAAACTGAAAATTGGAAATATCTTTAATTAGTATCCACTAGTTTTAAAATGGGATTTTAGCCTAGCTAATCTCTGTAAATCGAGCCTTTGTATGACTATAAAATTGAAAATCTCAAATTTTAACATCTAAACCCTATATTGGAACCATAAAACTAAGTCCCAAAGTTCCATCTTTACAATTGCGAAATTTCCTTTTACTTAATTGGATTGTCTTAGGGGAAGGAGAACCTTCTATAGAAATTAGTAAAGGGAAAGAGGCCAATGTAGAGGGTATGAATGAGGAACAATTGGCTGAAACTCAATCAGTCACTCCTGAGAATAATACTAAAGGGGATCAAAAGGAAGTGTTGGGTACTACTATATAGAATAAGGAGGAGGACCCTACAATTGGCAAATTTTTGGCAGTAGCTAAGGGGAAAACTAACAGGAGCAAGAGGAAGAGCTTTAAAACCAACTATGCTTAATTTATGAAGATATTAACATGGAATGTGAGGGAAATCAAATACCCTAAAAAGCTTTCAGCTTTAAGGGATTTTGTCTATAGCACAAAGCCATGTATTTTTGCTCTTTTAGAGACTAAAATTAGATATGAAAACCTCAAATTACTGAATAAACTTGGAACAAAATGGAAATTCATTTCCAATCTTAATATCCATCGGTATGGGGGAATTATTATTAGGTATGATCCTACTATGGTGTATGTTCAAGTGTTAGCTACAAAGATGTAAGTAATACACCTAAAATGCAAATTGCTTAAGGTAAATGTTGACATATTTGCCTTCTTTATCTATGGTTCCAATCATGCATATCAAAGGAAACAACTTTGGGATAGCTTAGTGTAGTTTCAGCAAAGGGTCAATGGGCCATGGCTACTAAGTGGAGACTTTAACTCTACTTTATACAGAACAGAGGTTGAAGGTAACTACAGTCTGAGAAATTTCTCTACTAATTTTAATGAATGTGTGGGTCAACTTGGTATTTTTGATCTAAAGGCCTAGCAGCACTTCTATACATGGAGTAACAAGTAGATGGGAAGATGGGCCTTGAGGAAAAAACTCGATCGGTCTATGGTGAACAATGAATGGATCACACACTTTTCGAATAGTGTAACTTCCTTCCTATACCCTTATTCTTTGATGATACGCCTATGCAAGTTGAAATTTTGACTCAAAATCATAATCGAAGAAGGCCTTTTAGGTTTAACAACCTATTAATTAATGATGAGGGTTTTACCAAGGCTCTGCATAAGGGATTGGATGTTATAGTTATAGGCACTCACCAATTTGTTTGTGTTTAGAAGCTTAAAACTATTAAAAGGGAAATGAAAACATTAATGAGTAGAAGACCTTATTCCACACAGAAAGCAGTTACCTTAGCTAGAGAGGAACTGGAGAAAGTTCAGCAGAACCTTAACCTAGATCCTACCAACTCCAGCTTACTACAGACTGAGAAGTGCCTACTGATGTCCTATCTTTCTAAAGCTAAGGATCATGGCAGCCTAATAGAGCAAAGAGCCAAAGTTAACTAGCTAAACGATGGTGAAAGATGCTCAAGATTCTTTTTCAACTCAGTATTTGTAACACCCCACCCCCGTTGGACCCGAACCCGATACCGATGGTGATACCCGAATCCGTGTCCCGCGAGAATGGCATGTCACATCACTTATCATTTAAAAACCGATATAATTTTTTTTTTGAAAACATCTTATCATTGATCATTCATGTGGGCCCACTTTTTCTTTTTCCAACACATTTTGTTTACTAAAACCTAAAACCTAAAACAACACATATTACATTTTAAATCGATGAAACGTAAAGAACAGAAAATTAACAACCAACATCCACTTTATGTTGTCATC
>JANIIA010000192.1:19295814-19308632 GCA_027478495.1 Erythroxylum alaternifolium
CACCCTCGCGGGGCACGAATTCGGGTATCACTGTCGATATCGGGTTCGGGTTCAGCGGGAGTTGGGGTGTTACAAAATGATTCAAGAAAGACAAACGAGTTAGGTAGATCAACACCGGAGATATAGAATATAGAGAGATAGATAAAGTGTTTCTGAAAGTACCACCTTGGCAAGGTGTCCTAAAGTTTGTTAAAAAGGGTAAACTAAGCCCGAAATATATTGGTCCATATGAAATTATTGAGGAGAATTAGACCATTGACTTAAGTTAGCCTTACCAACAAAGTTGTCTCATATTCAAAATGTGTTACATGTAAGTATGCTTAGGAGATATCAGTATGATCCAAAATATGTGTTATTGAAAAAGGAAATAAAATTGCAAGTAGTCTGAGATATATAGAGGAACTAGTTAAGATAGAGAGGACATTTGAATAAGCAACTGAAAAGCTAAGTGACTCCACCGACTATAGTCATTTGGAAGAAATCATTCAAGTGAAAAAGTTACGTGGGAAAAGGAGGAGTATCTGATGAAACAAAAAGAGCTTAGAAATAGCAATAAGAGCTTAGAAAAAATGAGAAATAGCAATAAGAGTTTAGAAAAATGAGAAATAAGAGCTTAGAACCCTAGATTTCTGTAAATGAGAAATAGCAATAAGAGCTTAGAAAAATGCATTTCATAGTTATGTATAATATTAGCATACACACACGTGAATTTAATTATTTTTCACACATTACAATGATTATTCATGCACTCATTTGACATTTTCCTAGTATAAATGATTTTTAATGTGATTATAACGTGAATTATGATTATTATGTCTTGAATTATGGTTGATAAATGATAATTGGTGATATAGGAATTTATTTGTTAAATTTAGAGATTTCTAGAATTTTGGATTCTTGGACTAGGAAAAATGTCAAGTGTTAAGACAATTGATAAATGGTAGTAGAAATAAGTGTTAGATGGCAGTACAAATTATTGATAAGTGACATTAAGATTTAATAACAAGTGTCATTGAAAATTAGGAGACAAATAGACTATTTATTAAAAGAGACCAAGTGAGAACCACAAAAGGAGGATATGTGGTAAGTGACAAGTGTAAGTAACTTGCCAGACACGTCACTCTCATTATTTTCAATTTTGCAAGACATCTTTAATTTTGTCTTTCATTTGGCTAAATGTTTTCATCTTCTTTGTTGCTTTCTTCTCTATATGACACTCTCTTCTCTCTAACCATCAATGTTAAGCTTTGCAAACATCCTTTATCTAACTACTCCAAATATTTACTTGTCTCCCCTTTGATGATGAAAGCCCAACCTTTTCGTCTTAAAATGGTTTTGATCATGTAATATTTTGGAAGCTAAGGTTTCATGGTGATTGAAAAAGTTTGAGCTAATCAAGTAAGTAGTATATTATTCCTTATAGCTTGCTTGATAGATATGATTTTGATGATAGTTTGAGATGAAATGATCATGATAAAGGTATTGAAATATGATGATACATTGATAAGGAATTAAGTAGGTTATGCCATATTCTTTTATATATGATGAGAAGTAACTTATGATGGTTTAAGGGAGAATTGATAGAGTAAATGGTGTATGAAAACATACAAAAATGTAGATGAATGAGTGATGAGCGTTGAAGAATAAATATATGTGTATATGTTCTATTTTCATAAAAATGATAGATAATAGATTATGTATTATTTTATGAATGATTAATAGTGAAATTGGTGTTAAAATGAGAATTGATAGTTGATGAATAAAGAGATGTGTATATGACCTAAATTGTGTGTGGGATGAGTGCAGTAAATTAATAGATGAATACTTATGTTTATGTTATGCTTTGAGAGCACAAAAACCATGAGCGATGAGTTTTTATGTAGATCTTATAAGTTTTAAATTAAGGGTATAATGAAAGTGAAAGTTATGTTCTTGAAATAAGGAGAGCTAAGATGATAGTTTAGAGATAAAGTGAAGTTGATAATGAAGTTGAATGTGAGCTGAAACATTGATGAATGTATGTAGACATTGATGTTCTGTTTTTGTAAGATCAATAATGTATGATTTGTTTGTGAATAATATTGAGCTGAAATAGAGGTAAGAATGAGAAGGAAATGATGAGGAATTAACCTAGAAATGATGAAATAAGCATAAAAGGTTTTGAATATAACTTGAAGGAGGTGGAAAAGTTGGAAAATGTGAAGAACATTGATGGAAGTTCTAGATTTTGATAACCCACGGTCATGGGAATATATCCATGATCGTGGGAAGTGATAAAATTGCAGAAGGTGTTCTATTTTTATTACCCACGATCATGGGACAACCATTACAATTGTGGGAATGACCTAAACGTGAAATATGCTTCTTTTATGTGTGGTTTAAACAAAAAATGGTTAGGTACTTTCCTATGAGGCATTTAGGCTTGAATGAGGCTTGAAATGAACCTAGTTGATGATGGATTGAGTAGTTAAATATGTGATATACTTAAGTTAATAATGGAGGTTATAACTTAAGAATGGATTGTTATACATTAAGTATAAAAAATATGGAAAATTGGAGATGCTATAGAAATGAAAGTGATCTTATGTTGGCTAATGTGATTCAAATGAGAAGAATGATGTGTATTAAGTAAAGATGAATGAGAAATTGGATATTATGTGATCTTGCAATGCCAGAAAAGAAATGATGAATGATTGGATTATGATATTAGAATAACTAAGTTCTTTGAGCTATAAACCTAAGTGCAAGCTTGATATACGCAAATAATGATGATGTTTAAATGATCATGAGATGTGAATAAAGGATAAACATACCCGGAATAGTCAAATTGAGCATGCATTATACATTACACATATATATATATAGGTGTATAATTGAATGTTTATGTGATTGTGTAATTAGTAATGTGTGTAAAATGTATGTGCTGCATGAAGTTAATACACAGGATTAAACGTCCGTATCCAGACGTTTTTGAATCATTGAAGCAAATGCTAATCTGGAGCATACGGTCAGTTGAGCTAGATGGTCCCACATTGATTGTTTATAATGTTTAAATTTCTGTATTGAATTAATTATGATATGATTAAAATAATTCTAAACATTAACAGTACTAGGAGTTTGATAAATTTGAATGTATTGGAAGTGCTCATTATATGTGAACTTGACAGAAATAAGTGATACTCAACATATTTGTTGAATATCGGACTTAGGTCTGGTGATATGTGAAAGTGAATGTGTAAAGTGATTATAAGTGACTAATTTTTATGATAGATTTAATGCTTTCAACTATATGAATGCATGAACAGGTAAAGGCAATTTTGACTGGAATAGCCATTGAAAAAGAGCTTCAAGCTTAGAATGTGATTAAAAGTGAAAGGTTCACTATGTATAATGAGCTCGGTATCCCCAACATATACGGGACAGCTATCAATTGGTATCCATAATGGATACGGGACAATTACAAGAACTCAGTTACAACAATGTAACAATTGAAAGTAAGTCTCATGAGCATTGCGTATATATTTGATCGAAATAAATAGTTTGAATGATTCTGAATTTGAAATATGAAATAAATGAATAAAAATGATGTTTGATGTTATATGATGATTAGTGAAGTGATGTACCTTATATAATGATGTGAATTATCTGTGATTTAATTGTGTTATGTGTTATGAGCGAGACATCAATGATGGTCCGCTCACTGAGTCCACAAAACTCACCAAAATTGTGATGTTATCTTTTAACTTTAGGGAATACCCAGTTAGACCAATTGAAGTATAAACACTGCATTCAGATAAGAGATAAAGGTCAGGATCAGTTTACATCTGGGTATATTTTTTGTCATTTTTTTATATTAAAGAATGCATTCGACAAATACTATACCATGTGTATATCAATAATTCTATTATGTAATGGCTTTATGACTGTAAAAGTTTTGTAATTGTAATGGGCCCAAATGATTATTGGAATTCTGATGATATGTTTATTATTTGTAACACTTGTGACCAAAAATGTTTTTGAATAAAATGGGTCAGAATTGATTATAGGTTTTCTGAAATATGCGTGTGATGTTCAAAAAAATTTTATGATGAAGTTGACTGACTTTCCTAGTGCGCCACCCTCGTGGAGTATGTTCTCACATACCATTGGTATGTTCAGGAATATGCCCTATGAGAGTGGGGTGCTACAGAGTTGATCTCCCTTCAATGGACAAATTATCAAAATAGTGCTTTTTATACTTCATCAAATGTTGGTAATTATATCTTTTTTAGTTCTTTCGCTAGATTAGGTAGTCAAAAAATTCCTTTAAGGTATGTAGGAGTGACAATCTCCTCTGAAAATGGTTTTCTTTACAATTCCTTTTTCTTTTATTACATTGTATTCTTATTTTTAAAGTTTTAATTAAAAAATCAAATTATGCCATCATCTTGTCTCTTTTAGGTTATTTCCATATCTCGTATTTAGTTCGAGATTCTCCTCATTCAATTTATCATTTCATACCTTTCGTATCAAGATTGTTTCAAACCTATTATTTACATTATTAGTTTATCAAAGAATAGAGAAGAAAAGAAAGAAAGATATTTGTTCTAGAATAACGGTCTTACCTACTTGGTCCTAAATACCATATAAAATTTTTTGTAGCCCTTCCTTATTTTTTCAATTTTGTACTTCTCACTTAACTCATCATTTTTTTGGGTTTTTATACTTTTCAACTTTGAATTCTTATGTGAGTTTTTTTATTTCTTTTAAGAACTTATGAAAGAAGCAAATAGTGAAAAAATAAGAGATTGTGAGATAAAAGCAAATAGTGAAAAAATAAGTGATTGTGAGATTAACATTATGAAAATCCAAAAAGTAAAAGTGGAATATAAGTGGTTTGTTATATTTAAGACCATTTATAAGGACTATAAGAGGAAAATTTATTCACTAACTTCTCTTGTAACTTTCAAATGTATCTCTTAAATGAATTTCAACATCGAAGAATTAGAGGGACAACTTTTATGTTATATAAGCTATGTAACAACAATTTGAGAGGATGAATCTCGTATATGCTGAGGTGAGGGATATGTTAGAGAAGAAATCATAATAGATTGTTTAATTGCAAGGTAGATGACTACCTTAAATTCATAATGAGTGGAGGTCTACCAGGCATAATCCAATAGCTCTAAGAGAAGATGATGAGAAGAATGATAAATTTATTTTGATGATGTTGATCTAGTCTTTAAGGTTAAAAGCGGGAGGTTTTGGACATAAACAAGAGTTAGGCATGATTAAGAGTAAAGGAGGGAGCCTAGACCTTAAGAAACGACGGATGGGAATCTTAGCAATTAATAATTGTCAATTGCAAAATGTTTTTGGGTTTAGTTTGTTATGTAGTTGGTGCAAATTTAAGTGTTGAGTATGCATTTAGGGTTTAATTATGTTAGTTTGAGTGTTTGAGTGTTTTTATAGGTTAGATTAAGTCTTTGAGCTTAAATGTTACAATTTTGAGGTACCGTGATGCGTTTGTTAGTGTGTCAGGGTAAACGGTGAAGAATGGAGAAGATTCGAAGAGTTTTGGGCTAAAGACCTAGCCCAAGATAGTGATAGAGAAGGACGAGCAAGCAGTAGCTAGGCCACGATCATGCACATAGGGCACGATTGTGACAAAAACCTCCAACTCAGGCCACGATCGATCACATTGGGCCACGATTGTGACAGAAAAGTTAAGGCACTAGCCACGATCGTGGAAGATAGGGCCACGATCATGACAGGCAAGGTTGACAGAAAATCTTAAGTTTTGCAAGATATTTTAGACTGTTTCGACCTCGACTTTGACCTAGAGCCTTCAAAGTATAAATAAAACATGATGTGATAGAAGCTCTTTGGAGAGCCTAGAGAGCCGTGCAAGAGAGCTTGATTCATCCAATTCTGAGAGAAACCTAGGGAGAGATCAAGAGATTGAGGAAGGAGATGAAGGAAGAGAGACACAAAACTGAGCTAGACATAACGTACTTCCTGGACTAGGTGGTTTCCTGTCGTCGTTGTCTCCAAAATTAAGTTCTCGATAGTATTTTCCATTTATTTCAATTTTATTCATGTGTGGAATTGAAATAGGTGTTGAGAATAGTTGTGCTAAATGTTGAGTTTATGTTTACACTCACCTTCGAATTTTGACTCTTGAGATTAATAAAGTTTAATTGATTATGTTTTCATTGAATTGATTGTGACTCAAATTCTGTTCTTAATAATTCGACAATAAATTGAGAGGGTGAGTTGGGTGAAGATAATCGATTTAGGCTAAATAGAGTTAGGTGAATCGATAGGTAGAGAATTGAATCAAACTAGTAGAGTCGTGTAATGAGAGATCGAGCATAGATTCTCGGTAAGTTAGTAGACAATTTTAGAAGTAATTTAGGTTTTACGCCAATTGCGAATCAAGAGATCGTAATTCCATAATTTAAATTAGGGAGTATCAATTAGGGTTAGGAATTATAACTCGAGAGAGAGTAGTTCACCCTAGGACCGTCTAGACCCATTAATTCTGTGATTGGATAATTGGTTAGGTTTTCATTAGTTCCGATCAAAGTCCCCTTTCTCTCACTTGGTGATTTCTAGTTTAATTTCGGATTGGATTGTGAGATTTCTATTTTGTTTACACTTCGACACTTTAAATTCTCATAATTGATTGTTGATTAATTTAATTTTTGCATTAGTTATTTGTTTATAATTATTGTAGTTTAGGATGACCTTAGATTTTAGGGCTAGATTACCTTTCTCATAGGATTGACACCTTAGGTACTACGCAAATGATGTGCGCACTTGCAGAATTTACCAAGGTTATAAATAGTAAAACTTAGTACTTGTAACCTTGCAGCATCAAGTTTTTGGCGCCATTGTCGAAAAGGGCGACATTAGTTCTATAGTTTAAGGCTTTATAGTAGTTTTTAATTTTTGTTTTTATTTCATTCATTTTACTTAGCAATCGTGCTCTTACATGAACACAAGAGTTATGAGGAGTTCAAGTCGTGCAACGGAGGCGATAGATTTAGACATAACATGATTAGAATGGAACCTTAGGAAAGCTCGGAAAGAAGAAGAAGAACAAGAGATAGAAAAGTCAACAATGGCCGAGGAATTTTAGAGAAACATGGACCAAAGAGCAACTCAAGGACAGCAACAACGAACCCTTATAGAATTTATGAGGCTAGGGTTTAACCCATCTATCCAAGGAGTGGCTAAAATATCAGTTCAAGCCGCCTCGTTTGAAATTAAGCCAACCCTCCCAAACATGCTTTAGTAGAACGTCCAATTTTATGGACTGGTGAACGAGGATCCGAACGCGAATATCATAAGTTTTCTAGAGATTTGTTATACTTTTCGATGTCACCAGATGTCAGAAGATGATGTTAGGATTAGATTGTTCCCTTTCACACTTAGAGATAGAGCGAAGGCTTGGTATCACTCATCGAGTCCCGCTAACATTACGACGTGGGAGCAGCCCGTGCGTGCTTTTCTAAATAAATACTTCCTGTTGACAAATACCACTAAGATAATAAAGGAAATTACTAATTTCCAACAAAGTGATGGGAGTCAATTTATGAAGCGTGGGAGAGATATAAGGACCTGCATAGGAAGTGCCCACACCACAATCTACTAAAGGAATTCCTTCTGTAGACTTTTACAATAGAGTAAACCCACCTACTAGAGGCACCATCGATGCAACGTCAGGAGGATCTTTAATGCGAAAGACGATCGATGAGGTAGAGGAGTTGATGGAAGAGATGGCCAGTAATAGTTTCCTTTGGACGAGTGAGAAAGTTAAGTAGCCTACAATATTTAGAGAGCAAAAGGGAATCGTCACAGTCGATCAGATGACGGAGATGTAAGAAAAGATCGAAAATTTGACATGACAACTCAATGTATGAAGGCATCATCCTTTGCTCCGGTTAAGGCCATGCAATTGAAGTGTGAGTTATGTGTTCAAGTAGATCATGATATTGTGGACTACTACTTGATGAGAGAGGATAACCAAGAGCAAGTGAACTACATGGAGGCGCAATATGGATGAGGAGGGGGAAATAATCCCTACTTTAATACTTATAACCCTGGGTGGAAGAATCACCCCAACTTTTCATGGTCAAATAATAATAATCGAGGGCAATTCAAGCCTTAAGGGTAATTGAGCTTTCAATAGGATAAAACAAGCTTGATGGAGTTATGGACAAAAGTTTGGATAATATTGGAGGCATAGAGGAAGCTCATATGAGGCTCGAGAGCAAGTTTGAGCAAGTAACAAAGAATCATGCTTTGTCCATACATAATTTAGAAGTCCAAGTGGCACAGTTTACAGAGGTAATGTCTACTAAGCTTGCTGGCTTCCAAGCAACACCGAGTCAAACCCGAAGGAGCATATCATGGTTATAAGTTAGACTCAGGACAAGGAACTAGAAAAGGTAGAAGATAAAGGAAAAGGTTAAGTAGTTGAAAAAGGCCTTTCGATTAAGCCCGTGATGGAGTCAATTCAAGTAACTCGATGGATATTTTTGTTCCCTATCGCACAGCAGCAAGAGTTATATGCAAAGAGAGAAGCAGAACAATTACAATTATAGTCGAAGCTCAAACTACAGGAGTCCGTTAAGAAGAAGGTTAAGGATCAACCACTGGAGAAAAGGCCCCAACATAATGACAAAGAAAGATGACCCATGGGATTTTTGCATCCCCTGTAGGATCAACAACATTATTATAGACAGGGCATTCGTGGACTTAGGCGTAAGCATAAATATGAAGTCCTATACTTTCAGTCTAAAATTAGGGTTAAGAGAGTTAGTGCCCACTAAGTTTTTAGTTAAGACGGCCGATAGAATATCGCATAAATCGATGGGAATCATAGAAGATGTGTAAGTAAAGGTCGGTAAATTTATCTTTCCCATGGATTTCTATGTTTTGGACATAACGAAGATGAGGATACTTCGATAATTCTTAGGCGACCGTTCTTATCCACAACAGGCTCAATTATTGATGTTGATGGAGACGATTTAACTCTGCGACTAGGGAAGGAACATATAAACTTCAAGGTGACCATTAGAGAATACGAAGCTCCTTCAGCACCGGTAGATCTCAAAGAAACCGAGCCTCGAGGTGAATGGGTGGATATAAAGGATCCTGCAAATGCTTTTCGAAAGAAGCACTCGCGAAGGAGAAGGCAAGGCAAACAAAATTTCAAGGACAGTGGTAATTGTAGTATGCTAGCTAAGGTACAGGCTCTGAGATTAATGACAATGCTACCATCAAATCATTCATTCCAACCACCGTGAACTTAAAGTAGTGTCGAGCTACTGACATAAAAAGAAGCGCTGCATGAGAGGCAACCCATGGAGAAAAAATTTAATTTCGTTCTTTACTTTTGTTAGAACAGTTGAATTCCGTAGTTAGGTTTATTTTTGGTTTTGTTGAATAAAAGTGGAAAAAGAATAGGATTTGAAATCACAGGAAGATTATGCAAACATAAAGAGAGAAGTGAAAAGGGCTATAAAAGAATTATGAAGTGAAAGAGTAAAGAATTGGGAAACGAATAGATTCGAAAGACATTGGAGTTGGTGGTACACTGTATGCCATGATCGTGGCCTGCGACTATGTAAAAATAGTCTAGGCTCGAATTTTAAATGGAATTTTTACCATTTTACCCTTTTACCACCTATATATTTAGTTTTTACTTCTTTTTCACTTTCACTGTCATTTTATCTCTCTAGAATTCAAGCAACCAAACACTCTCACCTCTCACTAGAAATTTTAACCTTTTGAATTTCTTACACACTCTACCTAATCATGCCACGCATTAAGCAATCAGCCCGACGGGAACCTTATGGAAGGCAGCAAGTTGCGAGACAGGGGAGAAGGAACCGAGCAGCGAACTTTGGAGCATCATTCCTCATTTATACCGCAGAGGAAGGTATTCATTTTTTATCCCTTCATTCGAGGAAAATTTTAGTTCCTAAATAATTTGATGTTGACACATTAGAGAGGCTAGAATTGTGTGAGCAGGTAGAGAACCTAGCTGAGAGACTTTAGTGGGGCCAGTTCATACTGTTCCAATTCCCTGCTTATGAGGAATTGGAATTATTTACTACCTTGACCTTTAACCCCAAGAATACCAAGGAATCGTGGTTTAGATTAGGGGAATAAGCATATGAACTGACTGTCGAAACTATGTGTGAGATGTGTGGATTCCCCGAATCCACCATCATTGATCAACATGATGAATTTCGTCCTTCCCAATACTAGCATGAGCTAATTGGAATTGAGCGATTCCACATTAAGAACACACACAATAACATTGTCCGGTCTCATGAATACTTTCTACTGCACAAATTTATGTGTCAGTTGGTTTTTGACAAGTTAGAAACCAACAAGTGTTCCACTAAGGAACTTTTTATATTGGGGTGTATGGACCACAATATTCCGGTATGCACATCCACGCATATGCTAAATGCCATTGTTGCAACTCCACGTAAGTGGAGTAACCATCTTAGAATGGGATATATAGTGTTTACCATTTTAGAACATTTTGGTGTGGAATGAAGGGGGTTAACAGTTCACCTCCCTGAATTCCTCAACCATCATCACTTATTTTAGGTAGAGATCATCCATTCCACAAATATGAGTCTACCAGATATCAACAAGAAGACATATTTACAGTCCAGGGCAGGTCAAGCGAGCTTGAGTTCAATGCCACCTTGATAGCAGGAATCAACGAGTAAAGAATCAAAAGAAGAAGATAAGGAAGAGCAAGGCTGGAAGAAGGTTTTAGATGCAATATCTGAAACTAATAGAACACTTGTGGAGATGGCGTGCACACAACGACGCCAGAGTTGAGATATCTGATCAATCCATCGGTATTTCGAATCTCAGGGCATTCAATTGCAACCTTCGACACCATCACCACCTCCATCTCCTTAGGATTTCTATCTAACCCAATTTTTCTTTTCCAAATTAGCCTTCAGTTCTATGTTGTTTTTATTTTTTATTTTTATTTTTATTTTTATTTTTATTTTTATTTTTATTGTTAATTTTTTCTGTTCTTTGTTAATTTAATTTTTGTCTTTACCCTATGTTCATGTGTTTTTGTATGCTTCCTTCTCACATTGAGGACAATGTCTTGTTCAAGTGTGGGGAGGGATTGCGTGTAATTTGCTTTTGAATGTGATTTTGCATACTGTATGATAGTTATTAGATTACATTGTGTAAAGTGTGTAAATGTGTCAATGGCTTAAATTGATTGAAATTGATTTAATTTTGGACATAGTATATTAGGTTGTGAACGATCATTAGCCTGCGAAATTAGTGAATTAGGGGGCCTTTGGATAAATATACAGCCTAATTAGGGCTTATTATAAATTTAGCACCCTCTAGATGGCCACATTCATTCATAATTTGAGGTCTTGTAACTTAAGTAGCTTAACTAGTATTTTTCATTAAAACGAATAGCTAAAAGTAACAAGGTAGGCAACAATAAAAAAATTGTTTTGTTAATAAATTACTATTCTGCTAACTTTTAGGTTATGAATAGAGCTAGTAGTCAGTTGAAAACGTGATAATAGCTGCGTAACTAGATCAACAAGCATCACAAATGTGTGCCTTCGTGTAAAAAAACTATAATGACATTTCAACCAAGCTGTTTAGTAAAATGACTTAGTTGAGTAACCAGATTGACATTCAGTGCAAATATTTGCCTCTGAGTAAAAGACTAAGCCCAAGTTTAAGAAAATAAAAAAAAGTGTGTGCTTTTTTAATAAAAACCTATCGGACTTGTAATAAGCTTGAATTTTCATGAAAATTTACTTAGGAACTGTTACAAAGTCTGAGGGATCGAAAAATTATTAATGTGTATGTACAATTGAAAAGGGTAAATAAGTTAACACGTAGGTCTCGATTAAGTTGTATATTTAGTTCAAAGCCCCTAGACAAATATTTTTACATGTTAATGATTTGAAAAAACTGAATGATTGTATTCAAGATTAAATTCATTTCATAAAGATCAAAGCCATTGCCTCATTATTCCATTGGCGGTTTTATGTTTGTTATGTGTTGTTGTTTTGTTTGAGGACAAGCAAACGTTTAAGTGTGGGGATGTTGATAGTTGTCAATTGCATGATGTTTTAAGGTTTAACTTGTTATGTAGTTAGTGTGAGTTTGAGAGTTGAGTATGCATTTAGGGTTTAATTATGTTAGTTTGAGTGTTTTAATGTTTTTATGGGTTAGATAAAGTCTTTGAGCTTAAATGTTATATTTTTGAGGTACCGTGATGCATTTATTAGCTTTTAAGGACAAACGGTGAAGAACAGAGAAGATTCGAAGAGTTTTGGGCTAAAGACCTAGCCCACGATTGTGGCACAGCAGGCCACGATCCTAACAGAGAAGGATAAGCAAGCAGTAGCCAAGCCACGATCATGCACATGGGGCACGATCGTGACAGAAAGCCTCTATGTCAAGCCACGATCGTGCACATTGGTTCACGATCATGACAGAAAGGTTAAGACGCTAGCCACGATCATGGCAGGCAGGGCCACAATCGTGGCCTGCATCTGGCTGATAGAAAAACTCAAGTTTTGTAAAAATTTTTGAACTGTTTCTACCCCGACTTTGACTTAGAGCCTTCAAAGTATAAATAAAACATGATGTGACAGAAGCAGTAGTCTTGAGAGAGCTTAGAGAGTTATGTAAGAGAGCTTGATTCAGCCAATTTTGACAGAAACCTAGAGAGAGATGAAGAGATTGAGGTAGGAGATGAAGGAGGAGAGAGACAGAAATGAGCTAGACGTGTCGTACTTCTTGGAACA
>JANIIA010000192.1:19357937-19375017 GCA_027478495.1 Erythroxylum alaternifolium
GCCACCCTCGCGGGGCACGAATTCGGGTATCACTGTCGATATCGGGTTCGGGTTCGGCGGGAGTGGGGTGTTACATGTTTAATTAGGGTGTAGGCCAAGATTGAACCAAGGAACCAAATCCTTATTGAATTCTCCAATTTTATCATTTTTCACATGTTTTCTTTAATTTGTTTTTATTAGTTAGTTTCATTTTATTTTCTTGTTCCAGAATCTAAACCCCCCATTACCTAAACATTAATTAATTTTATTTCATAAGCTAACCAAACACTCTCTGTGTGATCGACCTAGACTCACCATTGCTACAGTAGTAGTCTAGTTATTTTATTTTGAGTAGCATTACGACGTGCTGGTCATCGGATAACCTCCTTATGAGTGAGAAATCAGACCAATCTAGGTAATAATCACACAAGCTTGGATTATTTAACTTAGGTTATGTTATCCCTAATGATTTGGAACCATTAGTTTCCATAATTGAATCGGAAAAACAATAATTACGTATTGCATTCAATTAGTTCATACATAAAAACAATCAAATAGAGCATTTAATCAGTCTTACATAAGACCCAAACATTAAACATAGGATAACATAAGCAATTTCTAAAGAGAGAAAGAAACGACAAATACAAGGAAGAAATATGCTTAATTGGGTCGTCGGTATCAATTACACCTCCAAATTGGTGTCGAGAAAGCTACCCCTCTATGGGTCTCTCACGGTTAAGAGAACATCATTGTTGTCTTCTCCTTAAAACCAAAAGCTCCCAAGAAGAAATTACTTCAGCCCCCGAGATCCTCTTACTACTGCTCTCTCTTAAAACCTTCTCTTCTCCCAATATAGCAAGAATGGAGCCCTCTTTTTAGGGTTTCCTTCTTTTCTTTGCAATTTTTATTCCAATTAGGGTAAAAACTAGGTTTTACCTGGCCCAAAATGTCTGAAATGATCCTTAATAAATTGAGTTTGGAAGTAGTCCCTGAGATATTGTCACGCAGGCCACAATCGTGGCTAATTATGCCACAATCATGGCATCTCCACCATTCTTTTGTCATAATCATATTCAATGAGGCAATGATCATAGCACTTGGTTCTTCTTCCAAAACTTGCCCAAATTTTCTCTTCTTTGCTCTAATTCTTCTCCTTATTCCACGAGGACAAGTTAATATTAATTTTTGAAAAATGGCCCAAATATCGTACTTTTGACTCATTTTAACTTCTTTTTTTCCGAATTATACCTAAAATCACATATGAGTCAAAGTGAGTATCTTAAGCATTTTCACAGTAATAATCACTAAGTGTTTGGAATAAATTCATAATCAATTAAGCACACATTAAGGAGTTAATCACTTTCACTTACAAAATTCATGAAAGAAAAAAGGGCTAGGACTTTGCACAATATGATGGATTTAGATAAATATTTAACGAAAGAATATGTGGCTAAAGTTGAAGGTATGTAGTTTGATGTATTATTATGGTGGAAAAGTTGTGGACATAATTTTCTGATTATGCAAGTAATTGCACGAGACTTATTAGCAATTACATCTTCTACTATTACTTCGGAGTCTACTTTTAGCACTGATGGTTTGGTTATCATAAGGTCTTCTACAGTACAAGGATGAAATTGAGCACAATGAGGACTAATAACCCAACCACTTATGTAGAAGGCCTTATGATGAAGGTAGTCACTTTTTTTGTATATATCAATTTTGTTTATTTTTATATTATCTTTCCTTATATTGTTTTGAATTTATATATTGATACAGCTACAGATACTGATGCAAAGGTGACTAGTCATACTCATAATCATTAATCATGTGAGCATTATTTTGATAAAATATTAGATGATAAAGGTATATTTAATTATTTATTAATTATTACCATGTGCTTAATATTCCTTTAATTTTAACATTATAGGATGAAATATAATGATTTTACGTATAAAAAAAGTGATGCAAACTATTGGCAATCCTGACTACAATGATTGGTTACTCTCTTTATCTCTCTAGTCCATGTTCTCCTTAGTATCCAGTCTCCACTCTTAGTCTCTCACAGTCTCAAACTCTTAGTCAAAAACATTATTTCATGATTTTATACTGACCTTTTGTAAATTGTATCATTAAAAAATTTTGGATAGTTATTTTTATAAATTATATCATTAATTAATGAAATTTATTCGTAACTTCAATTAATTGAATTGATCACTTTAATTATAATAATTTTCTTTTGTTTATTATAATCTTATCCTCCTTTATTAATGAATTTGATTTCATCTTATTCATTTAATCAATAATGAATGTTTTATATATTCAGTCATTATAAAATGACCTTATTGTGTTGTTGCTTATGATGACCTTTGGCATCCAAACCTAGAAAGGATGTTAGATTTAATTAAAAAAATACAACTTTAGCATCATTAGTTTTGATGGCTTTAGCTTCCACCCACATTGAGACAAAATCAACTATAAGTAAAATATAATAAAAACTAAAAGACAGAGAAAAAGGTCACATAAAATCAATACCTCAAACATCAAAAATTTAACAGACAAGAATGGGAGTTTGTGGCATTTGATTTTTATGAGACAAGTTACCTAATCATTAGCCCCTATCGTAAGACTTGCAAAAGATATACGCATCTTTAAATAATAAACACCAATAAAACCACTCTCTAAAATGTTATGGTAGTCCTTTTTACCTCAAGGTGTCATCTATAAGCATATGAGTGGCAAAAGGCTAAGATAGAAGGTGTCT
Source organism: Erythroxylum alaternifolium (assembly GCA_027478495.1). Lineage (NCBI taxonomy): Eukaryota > Viridiplantae > Streptophyta > Magnoliopsida > Malpighiales > Erythroxylaceae > Erythroxylum > Erythroxylum alaternifolium. The sequence goes on from JANIIA010000192.1 coordinate 19,360,678, forward strand.
CACTCTCAGGCACACACCTTCTTAAGACTTGATCTGCACGATGCCTCTATAGGTAAGGATCGTCCCACAAGTAATACTTGGCTTCACTCTTCAATTTATCCATTTGAGCGTTTGAAAAACTAATAGGTAATTTATTAGTAACTAAAAATTCACAATATATGTATACCATGGGGGTGTCAAATCAGTGAAAAATAACTCTTCATCTAGAAATGTTTCTCTTAAGGGGATATCACCTTCCTTTTTGATCAAACAACTAAGGTGATTAGCAACCACATTTTTCCCCTTCTTATCTCTTATTTGAACATCAAATTCTTGAAGGAGGAGAATCCACCTTATCAACCTCAACTTTGCTTCTTTCTTAGTGAGCAAATATCTTAAAGTTGTATAATCGGAGTAAAAAATAATCTTGGCACCTAACAAGTATAATCAAAAATTTTCCAAAGCAAACATAACATATAAAGGTTCTTTTTCAAATTGTAGAATAATTTAATTAGGTTGGACTCAAAGTTTCTGAAGTATAATAGATGAAATGTGCAGCTTTACCCACTCTTTGTCCTAAAACTGCTTCCATTGTGTAATCACTTACATCACACATGATCTCAAAAGGAAGGCTCCAATTTGGAGGCTAAATTACTGGTGGGGATGTCAAGAGCTCCTTTAATCTGTTAAAAGTGTCCTTGTACTTATGATCGAACTCAAAAGAGACATCTTGTTGTATCAACTTGCACAAAGGTGAGGCTATCTTCGAGAAATCCTTGATGAACCTACTGTAAGCCTGCATAGTCAATAAAAGAATGAACTTCCCATACATTTAAGGGAAAATGCAAGGAAGAAACGAGATCAATTTTAGACTTGTCTATCTCTATACCCTTAGAAGATATAACATGATCGAGAACTATACCTTGATCAACCATAAAATGACATTTTTCCCATTTAAGTATAAGGTTAGTTTCAATACATCTTTCCAAGATAAATGCAAGATTCTCTGAGAAAACATCAAAAGAGAAACCATAAACACTATAGTAATCCATAAATGCCTTTATGATCTTCTTAACATACTTAGAGAAAATGCTCACCATGCATCTTTGGAAAGTGGTGGGTGCATTACACAATTCGAATAGCATCTTTTAGCAAGTAAATATACCAAATGGGTATGTAGAAGTCATCTTTTCTTAGTCCTCTAGTGCAATTGGGCATGAAGATAACCTGAAAATCTATTTAGAAAATAATAATATTCATATCCAACCAATCTTTCAAGCATTTAATCAGTAAAGAGAAGGACAAAATGGTCTTTACGAGTTGACACATTCAATTTTCTATAGTCAATGCATACTTGTCACTCAGTTGTTACTTAGGTGGGAACTAACTTACCTTCCTAAATGGCCACTACCATGGTTCTAGATTTCTTTGTAACCATTGGAACTAGACTTACCCCCTTACTATTAGAGATAGGTTAAATTACCCCAGCATTAAGAAGCTTCAACACTTCCTTCTTCACTACTTCCATCATTGGAGGATTCAACCCACATTGTGCTTGCTTGGTGGATTTAGCATCCTCCTCCAAAAAAATGTGATGCATGCATATAAAATGGCTTATTCCTTAATTATCTACAAATTTCCATCCAATAGACTTCTTATGCTCTCTCAACATTTGAACTAGTTTTTCTTCGTCATCAGAAGTGAACATTGCCTAAATAATGACTGGGAAGGTCTGGTTATCTTCTAAATATGCATACTTTAGGTGGGTGGGAAATAGTTTCAGTTCCATATCATGTACCTACACATCAAAAGGTAGCAGCCTCTGATAAGATTTAGATAACTATATAGAAGCCATTTATACCTTATTAGAGAGGTTTCCAAAACTTGCAAGGTAGTCACCATCTCAATCAGCTGTTCTCTTAGCTCAACATTATTAGTGGCTTCTGATTCCAGGTGCTCAGTCAAGATTGCTTCTAATTAATCTTCACAGCTTAATTTAAGCATTTCCTACATTAAAGGATCAATCACATCAATAGAGTAAATAGAATGATCATCCTAAGGGTGTTTCATTACATCAAAAACATTGAAATGAATTACTTCCTCGTCAAATTTCATTGTGAGGGTTCCCTTATGAACATCTATCTTAGTTTGCATTGTACTAAGAAATGGTCCCCCTAATAAAATAGTTGTAGGATTTTATAAGGTTTCATCATTCATATCCACTACATAAAAATCTGCAGAAAACACCAACTTATTTACCTACATAAATACATCCTTAACTACTACATCAGGGTAAGCATTAGTGTGATTAATAAATTGAATGATCACACTAATCTCTTTTAAAAGGCCTAAATTTATGGAAGCATAAATAGAACGAGGCATAACATCGATTAACACTCCTAATTCTAGAATAGCTCTCTTAATCATAGTATTACCAAATCTTACAGGGAATGGTAAACATACATGGATCTCTGCATTTCTAGGTATTTCCTTCTTGAAGACTGCATAAATGTTCTCACCCGTCATTACTTTCTCACCACCTCTTAGCCTCCTTTTATTAGTATATAATTCCTTAAGGAATTTTTCATACCTAGGCACTTATTTGATTGTATTTAGCAAACGAGTGTTCACTCCACCTTTACCTGTGCCTATTTGATAGTAACTTGTCTAACAAAAGACATTAACTCATTAAAATGATGTTCAATAGATGAAGTATTTACCTCCTTTATACAACGAACATCATTGTGGTTGTCAAATTGTTAGGTGTTTGTAGTCATACTCTCAATTAAAGTTTTAGCCTCTGTGGGAGTCTTTTCACATAGTGCCCCATCACTCACTGCATTAATCAAACTCTTTTCCATAAATAACAATCCCTTATAGAAGTATTGGATGAGGAGTTACTCTAAAATATTATGGTAAGGACAACTAACTCACAACTTCTTGAAGCATTCTCAATACTCATAAAAGGTCTCTTCGTTGTGTTACTTTATCCCTCATATCTTTTTTCTTATATTGGCTATCTTCGATGTTAGAAAATATTTCTTCAAAAATAGCTTCTTCATTTCAGTCCAAGTGTTAATGCTCCCAAATAGGAAAATCAAATAGTCAATCCTTTGCTTCACCCTTTAGTGAGAATGGGAAAGCCATTAATACAATCTGCTTGTCTGTCACCCCGCAGGTTTCATATTTAGACAAACCACATCAAGTTTCTTAAGATGCTTGTGTGCATCCTTAACTAGAAGTCAATAAAAATTAGACAAAAGATGGATTAAGCCAGACTTAACTTCAAAAGTGACATGGTCAACAAAATTAGGAAAAGTAATGCATAATGGTCTTTGAGTTAAATTTGGTGCAACCAATTATCTTAATGTTCTAAGATTGGCCATTGTTTTGTTAAATTTAAGTTGTTGTTGTATTTTTGGAGTTGTTCTGGTCTCCATTCACAACATTTGTAATATCCTTTCGATCTTTAAATCAAAATGTACAAGTTCTTGATGAGGAGATCTCATTACTACTATATACTAACACTAATAAACATGAAACGATTAAGAAATAAATAAAAAATTGATTATAAACAAATATATTTACAAAACACCATTTAAAGTCAAAGACAAAAATTAACAATGACGCCAAAATTCTTAATACATTTTGAACACACAAAAAAATAAAACCTATCTTTAAGCACTAAAATTTATAACAGTGGTGAGTAAGGATCATATCCACAACGAGTGTATATATAGCTTTTGTCTTAAAAAGAATCGGTGTTTAAGATATGGGGAGAGTTTGGTTTGAATCGATAAACTAAAAAAAGTAAATTTAAGCTAATGAAAGTATTTCAAATTAAACATTATAAAAGTGAGAAATTTGATAAATGAGTTAGACTTCGATTCTCGGTTCAATCTCGAACTATACATAAATAAGAATACTTCATCGTCTTATTGTTCTCACATCTCTCTTAGAAACTATTAATCGTAGGTTAGTAATAAGTTCTGTTAACCCCAATTTTTCCTTAGGTCGTGTTTAATGAAAATAATATCTTTAATTAAACCTAGCTATCAAACAACCTAAAATAAGCTCTCTAGATTTAATAAGAAAGCCACATTATGAACTAGGAAAACAAATTAATCTAGGCAACAACTGCACAGGCTCAAGTCATTTAACCTATGTTATATTATTCCTAATGATTCATCACCATTAGTCTACCATAAATAAATCAAAAATATAATTATTACGTATTGTACTCTAGATTTTGAAAATGTGTTCATACATAAATGATCTATTGAAAGAGTTTAAATCATTCTTACATGAATACCCAAAATAATAAGCAAAGAATAACATAAACAATTTCTAAAGAGAGAATCAACAATACAAGATGAAACGAAGCCCAAATGTGATCTTTGGCCTTAATTTCTCCTCAAAATTGAAAGGAAGAATGCTAACTATCCATGGATCTCAAAAAGGTATGTATTTTACCTACTTGTGTACTTTTAAAGTGATTCATACCATCTTTGGCCACTTAAATGTCTATTTATAGCAAAAGTTAGGATTTTGGGGAGATACCTGGCTATTTATCAAACCATTTATGTTAAAATTTTCCCAATTCGTATTTATACATAACCTAAGTGAGAAAGACAGCCTGATACATAATCGTGTATCTCACTCACACAGTCACGTAAGTTGTAGAGGTTTACTGAAACTTCATTTCTTTTGTTTTCTTGTCTCGTCTTCCCGCTAATTCATCTCCTTCTTGTTCCACAACGGAAAATAAGGTTGAACATCAAAAGGATGGTTCATAGGATGTGCTTTTAGCCCATTTTGGTTATTGTGCATCCAACATGTACCTAAGACCAAATATAAACCAAAATGAGTGTTTTAAACATTTCATAACATTAATCACTAAGTAGTAACGAGTGAATATATAAATAATCAAGCACACATCAATAATAAAAAATAAAATCAAGTTATAAAATTAAATATGACTCTAATATCTCTATTAGAAAACTAAGGTGGGATCTAATCCAACATGCAGTGAAATAAGAAAACTTATTAATATTATCATCCATGTCATTTGTTGTAGCATAGTTAAAAGTGCTTATTATTATAAATTTGAAATATTTAGGTACATATGGCTTTCAATCCCATCATCGGTAACCAATAGCCACTTCCTTCTCTCAGCTTTTACTGCCACCAATAAAAAATCTCTTTGAAAAACCCAAATCAAAGAAAAGGAGCAACTAGTAAAGAGAAAGAGATCAACAAAATCCTAGAAACATGAAACCCACTTAGTTTCTCGATCAACTGAGACCTATCCTTATATAATTTAGCTATGTGACGTATGACTCAAGTAAATAAATGATAATATAATTAAATAAGCATTGGGGGGAGCGAGTGAGAGAGAGAGAGAGAGAATTTGTGGTTATTAAGAGTTAACTAACATAGATCAAGAAATTCAATTTAAGGTCATTGATTTCAATTTTTAGATTTTAGTCAATTTAGTTCGATTTTAGGATTAGGATTTTAATCTTAATTTTAAAATTCATATCAATAATAACAAAATATAAGATCAAGTTATATAATTAAAGATGATGCTAATACCATTAATAAAATATTAGGGGGATTTGATCCAACACGCAGTGGAATAAGAACGAAACTTATTTTTATTTTTTGAAGCTAAAATCACTTTAAATTCTATACATTATTAACGTATGAACATAATAAAAATTGAATAACAAAATTTGTACCTTATTGTGTACCTTAATCTTTTTTTAAGTTTCCTTCCTATTCCTTAAATTGGTTCACCATAGCCACCATAGTTGCACATTTCTCCAACCTTTAATGGTATCTATACGAACAAGTTAAAAGAACTCCATAAGTCGTGTACAAATGAGTAAGCAAGAAGTGATAGTTCATTTAAAGCCTAAATCTATTTATAACAATGTTGAACCTTTTAATAATTTAATTGAAATAAAATTAAAATTTTAATTGTACTTGAATTTAAATTATAATTAATTCTAATTAAATAACAATTCGGCTAAAATAAGATTTGATATCTTATATTGGTTTTTCTAATTAAACATACCATACTTAACCTTTAGAGTTTTTCAAGTCCAACTTGATTAAAATTACCTTTCTCTCATTAATCATTCTTTATAATAATCTATTAAATTCCTAAATATGTTGGCAATGAATTTGAACTAACAGGCCTCTATCCTGAAATGACTAGGCAGACTATTTGACACTCCACGGTGACCTTCCAGTCAATATCTGATCCAACTAGAAAGTTCTTGTAGAGCTAAGCCTATTGCCTTTTTTAATCAAAAAGCTTTAACGTATTATAAAAAGATATAAGCAGTGGAGTTTTTCATTTTTTTAGTTTAAATCATTTTTATTAAAAATTTCGACAACACAGTGACTATATTTTGACCTTCCCAAAATTTTCAAGCCTCTGTAAAAGTTCAAAAACATTTCTATAATTATCTCCAAATCGCCACTACAAATTTTCGAATCTAAGTCCATTCATAAGCAATCTTAACAATCTCTTTAATAATCTTAAAAATAAACTTAGAAATATTTAAGCATTTAACTTTAAAACATTCATATACATGCATTCTTTACACAAAATATAGTCCAAAACATATTTATGAAAATGCAAATGTTCCCAAAAACATTTACAAGGTAAAAATTCCAACATAGTAGCACGTGACGAAGTTAACTAGTCGTAAGGTAGAGTCCCTGTTGTAAGCCCTAAGCGTGCACCTAGGAGGTTTCATTTAAAAACAGAAAAGAGAGTATAAACTAAACGAGCTCAGTGAGTGCTAAATTTTTCTATTCATATCATACTTAACAATTTAAACCTCCTTAAAACAAATTCATCTCAGTTCATATAATTCAATATTAATATGAAACATATATGCTTCTTGAAATCAAGTTTCTCAAATTGGTTTTCAAATAAATAGTGGTGGCATTAAAATTTTCATGAATTTCTGACACGACATAGCATATCACTAACCTCTTTGCTATATGGTACCCTTAGGCATAAAATCACGGAGTTGGTTCTAAATCACTTACCCGTGACTGGTTAATCACTAGTGATGGAGCTGGTTCTAGATCGCATATTTGCACTAGGATAACCACTATACATCAGTAGTTACGGAGCTGGTTTTGCATCGTTTACTTGCAACTAGTCAACCATTAGTTACAGAGTTGGTTCTACATCGCTTACCTGTATTAGGTTAACCGCTATATACTGGTAATTACGAAGTTAGTTCTATATCGCTTGCCCATAACTAATTAACCACTAGTTACAGAGTTGGTTCTACATCGATTATTTGTACTAGGTTAACCGTTATACCAGTATAATAATATGTATAAAACCTAACAGTATACCACAGGCTAGGAAATCGTTTCCTTTTATCAACTAATAACATCATCTTAATGTAAACTCAAATCATACAAGATTTAATTGTCAAACTTCAATTCATATATTGCTAAAACATAAAATTATACTACCAATATTCACATAAAACTCAATCAATATTCACTTCACGATAGAATAGAAATCATTTTTATAAAATCAATTTAAAGAACACTCACTATTAAGCAACTTTATTTCTAAACACACTCACGTGTTATGCGCCTTTCTTTTAACTACATAAGCACATTTCGCTTAGGCATTTATTTCCAAATTTATAATGTTAATGTCTTATTTTTGAATTTGGAAATAAATTCCTAAGCGAAATGTGCTTGTAACCGAATTCAAGATAAGTATTTAATCGCGTAACACATGCGCTAATCGTATTTCTATTTAATACCGTAAGCTAACCTATTATTCTCCGTTTCCAATTCTAACTTCAAAAGTCACTTAAAACCATATTTTACCCATTCTAACTTATTAATTTCTTCAAAACACTATCTCACTCAATTTAATTCACCATATCAAGATCATGCATGATGAGTCACAATTATGACTTATGTCTAAAATATATACCTCCACTTGTTACTTATTTTTCACATATAAAATGTTCAAATTAGGCTTTAAGGTCTTCTAAACGTTTGTTTCCCCAAGTCTCTAGTTTCCATATCATCAAAAATCATGCCATTTTAACTTTTAAATCATTAAAAATGTATCAAATATCATAATCTGTTACAACACAGGGGTAATATTAGGTTACCATTTTCAATCTCAAACTTTGATATCATTCATTTAGAATTAGGTCTAGGTTTATTCTAGAGATTTTTAGTACTATGTTTAGGTTTCATCTCTAATAGGAATCACTCAATTTAGAGGTCTGTAAGTTGATTTATGGCCAAAACAATGGAATTGGTTTAAATTAACCTAAGATAGAATTCTACTACATGTTCCTCTTTTATTATAGTCAATCAATTATATGTAAAGAAACACTAAAGTAACACCAAGAAACCACTGGTATTAAATCCATCCTTCTCACTCAAAACAAATCCATAAAAATCAGAAATTTAGGTTAAGAAAAATTACCACTTTCTTTCTTTAATCTTTTGGGTAAATGATGAAAACTTAGGTTTGATCAAGGTTTCTCCAAATCTCCATCAAAACCTATCAACAATGGAAGCCCTCTTCTTCGTATCTCCTTAGACGACTTTCAACCTTGCTTCTCTTCTTTCACTTTTACCCTCTCAAACACTCTCACAGTTATGTTTAAGTGAAGACAAAAGTCTTGCTTTATTCTTTTTAATGCTCATTTAATGGATTCCACATTTCACCTTCTTGTTGGTTCTCTTCTAATGATTCATTCTTCCACTAACACCATGTAAAATGACCAAATTGCCCTTTAATGAATACCATAAAGACCAAATTTCCCTTTAATGCATACAAAAAAATTAAATTTCCCTTTAATGCATTTAATTCACTAACTAACCGAATTAAATCCCAAAAATATTTCACAACTGTCTTATCATCAAATTGACCATAAAATATTCAAATTAGGGTCAATAATTGTTGATTGGATGTTTTAAAAATTTTCGAATGGATTTAAAATCATAAATACCTATTACTTTCAAAAAAGGGCATTTTAGTTGTAAACTTTCGAAACTCCCTAAATCGATCCTATTGGACTCATTTTCGATCCATTTCAATATCATTAAACTCTAATACTTATTCTGGATATTTTTCATTATTTCGAGGTTAGGTCCCACAAAAATTTATTATTCATCTGAAAATACTATTCACTGGAAATAAAAAAATTTATTCTGTGACAGGAAAGGTTTGGGGTTTTAAATGAACTATAACCTTAAATCATTTCAGGATTAGATATATTAAACTCCTTTAATTCTTTAACTCTCTATTTAAATAGTTTATATTTGTAGATCAAGATTGACGTATACCAATGTATCATGACCATCAAATATTAAGAATATCAAAGTGATTATGGCTAACCTTTTCATATATTTTTTTGTATAATTCAATCATTTCATCACATAATATTCCGATTAAATATGGAACATAGAATTAGTGTCTATTGTTGTTGATATCTTAAAAAGAATTCATCCTGTTTGGCCAAAAACTGAAAAAAAAAACCCAAATACTAAAGGTCCTAGAAATCATTTAACTAGAGAATTCATGGACATGAGAATAAGTTGAGAAGTCCCGGATTTAAAAAGTCCATATAGTTGACAAAATTTGACATGTGCTTTCAAAACTATAGTGCATTGAGGCAGTTAGTCAGGATGTGGACAAAAAGGGAAATAGATTGGAAGTTTAGTAGTTGTAGGAAAATTGCTTGAGATTGTTGAAGTTAGGAGAATAGTGTGTGGTAAGCAGTTAACTAGAATGTGGGAAGTGGGAAAATCTATACAAGGAAGTTGAAGTTGGGAGATTTATATAAATTCAGCATCATCATTACACAAAGGACATATCTAGATATACACATATACACACAAACAATCAAACTACCCAACAAAAACACCTTATTATTATTTCAAATTTTCTTTACACTGTGTACTAATCCCTATCATTATCTTAAATTTTCTTTATAGTTTGTACTTTTATTTTTCCTAAATCAAATCATCTTTTTAATTCAAGTCCTATTTTAACACTTTTTTAACATCATGGTAGCTTTGAATTTCATTGTTAAGATTTCCAAAGCCTACTTATATTGTTAATAAGAAGTCAAGGATAAATTCTAATCATGTTCAGTTTCTGCTAGTGAAATTATAGGGTCTTGATATCAGCAGTAAAAGTTCTCATGATGTTCAATTTCTGCTAATGAAAGTAGCATTACTTGATGGAACTGATTGATCTAGCCTTTTTTCTTCAAGTTCGGGATTTTGTTTATACATTTGTTGTATTGACATCCAATAGTCATTTGATTTTAATTGCTTGAGTGGACGGGACACGTTTAAGGCATTATATTTCCTTTCTTTTTCTTTCTACCGAGGAAAGGAGTGCTAATTTTACTAGAACTTTAACAAACTCATGCAGATTATAAAATGAAAATTTAAGGAAGAACTGAGTTGGTCTATGAGACAATTTTTTTATTTTTACTGGAGTTTTATGTTCATAAGTTATAAAGGAAATGCACATTCTTTTGACTCAATCCTTTTTATACTTTTGATCAATCATGCCAAATAGGAATGTACTTAATGGTTTTTGGCATACGGATTTAGTACTAATATCGACATGTACTGATCCCCAATTGCACCACAACTTAATAACAAGTCATTTAACTCTAGTACTTGGTAAGTTGTGGTCCTTTTCAATAAGATAATTGTATTACGATAATATCAACTTTTAAAACTTTAAATGATAAAAATCATCAGTGGCTTTATAAGCATCAGTATGAACTTTTGACTGCCTTCTGTTATAATCAGAAAAGAAGCAAAGAAGCTGAAAGACTTTTCACGATAGAGGCTCAAAAATTTTCTCTTTCTATCTTTTCAAAACCTTACAACAAAAGAGTCTATTTATATGAGTTTATTAAACCTGGACCCACTAGGAATAAAAAACGACTTGTAAATCAAAACAAAATAGAAAATTTAATTTAATTTTACTACATTACCTCCCTTAAATTAAGTTTTCATACTTCACCATGCCAAGCAATTTCTTCAACTTCACAAATGTCTCCGTCTTCAATGCCTTTGTAAAAATGTCCACCACTTGCTCCTCACTTTTGCAATAATTAATGACAATTTCTTTCTCACAAACCAAATCACGAATGAAGTGAAACTTATGTCAATATGCTTACTACGACCATGGAATACCAGATTTTTTGTCAACTTGATAGCAGACTTGCTATCACAAAAAATAGTAGTTTGTCCATCTTACTTATGTTGAAGAAAACCAAGCATTCTCCTTACCCAAAATGCTTGAGTTGCACTATTAGATGCTGCAATATACTTAGCCTCCGCTGTAGACAATGCAATGACCAGTTGTTTTTTTGAAGCCCAAGAAAAAACACCTATCCCAATGAAAAAAAAATAACTGGAAGTACTCTTCCTCTTAACAGTATCACCAACCCAACCACTATCAGTGAACCCAAAAAGATAAACAGGCTCATCACTTGAATAAAAAATACCATCACTTTAAGTGCCTTTAATATGCCTCAAAATTCTCTTAGCTGCCTGCAAGTGAGACTATTGTGGATTGTCCATAAATTTGCTAATCATCCCAACACTAAAAGTAATATCTACCTTTGTGGCTGTCAAATACCTCAAACTTCCCACCAAACTTTTGAAGTAGGTAGGCTCCACAAAATCTCTAGTCCCATCTTTAGTCAAATACAATCTTTCTTCAACTGGAGTTAACATTGGTTTAGCACCATCCATCTTGAACTTCTTCAAAACATCACCAGTACATTTCTTCTGACAAATAAAATTGCCTTCATCAGTCTGCAAAACTTCAATACCAAGGAAATAAGACATAAGATCCATGTTTGTCATCTTAAATTATCGAATCATGGCCTCCCTAAATTCTGCAACCATCTTTGAGTTATTCCTACAAAAATAAGATCATCAACATATAAACACACAATAACAACTGCACTAGAAAAACTCTTCACATATAAAGCATGATCAAAAGGACACCGTTGAAAGTGACTATTAACAAAGAAAGAATCAATACGAGTATACCAGGCTCTCAGAGCTTACTTCAAACCATAAAAAGCTTTCTTCAACCAGTATACTTTATTCTCATGACCTTTCTTCACAAATCCTACTGGTTGCTCAACATATACTTCTTCCTCAAGAACAACATTCAAAAAAGCAGACTTCACATCCATTTGATAAATTTTCCAATTATTCTGGGCAACTAAGGAAGTAACTAAACGAATAGTATCAAGTCGTGCAACAGGCACAAATACCTCAAAATAGTCAATGCCAGGCTTCTACTTGTAACCTTTAACAACCAACTATGCTTTGTATCTATCAACATCTCCATTGGCCTTGTACTTTGTCTTGTAAACCTACTTGACACCAATGGGTTTCTTGCCACTTGGAATATTAGTAAGCTCCTAAGTATTATTCTTCTCAATGGCATGAATCTCTTCATCCATTGCATTGTTCCAATGATTCTCACGAATAGCGTCATCAAAATCAATTGGATCACAATCTGCAAAAAGAGAAAAATTAAAAACATCTTCATTAGACACATTAGAAGACTGACCATCAACTATATAATCTTTCAAATGAGCTGGCAATCATTTTTATCTTTGTGGACGACTAGATTGAGGAGAACTTTGCTGAGTTGAAACATTCAGCTGTTCTGGCTCCTCCTACTGATCAATCATATCATTTTCATCATAAAAATATGACGATTGTAGTGGATGACTCACTTCTGAATCTGACTCCTTTTGTGACCAATCCCAAGCACCTTGCTCATCAAAACTGACATCTCTACTTATGGTTAATCAACTTGTACCCTTTAGTCTCCAAACTATAGTTAATAAAAATACATTTTTTTGCCTTATCATCAAACTTCTTCCTGATAGCATATGCCAAACAACCAAATACTCTAAGATGAGAGATATTTGTCTTTTTACCACTCCAAATCTCATATGGAGTCTTCCCACCATTGCATCTAGTAGGACACATGTTCAATACATGAAAAGCACAAGAAATAGCTTCAGCCCAAAAACCTTTAGGCATTTTCTTTGCAGCTAACATTGACCACACCATGTCCATCACTATTCTACCATTCTGCTAAGGAGTGTACTTTGCTGTCAACTAAGGCTTAATTCCATGCTGTGCCAAAAAACTTATCACAAACTACATACTTTGTGCCTCTATCAGTTCCCAAAATTTTAATGGGATGATCGCTTCGTTTCTTAATATAAACTTTAAAACTCTTAAACACATTACAAGCATTAGACTTATTCTTCATAAAATAAACCCAGGCTTTTCTACTAAAATCATTAATGAAAGTAATAAAATACTTATTACCTCCATTAGAAGGAACCTCCACAGTGCACAAATCATAATGTATTAACTCCAATGGTTGTCTAGCTCTCCAAGCCATGACATTAGGAAATGGATCTCTGTGTTTCTTGCCCAAAATACAAGACTCACACTGTCTATCATAAAATAAACCCAGGCTTTTCTACTAAAAACAACATTATTCTTGGTCAGATAATGCAAGCCACAAAAGTGAAAATGCCCAAATCCATGTGCCATAACCAAACGTCATCAAAAGTAGTGGAATTAAAATAAGGTGTATTACCATAATGAATATTAAGAGCAAATAATAGATTATGGCTCATCTTTAACCTTGCAATTAGTCCAAAATGATTATCACGAATAGTACAAATACCATTCTTAAAATGCAAATCATAACCTTTCTCCTGCAGCTGACTAAGGCTCAATAAATTGTGGTATAAACTAGGCACATAGAAAACTTCAGATATAAACCACATGATTATTTACATATTTCACCGAGCTTCTAAAAGATTCATCCAAATCAGAAAACATCTCCTTTTCTCCACACATGTGATTGCTACAACCAGAATCCAAATACCACATATTACTTTTATTGTCTTCACATCCAGCAGTAGAAAACAAAATCTCATTACCATCACTATTATTTTCAACTATTTGAGCTTGTATTGTATTATCCGATTTAGTACTCCAATAATTATTTTAACCGTGGCCAATTTGTTCTTAATTATAACACCTAGGCTTCTATGACTAATTATTGTTATTGGAGTTATTAAAATTACCTCTGCCACGACCTCCTCTGCCACGTCCTTGGAAATTAACTCTGCCTCCACGACCACGTCCACGTCCACGTCCACGTCCACGACCACCAAAATTGGCACCATTTGACGTGTCTCCACTGCTCTTATCTTTAATAGGCTGAATATGCAATGTCTGCAAAGCCTTTTTTGTGGACTCCTT
>JANIIA010000192.1:19375117-19387248 GCA_027478495.1 Erythroxylum alaternifolium
CTTGGAAATTAACTCTGCCTCCACGACCACGACCACGTCCACGTCCACGTCCACGACCACCAAAATTGGCACCATTTGATGTGTCTCCATTGCTCTTATCTTTAATAGGCTGAATATGAAATGTCTGCAAAGCCTTTTTTGTCGACTCCTTTTCTGGTACATCATCAACTTTACCATTGATCTGATTTTCATGAAAAGCCAAAGAATCCGACAATTCTTCAATAGATAAAGTGGCCAAATCTTTTGTCTCTTGAATAATGGCAACTATGTGATCAAACTTCATTGGCAAGGAATTCAACACCTTTGTAACAAAATCCACATCTTGTAACTCTGATCCATTGAGCGACATCTCATTCTTGATCTCAGTTAAGTAGGACAAATAAGTTTCAATGCTTTCCAACTTATCCATGGTGCACAATTCAAACTTTCTCTTCAGCATCAACAAATTTTTCTGCTGCACCCTGTCAACACCTTGGTATGTTTTGGTCGAAATATCCCATGCCTACTTTGTGGTTTTGGTAGTAGAATTTTTTCCAAATATCATCATGTCAATAGCTTAGTGTATTTGTGCCAACACCATACTATTATTCTTCTTCTCATTGTTATTTGCATTCTCTGCCAAATCATTCTTGATATACTGTAATAAATCATGAAAAGAAAAATGTGTTTCCATCTGGATTTTCCAAAAATTATATTCCAGCTTACTTTTCAATTTTGGTACTAAACAAATGATAGTGTTTCTATTCGCCATAACTCCCAAAACCAAAGCTCACAGAGGAGGGATGAAGAGGATAAGTGGGCTAATATACAAGGAGACTCATGGGTTCAGAAAATATTCCTAGAGAACGAAATTAGAGACGTAGTGACTTACACGGAGCATGCTAGGAGGAAGACAGTGACTACAATGGATGTGGTTTCCTGTGCTCTGATACCATATGTAGGTCCCAACACAAAATCGTTTCTGAAGCCTTCTGTTATAATAAAAAAAACAAATAAAGAAGCTAAAAGGCTTTTCACGATGTAGGCTCAAAAACTTTCTCTTTCTATCCTTTCAAAACCTTACAACCAAAAGAGTCTATTTATATGAGTTTAATAAACCTAGACCCACTAGAAATAAAAAACGACTCGTAAATCAAAACAAAATAGAAAAATTAATTTAACTGTACTACATTGAGTGATCCTTGGGTTTTTATTTTCAATTATTTCTTCATTTGAGAAATCCTAAGGCGATATTTGTAGATAAATGATTATGATTGTTGTTCTTTCATATATATACTTAGAATAATATAGTGAAGGATAATTATATATATATATATATACACTCAGAATAATATTTTCCAATTTAATTGTAAAATAATTACATTATTGCTATTAATTTTATCAAACATTTAAATATTTTCAAAATATGAGTAAATTAATTGATAAAATGTGATTGGAATAACCACAGTTCGTTACCAATATCAATTTAGTTAAATGATTTATATTAATTTTCAGACCCTTAGTATTTTTGTCAATTAATATATACTTTAAATTTTATAAATTTTAGAAAAGAAAAGTAGAAAAGTAAATTCTTGCTATCTGACGTGAGGAGTCAGATATCAGATCCCCATATCACATCATATCGTGCGCATGAACAAAACAGAGAGCATCATGTTCATGTTGGAACAAACACAATACCCTGAATTGAATCCTCTTCGTCTTCTTCTTTCATCTCCAGTACCACTTGCATTCAATTTCAACCATCCAAACAAGAAATCCCCTCATCATCATCAATGATAGAACTGAAGAGTGAAGTTCAGGTCTCCACATTGGCAGATCTCACAAAATCCAGACTCCCTCATGCCCATGCCCACCACCGGCGATCCCACTCGGAGGTCCACTTTCGGATCCCGAACCCTGACCCATTTAGTTCGTTCGATAAAGACGGTGACCTCTTCTCCACCTACATGGACGTGGAGAAACTTGGATCCATAGGTCGCACTTCTCCTCCAAATAATCCCGACAATGCCAGTCTTCCTCTCACTGACAACGATAATAATGTTAAGCCCAGGCATCGCTATAGCAATTCCGCTGACGGGTCTTCTATTCTCGAGTCTATTGAGGCAAAGAAAACTATGGCTCCCTATAAATTGGCTGAGTTGTGGAATATCGATCCCAAACGTGCCAAAAGGTTCTTCCTTTACTACAGATATAAAAGAGTTGCTGAATTTACTTTTCAATAACCGTACTCCATTGAATCCTGCAATGAGTTTTCTATCTTGAAGTTACTTTATTTAGTCCCGATGATCTGTGTTAGGATTATTGCTAATCGACAGTCTGCTGCTCGTTCCAAGGAGAGGAAAGCCCGCTATATTTCAGAACTTGAAAGAAAAGTGCAGACTCTTCAGACTGAAGCAACTACTCTTTCTGCACAACTCACGTTATTTCAGGTTTAACAATAGCAGCTACTCTTTCTATAATCAGCCTCTCAGTTCATTTCCATTTTCTTCTAGACATAGTAGTATTAACGGCTTGTTATTTTCTAATATACCATTCACTTTTTTTGCTCTTTTTCTCTGTTTCAGAGAGACACAACAAATCTGAGTAATGAAAACACAGAACTTAAGCTTCGGTTACAAGCTATGGAACAGCAAGCTCAATTACGTGATGGTATGTCCCAACCTTGCTTTGTTTTTGCAAATTTAATATCTTGCGTATCGGGTGACTTAATTATGAAACTGAAGCATTCTGTTTTGAGACATCAAGGTTATGTCGGTTTGATTGACTATTTCATGTTATTCTGCCCCTGGACCTATCTTAAGGATTGTCTGAATCAATGTGAAAGGTAATGCTACCTCTATGTTGGGGGAACAGTTATTCATTGTCTTTGATCAATTGCTGCACCACATAGAATATACGAATTTGAGGTCCGTGTTCTTGCGTGATTCGTTTGTATGTCAGAACAGGTTGTGTCTTACAGCTTTACAAAATTTCCATCTCTGATACACAGTTCTGAATGAAACATTGAAGACGGATGTAGAGAGACTTAAGATTGCCACCGGAGAAATGACAACCCCAGCAGATACGTATGATTTCCGAATGCACCACATCCCCTACAACCAATCTCCCTTCTTTTCACACCAGCAGCATTCTGAAACCCACAATGAGGGGAAGTCATTTAATTCTTTCCAGCCTGACGTGTCTAGTTATCATCAGCCTGTTAGAGCTTCATCTCAATCACATGCTTTCTCGGAGAATTTTCCACTTGACCCTCTCGGACGACTACGGGGGCTTGATATCGGTAGTAGAAGCTCTCTTCTGGTTAAATATGAAGCACCCTCGATTTCTACTACTGAAAGCAGCAGTGCTTGAGTTACATTTTGACAATTCACCCTGGAGTGGTGTCACGCCTGTTTCTTCAAGTGTTTATGAATTGACCGTATTGACCACCCAAATCCGTTTAGTTTTATTCTTTTATTGTGAATGGAAGATCAGTGATTGATTTAACAGATTATTAACGTATTCGTGATATTCAAGTTAAATTCAGCTTTCGAAGTCTGGAATAGAAGCTTGATTCCTGGCAGGAATGCGTATTTTCATGCTTAGTTAGTTCCTCAGGAAACATTTATTTGTTTCACTCTCATGTGTTGTGATCTTGAAGAAGGATCTGAATGATTGACGGTTGATCATAGTTTGAGCTCCTTAACTAATTGTAGTTCCTTATTTTTATGCGTTTTCGTCTTTTGTTTGGGCATTCAATTGTGTTTAGGAAGTGAAATGGGCTCCCACAGTAAGAGGTTCTGGACTTATGTAGCATCGTATTCATCCTTTTATCTTTTCTTTTCCAAGCCTGGTTCGCTTTTCATTTTACTTTATTGCTAACTGCAGACAGCATCTCTATCTCTGTCTCTCTCTTTCTCGCTCTGTCTTTGTGGGTGCGAAAAGATGAAAATTTGCATTTAAAAAAAACTGGAACTTGATAGGACCTTTGGTCGATCTTTCATTTGCTAACGGTACAATCCCACTGGAGTTTTTCAATTCTAGCTGCCGAACTCTTATCTAGGCTAGATAAAGTCTAGAAGTCATAAAGCAGCTTTCAAATCGGTTTTTCTGTTATGGACCAAAAAGGCCAGCCACCAACGGCTTTGGGACTCTCGAGGCTTTTAATAGTATTAATTATACATGTAATGATTCACACAAAGAATCATGTTTACCTTAGACCTCCAACAAAGATTGAACTATTCAACCCCCGGCCCGCCATGTTTGATAAGACTTGACTACCTGCCAGTGGGATTGAGATCCTCTGTGTTTGAGATTGACGGGCACAGAGGATCTCAATCCCTGCCAGTGGGCCTAGGCGACATGTACTATTAGTTGTTGGCATGAAACTTATAATACCGTAAGAGAGGAGGAGGCAAGTGCATTTAACTCCCTTCCTTACAGTGGTTATGGTGTTGCCAAACCGCCAAATGTGTCATTAAATTTCACATGGTAGGGATCCTCAAACTTGGAATTTCGGATATTAGTGGATGCCCTAAGGTAGCAGCTTATTGACTACCTAAATATTGAAAGCAACTATTGGAGACCACTCTCAGACAATGGTCCATTGCATGCTGGGCGTCTGTTTAATGATTCAAGTAGGAATAACACACAAATCCTTGTGCACGGGCATGGCACTTCGCCTATTGACCCAACAAACAACATTTAGATAAAATCCACACGCCTTTTCTGAGTATATCAATTTCCATTTTGGAATAACTAAAATTTATTACCTGTATAATATAGTATATCAGAAGACAGTAACACTTGATGGAATTTTGTTCGCCAGAAATGCAACTCCTTGTTTTGGCTCAATGTGGTTTATACTTTGTGATGCCCTCCGATATATCAAGCAATAACCAAATATAGACCTTTTCTTCCACAAAGAATCTCCATTTCTTGCACTCAAAAGGTGGAATCGCCCATTCCAGTCGCCTCTACACTCCGGCTCGATAGAGTGATGGAGGGATAAATTACGGTTTAATTTCAATCAATTTTTCAAAGAAGGGACCTTGTGCCTGGTGCGCATAAAGAGCCACCATATTAGATGAAACTCCCACATTGCTATTACCAGGACTCGAACCTAAGATGTTGCAAAGAATCTCCATTTCTTGAATGCGTGAAAGACTACCATCCTTCTCTGACTCATTCAGACTTTAACTGCACTAGTCAAAATTATAGTTTGAACTTTGAAACATAAAAGCTTCATCTTTTGGTCTCCTATTCCATTAAATGCAAAGTCATTAAATACAAACTACAAGTAAGAAAGAGATCAAATCTAAGATTAGTTGAAATTAAAGTAACTGAAGGGTCGAGCTTAGTTCCCTCTTAGCAATGTGTTGCTTGTAATTAAGTTTATCTTAACCTTACTTATACAATGACGTAGACGTGTTTTTTTTTTTTTCTGAATTGGATATTCTACCGTGAAAAGGGGATGGGGACCCGTGAAGCCCGGGACTTGGCATGTGCTTCTAACGTGGTAGGTCCATCCTCGTACAACCTAATAAAAAACTTATTGATAACAATTTCAACAAAATCAATTCCTTCCCATTTCTTTTCCGAACGATAAAATGATCAACGACTCAACTGAAATCCAACATCTATCGACAGCTGTGTATCCCTGTGATTTAGTTAGTAACTTCCTACTTACTTACAAAGATTTGATAGTGATGATAGTGATATTATAACAAACACCAGCAGATTATTTTGTCCTTAATCACTAATGTATCATATGGAATCTTATCGCGATCATATGCAATGTCATGTTTTATGACAAAGTAATCAACCTAGAAATGATTATGAATATCGCTATCCGTTTACAGTTATGCCTTTGTTCATGCCTTTCTTCTACGAATTACACTCACCTTTTCATATTGCATGTCATCGGTTTTTATTATCACGCACTTGCTCTATTGATCTTTTGAGTTTATTTATAAATGCATGATTATATGGCTAAGGGGATAAAAAGAATAACAGAATTTGGGTTCCAATACCAAATAGTAGATAGAAGTTTTAACTCTAACAATCACGAGTCCAACTAAAGCCCAAATTCCATCGGTCATCACATTAGTGAAAACATGCATGATTCGACCAACGATTTGACGCTAAGACCTACCAAGTTGGACCTTCGATCTTACAACCCTTAATCAAAGGCCTAAACACATGCATGTCAAATTGCGCGATATCAGGCAATCAATTTGATACGACCAAGAACTCTACACACACACACAGAGACCATCAGTAGCCATCACCATCAGGAACACTTTATTATTTATTTGTTTATTTCTGTTTTGACAAAAGGATTGTGGTACGTAAATATATAAAGAAAAAATAAAGAAAAGAAAAGATCACCAAGGGATGCAACAAAACGGTAGATAAATGCATGTGCATGGTGGGGTCGAATTCTACAGCCTGCTTAGTAGTCTACCTTAGTACATTTGCATGTGATTTTTGATTCTTGTAAACGACCCCAAAATCTACGTATGACTTTGAATTACTCGTCTATTTTCTTCTTCTTCTTCTTTTTTTTTTGTTTGGTGGTGACAGCTCTTTTCTTCTTCTTGCATGGCTTCAAGTGTTTCCTAGCTTGTCTGTTCTTATAATAATACCAACCCACATCAAGCCTTTGTTAGCTCATACCCTTCGCTTCCTATATAAGGGCACTCTCATGTTATCCTAATAAATCACACCAAGCAACAACTAAGCCACACTCTCCACCTCTGATCTCTTTCTCTTATCAGCCTAAATCACTGACTAAAACAATGGCAATTGCAGCATTCTTTGCTATTTCTCTTGTATTTTTTGTGTTTACTTTCTGCATTAGAGGTTCTTATGGAGACTATGGAGGATGGACAAGCGGTCATGCAACATTCTATGGTGGTGGTGATGCTTCTGGCACAATGGGTAAGTGGAAGACAAGAGCTTTCTTTTTAACATGGCAAAAAGAGTTGATCACATGCTAGTAGAAGTGTTATATGCTTGCTACTGATCATCAGTTAGACAGTGGCACCGAAGCAACTCTAACAATAATCGGTTGTCTTAAGTGCATGCTTGCCAGATGTGCATTAAGTACGTACGACATTAGTTGGTTTCTGATTTCAACTAAAATTTATTAGTGATGATGGATCGTTATTTCAGGAGGTGCTTGCGGATATGGCAACTTGTATAGCCAAGGGTATGGTACTAACACTGCAGCACTTAGTACCGCCCTTTTCAATAATGGCTTGAGCTGTGGTTCTTGCTATGAGATGAGATGCGACAGTGACCCAAAGTGGTGCCTCCCTGGTTCCATAACGGTTACTGCCACTAATTTCTGCCCACCTAACTATGCCTTGTCTAACACCAATGGCGGTTGGTGCAATCCCCCTCTGCAACACTTCGACTTGGCTGAGCCTGCTTTCTTACAAATTGCTCAGTACAGGGCTGGAATTGTACCCGTTTCATTCAGAAGGTACATATTGTTATTGTCTACATCTTAATGATCAAGTTTGTTTTGCATCATCTGATGATTCTAGTGATTTATTCAATCAAATGGCATGTTTTTTTTTTCCTATTGGTCCGAAACAGGGTGCCTTGTGTGAAGAAAGGAGGAGTAAGGTTCACAATCAACGGCCACTCTTACTTCAACTTGGTGTTAATCACAAATGTTGGTGGAGCAGGAGACGTTCACTCAGTATCGATCAAGGGGTCTAAGACTGGGTGGCAAACTATGTCTAGGAATTGGGGCCAAAACTGGCAGAGCAACTCATATCTGAACGGCCAAAGCCTCTCTTTCCAAGTTACCACCAGTGATGGCAGGACCGTGACTGCCTACAACGTCGTCCCATCTAATTGGCAATTCGGACAGACGTTCGAGGGTGGTCAATTCTGAATGAAACAATCAACTATTAGCTACCTTAGTAGCAATAAGAAATATAGAATTGTGTGTGGAAGGTGGATAGGATAGGAGAGGCTGGGCCAGAATGGGCTGGCTGTTGCTGAGGTGGTTTGGTTGCGCACCCGCTAGGCCTTTTGTCTTTACTTGCAGATGATAAGTAGTAAGTAATAGTTGTTTTAAATGAAATAGGAATTATTGAAATGGCGGCCTTTAGTTTAGTTTGGTTCAAGGCTGCAATGTCAACTTGATTATGGCAATTTGTTTACATACATACATATATGTCTGATTGTTTTCTGATGCCATATCATATCCCAGGATTTGTGCCTCTGTTTTGTCCCAAAATCCAATATCAATTTGGCATGTGGAACCCTAATCAATAAAAGCATTCTTAAAAGTATTTTGTGGAAAATTTAATAGTTGATTTTCTAGCGCTCGCCAAACTTCATAATTTAAACTGAAATGTTACAATTTTCTCCAACAGCAGCAGGACCATTTGATTTCCAAAATACGAAACCTAAGGTGGATATGCTTGTTATCATGGGAAATGAAGAAATATACTGATTGCATTACCATACTGTACAGGTTAATCCTGCAAATGAGATGGAGGTAGTCCTATTCACATTGCCTAAACTTTCCTCACAGTTTCCCCTATAAAATGGAACAAATTCAAACTGAATACATTTTCCCTCTGGATGCTTCATGTCCCTGACGTCAGACCTGGCGGAGAAGCAAACAGTTAACCCCCCGCACTTTCTTCCTTTATTTTTCTTAGTGGAGTTACCGGTAAACCATGCTATGTATTTATCACAGAGTCAAAGTGCTGAATGCAGAGGTTTCAAGATGCCTTCTTCTAGACTCTAGTGTGATTGACAACGTCGGCCACGTTTATGATGCGGATCCTAGCCCTCCAAACCTCATTAAGAAGTAAATATACCTAGGTCCAGCCTTATAATTCTTAAAAGATTTTTACTTGGCCAAATTAGACTACTTCACCTTTCCATAACATTGCAAGTGTAAGACAGTATCTTTTTCCACACATTAAAAGACAATGTTGAATCTTTTTTTCTGTCTAACTTCTAAATTTAAAAAGGATATTTTATTTTTGAAGATCATATTTTATGTATGGTAATTCAAACATTTAATTGTTTGATAGTTACGTAGTTATTTTGGAAAAAAAAGTACTATAGGTATATTTATCTATTGTCTACCCTCGCATAAAATAGGATTAATCGATAAGAGTTAGGTATGTTTTTTTATACTAGTTCAATAATTTTGTGTGATCAACATACAGTGAGAGTTTAATACTATATATCTCTTAGAAATATATGACATTTTGACTAATAAATCATTCTTTGAGTAGATTTTATATGTTATACCTTAGGTTATAAATCACATCTTTGTTCTTTTCTTATTTCATTTATTCTCATCTGTTCATAATTGCATTCAATTCGTTCACTAAGAAATAGTGGTTACCTTTTAATACATTTTTATATGAGTTACCGTTCAAAATGAAATTTCTCTATTGTCTCATGAGATCACATCACGCACGATTCCTCAGTAATACTTTAAGGTGATTTCAAATGCGGATAACAAGATAGGATTGATAGATACTTGGATCATTGATTCTTAATAAAAGTTATTTTTGAGCTTTTGTGTTATAATCCATACGATAAAAAATTTGCAGAATCTCTTTAACTTGTTTTCACTTATTCAAATTCTCTATTCTTTTTATAGTAAACAGTATATAGATGATTTTTATGGTATAAATTTTTTACGGTTTAGGGGTCTAATATTTTTAGTTAAACTATAAACTTATTATATATATTTATCCATTATCTCTCACTCGTACATAATTAAAAAGCCAACAGATCAGAAAGAAAACAATTTTGTTGTTCTCATACTTATCTAATACCATATATGACTAGTATACTATTAGGGCATATTATCATACATCTGCTAGAAATATATGGCATCTTAACTAATGCATCAATCTTTATATAGATTCAGTATGTCATGCCCTAGACCATTTATTACATCAATTATCATCTTAATCTCATTATATAAACACTTAATATTCATATTGCTTTCTACATAGAAGGTAGGCACTTTTGAATATGTCTTGACGCAAACTTGATTTTATAATTTCTTAACTATTTGAATCAAATTAACTCTCTTTTTTAAAATGTCCCAATATATCAAAGTATTAATTCATGATTTTCCAACAACATTCTAAAATAGCAACTATTAACTTTTTAAAATTAGATATTGAGTAAAAAAAAGGGTATTTTAATATGAAGTTAACATAGCCTTAAAGGATCCTTACATAATATAAGTTGAGAATTTGACTTATATTATCCTTATTGATTAGTGATACACATATAATATGATTAATATGTTATAGTATTGACTCTCTTTTATCACTGGACATGTCTTTTCTTAAATACGCATAGATGATAGTTCAGGCATACCTAATATATAGCTCGAATTTAAGTGTTTACCCATTCAATCTACCTTTCAGTACTTATATCAGACATATTAAGAGAGATTGAGCGAATATATCATTTCTTTAGGATACATCAGTACCAACAATCTCTTATACCCTTTAATATAACATCAGTATTTTAAGCCTTGAGCTCTCATTTATAACCTAGATAAATTGCTTAAAACTTTTCTCATATAAAGTAATGGAGGCAATTACCTGCATTGGAAGATATCTTATATCTATTTGACTTACTTATGCTACTAGAACTAAATATTCAACATTCATTCTAACGCTGAAAACTCAATTTAGAATCAAGTATTCTTGTATTTATAAAACTAATTTTTCATTTAAAATTCATTCTAGAAAATGACATTTAATACTCAATTAAACATATGTTGCATCAAATAATCAATGGAAAATAAACCACCATCATTGATAACAAGTATTATAAATAGTTACAACTCATTTCTCTTTGTACTACTATGTCCTTAACGTGATTATACTTAATATCTATGTTTTGGTTTTTTTACTAATATTGAGGTCTTTAGCACTACCTTTTAATGCACTTATTCATACATGATATAATGTACATGAGACTACCTATTAGAATGGAATAAAAAACCTTTTATCTCTTCTTATTCTTATGGCATCCAAGGAGATTGTCTATTACTTAGGCACTCGCCTTTTAGTGATGGGCAAAAAAAATGGTTTATAATCATGCATATCAAATCATTCAAGTATTTGTTTGATATATATGTATCTTTTGAAAATGAAATAATTTTCTTGAACAATACTTGTCAATCTTAACCTTAAAATGTTTACTTCTTTACTCATATTCTTCTTCTTAAATGCTTTTGATAACCAATTTATTTATTTTCTTGACAAACTAATTATTTTTAGTAACTATCAAAATATCATCCGTATATGACGATAAAATTAAATATTCATTGTTGGATCTTTTAACATATACTTAGTGGTGTTTTTTAATCATACTAAATTGGCATGATATGATTACACTATGAAAGTTAATATACCACTGATTTCAATACTACTTTAGACCATAGATTGAATTTAACAATACCAAAACGTAATGCTCTTGTCCTATTTGAGTACAACCTAGTAGTTATTGCATATAGATTTCTTCATCCAGATCTTCATTTAAGAATGTAGCCTTTACATTTATTTGATATAAATTAAGACCTATTCTAACTATAAAGATACAATTAGTAGAACTGATGTGAACCTCAAAACAGGTGAGAATGTCTTCTCATAGTCAAGATCTTCTCATTGTGTGTATCGTTTTACTAGTAGATGTGCTTTGTATCTTTCAAAGTTGTCTTCCGTTTTTAGTTTAACATTTAAGAACTAATTTGTTCTTAATGGTTATATGCCCTTTAGGAAGATTATCCAAGTCTTATACCTAGATCAAGCTTTTTAAAGTTCATTATTCTTTTATTATAACTCATTCGTCTTTAATGAGTCTAGATAGAGCCTTTTTCACTTTTCTCAGTTCATAATTTTCTTGTGAAACCACCATAAACTTTTTTCCATTCAATGTCAAAAATTCATAACAACAACCACAACGTCTTAGTAGAAATCTTATTGAGATGCGAGATCTGGAAAGTTCTCACAGTACACAACCTTACCTCTGACTAGAAGAGAGGCTATTTATGATAGGATCACAAAAAAAGAAAGAAATGTTTTTTCAAAACAAATTAAAGAAAAAAAAGATAATAATAATAATAATAATAATAA
>JANIIA010000192.1:19416015-19443429 GCA_027478495.1 Erythroxylum alaternifolium
TCTACACCCAAAGACATACTAATTAATTCCTAACCAACAAATTAATCAAATTAAACCTCAACAAAAACTAAACACATGCTTACTAGTAAGAAGAGGATCGGGGTCCAACAATAATTATTCATGGTTAAGGGGGATATTGAGACTAAAAAGGAACTTGGCGAGTCGAATAAGGAAATTATTGAAGAACAACAATACCTTAACGTCTTTTTCCAGGTGATAATTGCGGGAACCAATGAAGAAGAATACAAGCAAATGCAAGTAATTGGATACTATAAGAGGAAGCTTATACAAGCATTAATAGATAATTGAAGCACTCATAACTTCCTAGACAAAGCTCTAGGTTAAAGAAGTCAAGGCCAATTGGAGAAAATTCCAAGAATCCAAATTATTGTAAGGGGAGGTATTAGGTTGAGTTGTCGTGGAGCATGCAAAGATGTCCTCTTTGACATTTGCCTTGGTGATTCCTTTAGGAAGCTGCAACATCATCTTGGGAGTGCAATGGTTAATTAACCTCGATAATGTCATATGCAATTTCAAGACTACCATAAGGTTTACTTAGGAAGGAAAGCTAGTGACATTATCAAGAAGTGAGAAACAAGGTGCAAAGATGGTTTCTAACAAAGGGTTAAACAAAATGTTGAAGGGGGAACGAGTAGTAAGACTGTATATGATATAGTTAACCCTTCCCCATCGAGCGTTAGTTACAACATATGAGATTAGCAACATTAGGGTCATCGATGGATAAATTGGATAAACTTCAAGCCCTATTGGTATAGTACAAATCACTATTCCAAAAACCTAAGCAATCACCCTAGAGAAGAATTCAGGGTCACAGAATCGAGTTTAAGGATGAAGGGACATGATTAGCATCTATCCATACTGTTACTTAGGGGAGCAGAAAGACATCATTGAAAGAGCCATATTAGAGTTACTCGAAGAAGGATTCACATAATGAAGCTTGAGTTTGTTTACATCTTTGGTGGTTTTGGGGAGAAAGAAGGATAATTTATAGGGAATGTGTGTCAACTATCTAAAGCTCAATAAACACACAGTGAAGGATAAGTTCCCAATATCTTTAATTGAGGAGTTGCTCGATGAACTCCATGGATCTAGCTAGTACTCAAAGTTGGGCCTGAAGTCTAGATATCATCAAATCTGAATGTGCAATGAAGATGTGGCAAAGATAACCTTTCAAACCCATAAAGGACATTACAAGTTCCTCATAATGTGATTCGAGTTATTAAACACACCATCCACCTTCCAAAGTCTTAATAAGTGAGATATTTCAACCCTTTTTCAAGCAGCACATACTCATCTTCTTAAATGATATGTTAATATATAACAGAAATTTTGAGCAACAACTATCACACCTTAGGGAGGCTCTCTAAATCCTACAAGATCACCAGTTATACCCTAATGGGGGCAAATATGCCTTACGGACCCAATAACTGAAATATCTTGAACTATCTATGTTACTTTAGGGAGGCTCTCTGAACCCTACAAGATTACTAGCTGTACCTTAATGGGAGAAAATGTGCCTTAGGGGCCCGATAATTAGAGTATCTTGAGCAATTTATCTTTGAGAAGCGAGTTGCTAAAGATAGCAAAAAGGTAGCCATTGTTCGAAATTAGTCAGTACTCAGGTTACTCAAAGAGCTTTTTGGCTCATAGGTTACTACAAAAGGTAACAACAAATCTTCAAGAAGTTAAAAAAGGCCCTCACGTCAACCCGGGTCCTAACCATGCTTGGCTTCTTTTGACCCTTTGTTTGACACTTGTGGTATGAGCATCGAAGCAGTCTTGTAGTAAGACAACATCTCATAGCTTATCTGAGTAAGACATTAGTGGACAAACACTTGGAGTTATCAACATATGGGAATGGATTATTGGATATTGTTAAGGCAATTCACCATTGGTACTACTATCTCAGTGGTAGGAGGTTTTAAGTCTAAACTAATCACCAAAGCTTAAAATACCTGCTGAGTAAACGATCTTAACTTCCTTCTAAGAAACGTGGCTACCAAAGCTTTTCAATTACGACTTTGAAGTGGTGTACCAGAGTGGGAAGGAGAACTAAGTGGCAGATGCACTATTATGAATAATAAGTACCGAGCTTCTCATATTGACTATATCTCAAGGCTACACTAAATTGTTGGGAGAAATCATAAACAACTGGGAGGACACCACAATTCGTGATGTCATAAAATGTGTGGAAGAAAAGACCTTTAGTTTAGGCATTTATAAATGGAAGGGAAAAATATTGCACTAGAGAAGTAGGTTGGTGGTTGGATTCAATAAGGAGTTATGTAAGAAACTCATTTCCATGAGTCATGACGAACCCCATAGAGGTCATTCTGGAGTAAACGCGATTGTCAAAATGTTGTATTTCACTAAAAAAGGATTCGTAAGGATGTGAGAAACTACATGAAGATGTTTGTAACTTGTCACAGGAGTAAGCGCAAGAATGTGCCCGAGAAGCTTCAACCACTTCCCATACCTAATATTAACAAAAGAGAGAGAATCGAAATATTATAAATGAGTTGTATATTTCTATAGAAACACAACCTATATATACAAGGAAATATGAGCTAATCAAGCTACGATCTTATCTAAAATCCTTATAATCAAGTTATCAATCCTTATAATCAAGCTATTTACCAAATTTACAATTGAGCATATGTTAATCATGTTAACACACCCCCTCAAACTCAAGGTGATATAATAAATTCCAATTGGAGTTTGCTTAATAGATCTTAAGAGCAAGAGGGAATATCTGTTTTGGTGAAAATATCTACTGTCTGATTAACAGATAAGATAAGGACCAAATGAATGGTGTCATGTGTCACATGATGGCAGATAAAGTGACAATCGGTTTCAATGTGCTTGGTGCATTCATGGAAAACATCATTATGAGAAATCTGGATGGCGCTAGAATTATCACAATGAAGAACAATGGCGAAGGAATGAGTGACAACCATATTAGTTAATAACAATTCGTAACCAAAGTAATTTAGGGGTAGCATCAGTAAGGGCATAATACTTAGATTCAACACTAAAGTGAAAAATGATAGTTTGCTTTTTACTATGCCAAGAGATAAGGGAGTCACCCAAGAAGAAGCAATAACCCATTGTAGAGCGACAATCTGTCACATTGTCAACCTAAGAGTTTGCAGAAAAGTGTAAACCATGAACAAGTGTCTTTAACATAACGAAGTATCCAAAGGATTGTGGAGAAATGAGTTGAGTGGGGAGTAAACATAAATTGACTGACTAGATGGGCAGCAAAAGCAATATCAGGGTGAGTAACACTAAGATAAACAAGAATCCCAACGAGTTGGCAATATAGTGTAGGATCATCAAGAGGAGATCCATCATGAGGTGTGAGTTTGCAGTTGAGTT
Source organism: Erythroxylum alaternifolium (assembly GCA_027478495.1). Classification (NCBI taxonomy): domain Eukaryota; kingdom Viridiplantae; phylum Streptophyta; class Magnoliopsida; order Malpighiales; family Erythroxylaceae; genus Erythroxylum; species Erythroxylum alaternifolium. Next base: position 19,419,415 of record JANIIA010000192.1, read on the forward strand.
CCAAGGGGGTAGACATTGTTCTGTTGTCAATGATGCCAAATCTGAGAAAGTAAGTTAGAAACATACTTAACCTGAGAGAGATAATAGCCTTCAGAATCGTGATAGACCTCGAGACCCAAAAAATAGTTTAGAAAATCAAGTTCTTTCATTTTGAAATGTTAACTGAGGTAATGCTACAATTATGAAATACTGGAGGTATCATCTCCTGTGATAATCATATCATCAAAATACAGGAATAAGAGGACCATTCCACAGTCGTTTCTGCAGATGAATAAAGCCAAATCATATAGACTAGAGATAAACCCAAATTGAGCAAGAGTAGAGTTAAATTTGGCAAACTAGGCCCTTGGAGCTTATTTTAATCCATATAAAGCTCGTTGAAGTTGACAAACCTTATGTAGAGAATGATAACTAAGGGGAAGATGCATATAAACTTCTTTCATCAATTCACCATGGAGAAAGGCATTTTTGACATCCATTTGAAAAATTTTCCGTTTAAGAATCTCAATAATAGCCAAGATACTATGAACAATGGTAAGTCAGGCAACAAGAGCAAAAGTTTCTTCATTATCTATTCCAAGTGTACCCTTTGGATACTAAGCGAGCTTTGTAGCGTTCAAAAGTGCCATCAGAGAGGGTTTTGATCTTATAAACCCATTTGTAACCAATATGGGTCTTGTGTAGAGGATGATCAACTAAATCCCAAGTGTGAGTTTTCTTCAAGGTTTGAAGTTCCTTGGCCATAGCTTACTGCCAAAGACGGTCAATACTGACCTCACTATAAGAGCGAGGCTTATAGAGAGTGACAATAGTAGAATAACAGTGAAAATCATCAAGGTAACGAGGAGTTTCTCTTACCAAGGTAGAACAATGGAGAGTAGTGTCAGGGATAAATGTGGGCTCAGGTACAGAATCAACATTTGAGACAAGAGGACCAAGCATAGATGAGGAAGAGCAAGGATCAGAATCAGAAGTAGGAAACAACTCAATAGAGGAATCTGTAAAGAACAAGAGTCAGAGCTGACATATGGATGAAATTTGGAAAGAGTGGATAACATAGAATCTTCCCAAAATGTAACATGATGAGAGATACGTAATCTATTAAAAATTAGATCCTAAAAACAATACCTTTTGTGTTCAATGCTATATCCAAGGAAGCAACATAGACGAGCTTGTGGTTCTAGTTTTGTGTGCTCGTGGGGTTGTATGAGAACAAAATAGGCTTAACCAAAAGGTTTAAGTAGGGAATAGTTAGGAGGCTTACCAAACAATTTCTCAACAGAAGACAAATTGTGCAAGACTATAGTGGGAAGGCGATTAATGATGTAGACAGCAATAAGAGCTGCTTCGCCCCAAAATTTTTTAGGACATGATGTTCAGAAAAGGAGAGCACGGACAGAATCAAGAAGATGACGATGTTTATGCTCAGCTTGTCCATTTTGTTAGGAGGTATGAGGACAAGAGAGCTGTACAATAATGCCTGAGTGAGAAACTGAAGTAAAAAGGAGTCATGGTATTCCATTGCATTTTCAGTTTTGAGAATTTTAATAGTTTGAGAGAGCTGAGTTTTAATCTTATTGGCAAAAGTGATATAAGTATGTGATAAATTAAATCTGTGTTTCAAAAAATATATCTAGGTGAAACGAGAGTAATCATTTATGAACATCACAAAATAAGGAAAACCATTTACCGAAGAAAAGGGGGAAGGGTCCCAAATGTCATAGTGAATTAAACCAAAAGGATTATCTGAAATGGAGTCATTATTACTAAAAGACAAGGCAGGTTGTTTTGCAATTTGACAATTTAAGCAATTGAAAGACTCAAACTTAGTTGACCCTAACAGTCCCCAAGAAATTAAAGATTGAATTTTATTGGTTGAGGCATGGCCAAGACGAAGATGTCATTGCTAAATGGAGGATTTGGTGATGATAGCTACACACACAAAGTTCGGGGGAAGATAAAGGGATGCAAGTTCAAATAATCAACCCACCTTATGACTCGTCCCATGAATCTATCTCATTTGCTGATCTTGAACCTGTTTGTTGAGTGCCTCGATATCACCAAGAGTGATAGGGATTAGCCCTCAGCAACAAGGCCAGAGGAAGAGCCAAGAATTGAAGAAGCAGAAGTAGCAACAATGACAGTGAAGGCTTCAGAATGACAGTGGAGGGTTCAGACTTCGAAACATTCTTAGATTTTAGGTTCTTTCCTTTTAATTTCAGAGGTTATGTGGGATAATGTTCAAGAATATAACCCAGAATATGACAATATTTGCATTCAACAGTAGGCTAATTAGCAAAAACATGGCCAGGAAGATGACAATTCTTACAAAATTGACTGCCAAATTAGGGCTCAGATTTTAGAGGGGTATATCATGGAGTGACAAGAGCGACTTCAGACTGAGGAGTTTTATCAAGTTTGAGGTTAGTCACATCAAAAATAATTTTCTGGATAGCAATATCTAGTGAAGGAAGAGGATGGCGATGGAGTAGGGAGGCTTAGACAACTTCATATTCAGGACGGAGAGCCATTAGGACCTGAATGAGTTAGAGATGATCTTCACTAATTTTGGACTAAGATAGTTGGTTCTAGATGGGTTGAACATGAGCAAGAAAATCATTAACAAATTAACTCAGTTGTTCTTTAATATTATGAAAAGTATTCCACAAGTGATAGTAATGAGCAAAGCCTATGGTTTGATATTGAGTGTCTAAGAAATCCCAAATATCTTTGGCAGAGTCAAAATTAGCAAATTGGATATGGATAGAAGGAACAAAGGTATTGCGAAACCAAGTGATGTTTTGATGATTTTTACTATCTCAATCCTCAAACTGGTACGTAAATTTGACATCAATTTCATCTGTCTCTCTAATTGGGTTTGTGATGTCTCCGGTAACAAAACGCCAAAGCTTGCGACCTATCAAGAAACTTTTCATTGCTTGAGCCTAAATATTATAATTTGGACCAATCAAAATAATGGTAATGGGCCGCGAAAGGTCATATTTCTCCATAAGTAATAAAATGGTTTGAATAAATTCAGCAACGAATATAGGCAACAGAATTTGGCCTAGAATAACAGTAGCAACTCAACTTTAAAATACTCAAAAGCATGGCAAAAAAAACCTAGCAGTCTAAAAGAAAAAACTTGACCAACCAAATTCAGTATAAAAAAGGATAAGAAGTGAAACCAACAGCGATGACGGCAAAGAACTGAGTGGTGGCAACAACAATAGAAACCAGCAACGGTTTCTTATTGATGGGGACAACAAAAAAAGGGAAACAAAGAAAAATGACAGCTGTGACAATAAAGGGAGCGACAACCGAACAATTGGTGGCAGTTGACGGAAGCAACACCTAAACACATAGTAATAATACTGATGATAAATACAATGGCAGTTATGACGGGACCTAAATAGTACCCAGTAGTAGTAGCTAACTAGTAGGAAAAAACTGATCGAAACATAAGCTAGGCAGAGAATAATTGGACTGATTGGAATAAAATTCCAAAATACAGAATGGTGGAGGAAAATTTTTCTTCAACTAATGTATACGAAAAATTGCAGAGAAGAATTTTCTATACTAGCTTTAATATCATATTAACAAAAGAGAGAGAATTGGAATATTATGGAATGAGTTGTATATTACAAAAAAAATGAGATAATCAAGCCACAATCTTATCCAAAATCCCTGTAATCAATTTATCATCCCCTATAATCAAGGTATCTACCAAATTTACAATTGAGCACATGTTAATCATGTTAACACCTAAAGGTTGTTGGGAGGAGATAGGCATAGACTTTGTTAAGGGCGTTCCACTTTCAAGGGGAAGAATGAGTGTGACAGTGGTAGTGGACTGCTTTAGTAAATACAGTCAATTTATACCCATTAAAAACTCAGTTACAGTGAAGAATGCAACTCAATTATTCCTTGACCACATTTTCAAATTGCATGGGATGCCAGAGATTATCGTGAGTGGTGGTGATTCACTCATCTTGAGCAAGTTCTGGGTGCAGTTCTTTAAGCTACAAAAGTTAGCCCAAGTTCCCCATAACCTACCATCCTCAGTAAGATGGACAAATGGGAGTAATGAACTATATATTGGTGGCATATTTAAGGTGTTTTTACAAGGATGTACTACCTGATGGATGGAATGGGTCTCCTTATCTGAGTGGTGGTACAATACAATGTACCATATAACCATTGATTTTACTATATTTGAACTGTTATATAACTGCCCTCCACCCATCTACGTATCATATTTTGAGTGGATTCTTGGAACATAAAGGTTGACTAAATAATGAAGGACAGAGAGATGGTGTTGGTTTAAGCAAAGTTCCATTTATGAAGGGCCCATAACCATATGAAACAAAATGTGGATCGTAAGAGAACTGATAGAGAATTCGACATAAGAGACTTAGTGTTCCTTAAGCTTTAGTTGTACTGAAGAAATTGTTATAGAGAAGGAGCTCTTAGAAGCTATTACCTCTTTACTATGGCCTGTATTCCTTTGTAGAAAAGATAGGGTATGTCAGCTACAAGTTAGTGATGCTAGAAGGATCAACCTGTTAGACATTTTTGTCCCTAGGGACATTTTTGTCATTTTCCTATTAAGTGGACAATTATTAATTGTAATTTTGGTTTTCCAAATAAATTATTGGTTAAGTTACATAATTTGATTTGAAAAAAGATAATAAAGTGGCCCAATAAATGATCTAAATAAATGGGTAAAATTTTGGGTAAAAAATTGATCCTTTTTAGTGTGAACCTGGTCCATATCAGACTTGTGATAAGGAGGCTCGATATGGAAGCTATATATATAGGTTAAGGTCTCTTGCAGTTGCTCATATCAATCGTAAGCATAAGGATTCTCTGACCCATTAAGAGAGCTTATGTTTTGAGAAAATTGTAGAAAGACCTAAACCGTGTCTCAGTGATGGATTTCTGTGAAGACGGTAGTGGATTCGAGCTCGTTTTGACTTTGGAAAGCTCGTTTGAAGTTTCAGAACCAAAATCAATTACATTCCACATTTCTCCATTTTTTGCCCTTTCACATTTGATTCGGGATACGTAACTAAGGTACCATTACGTATTACATGTGGTATCAGAGTGGTGACATGATCAGATGGTTAAAAATAAAGATTTTTTGGTGTTTCTCTCCATAAGGTTTTTGGAAAGTTAATTTCCATTTCTCAATTTTTTCTTGCTTTTTATTGCATGAAAATAGTATACATGTGTTTAGCTTTGAGAAATGGGTTGAAAACGAGCCCGGGAGCCCAAAAAATGGACCCAAAACTTGCCAAAAAATGCCTTTTTCTAGCGAGGGCATGTTCACCATCGAGCACACATGCCCGACCGTGAACTATAGACGGCAGGAGACGATGTGCAACATATGCACTAGACACGCATGGCGCAATAACCACCGGATGCGTGTCTGGCGCAGTTGATGCACATGCCAATGTCGGTGGGCTCGTCTACACGTGACACGTGCGTGTCGATGAGCTTGTCTACACACCGGATGCGAGTGCGAGGCGCATGCGATGCACGTGCCAATGTCGGTGGGCTCGTCTACACTTGACATGCGCGTGCGTGACATGTGCTGGCGTTTGCACGACACGCAACAGACACGTCTCCAGCGCGTCGGCGCTGGCATGTGTCTGACGCGTGTCGGTAGCGCCAACACGTGACTAACGTCATGCTGACGTCAACATACGGACGTCTGCTACAGTAAAATTAAAAAAACACAAAATTTTCAGATTTCTCGTAACGGTATCCGAGGTGTTTTGGTTTAATTTTCGAGTCTGGGAAATTTATAAAGTGAAAATTTCCAGTTTTCTAGATTTATTATATTAGTAATAAATTAAAGTTTAACTCCAGAAAAAGGAATTAAGGTGTTCTAAATCTGATTTCGAGTGACTTTTCATACTTTGGACATCACATGAGGGAGATACTTCAAGTTTTCGTATCTCGGGTTTCATGTTCAGTGTTCGGGATAGTATGATAGTTACTTAGAAAAGGAATTAAGACATTTTGAAGTCATTTTTTAGTGAATTTTCGAGCAACGAACTGCCATAAAGGAGATATATGAGGTTTTTATTTCTCCGGCGGTAGGTTCAGTAGCCAGTAATGCACGATAGTCACTCTACTAAGATTTCTCTTTTATGAAAGTCTCAAATGAAGTTTTTAAAGAATGTCTTCAGCACGAGTGTGTGACAATGAGACTGTGCATTTTAGTTTTGCATTTATTGAAGTTACATTGTCACATACCATATGCCCATAAATAATGCGGTGATAACATAAAGATGTATCCCTTCTGTTTGTAGACTTTTTGAGTGTTGATGAGAATGCAGTCACCAAAGTGGCCTTTCAAGTCAATATTTTTTAATTGTTCTGCTTGCATACCGGGGGATGTTTATGATTTTATGTTTAGTTATTCTGCCCAAAGGTATTGGCCTTACATAACATTTTAAGAAGAGCATAAAGGCATTAGATGGAGGAAATCCATTGCTTAAATGATCTATTAACCCAAAGGTGGTAGTGTCGTGAGAATTTGATCACTTTTATGTGGAAGTCTAATTGCATATATTACGTATTCAGCCCAAAGGTGTTTCTTAATATGTGTGATTGGATTTTCAGTAAAGATACTGTTTAATGACTTTCAGTATCACTGTTATCTTACATTTGTGTTGGTCTAATCAAAGTTACTTTAAGGACACCTTTTCGGCCAATAAAATCAGTGTCACCATTGAAACCCTGACCAGTTTCAATATAAAGAAGTAGATAAAGGATGTATTAAATGTTGTGGAGATAGTTTAGGTTGATATGGCCATACAGATACATCGGCCATCTCCACCTACATTTATGAGCTTGAAAGCTCATAAAGCAGCTTATAAAGCCTAGGATCGGTCTAATAGATTATGTCTTATGACCATTAAGAGATTCATAAATAACCATCTGCTAAGTGGACTTTCGGACATAGACATAGTGAAGTAATTTCTTGGAATTGTCTCCTAGAGGTACACAGTCTCACATAGTGTTGAGACAAGTGCCTTGATGAAAGAATTATTCTCCATGAGATATACAGGAGAAGGGGGAGTAAAGGAGAACATATCAAGAATGATTCACTTTCACAGTAGACTAAAGATGCTGCACATTCCTCTTCCTAATGTCTTCATAATTCACCAGACTCTAAATACACTCCCTCAAGAGTTTAGTAATCTGGTGAAGACATATTATTTATAGGATGAGGAATGAGACTTTAATGCTTTAATTGCCCATTGCATTGCTGAGGGGGAGAATCGCAAGCTTGTTACTCTTACAACTTTTGATGCAACTAAATGGAAGGCAAAAATGAAACTCACTAAGATCAAAGGTAGAAAGACTAAATCTTCTCCACATGCTGATGCTGGTTAATCCAGTGCTGGTAAAGATCTTAGGGATATAAAGTAACTAGCAGTATAAGGTCTAAAAAGGAAAGTCGGTGACCATCAGTTAACTTTTGGGCTTGTCAATATATGAATCTAATTTGCGACAGTCACATTAAGTACTTGGTGGATATATAGTGGAGTATCTGATCAAAATGCTTCCACAATGCAGGAGTTCATATTTGGGATAAAGCCACATAAAGAGAAGGAGAAACTGATAGTTCACAGCAATGAAGAAGTGAAAGTAATATCTATAAGGATGTATGTATTGAACCGTATTGTAAGGTTCATTTTGATTCTTACATGACTCATTTTATATGTGATCTTTGGATCAATTTTGGACAAAGAAGGTTGACGTTTTGTACTTAATGCTTCTGTTGTATAGTTGTGTTTAATGTAAAACATAATGGTATAACTTTTTTATCATATGGTTTATATGGAATGTGTCTTACCCCGAATTAGATACATGTGTCTTTGTATCTTGCTAAACAAGTCATAAAATGAAAGACTTTGATGAATGAAAAGTCATACATGGTGTGGTATAAAAGTTTAAGTCACATTTCGAAAGCTAAGGTTGAGAGATTGATTAAGGAAAGCATTCTCTCAATTTTAGAATATCATGATCTGGGAACATGTGTTGGCTATTGTAGGGGCAAGTTGACTAATAAGGAAAAGAATGGTCAATTAGTATTTCTTACTTGTTGAGTCTGATACATAAAGATATCAGAAGACCTTATACGATTGCATTATGCAATTCCAAATGTATTCTTACATTTGTTGATGATTATTCCTATTACAGTTATGTGTTCTTGCTTAAAGACTGAAAGTTGAGAACCAATTAGGAAAATCTATTAAGGATGTCAGATTTGACCATAAAGAAGAATATCATGGTAAACATGGTGTTTTAGGACTTGAAAAGGTCAATTTTGTAGATATATGGAATTGGATGGGATAGTGATTTGATTCACTATACTGGGTAGTCTTGAGCAAAATGGTGTATTGTCAAAAGGCATAACAGTACCCTAAAGGACTTAAAGAAGTCAATGCAGAACAAGACTAATCTACCTAATTATCTAGAAGTGTGAAAACCTAGTCTCACACGTATTCGTGTGTGGGGCTATCCTACCGAGGCAGTGGAATCCTTATAAAGAAAAATTGCATGCTCATTATGTTCATTGCTGTTTAGTAAAATATCCTGACCACTCTAAAGATTACAGATCTTATTGTAGAGAAGGAGGGAACAAAATAGTGGAATCACAAACAACTAAGTTTCTGGAATACGATGTCTATGATGATGGTGGGCCCTTTAACCTTTTGAATGATAACAGGGTAGATACTACAGTTATTATGTACTCGCCACTCGTATAGTTAGATCTGGTAGATCTAGGTCATTATACGGTATTTATATAGGAACAGGAACCCATACCTGTATACACAGCGGTTCCTGGGGGTATAAGATCTAATGTAGTTATAAAGATCCATCAGAGTGAGATGACCTGTTATTCCATCTGATTACATAGTCTATTAGGTGAATAAGACTATGATATTAGACATGTTATGAATCCAGTTACTTTTGCATAAGTTGTTTCTGTATCTGCAATGGAATTGTGGTAGGTTGCAATAATTGATAAGATGCAAGCCATGAAGCATAGTAACGTCTGGGAGCTAGTTGATTTTGTAGCAGAACTACAAACCCATCAGTTGTAAATAAAGTTTTAAGACCTAAACGATTTCAGGATAAAGTTTAGCGATTTATGGACTTGCTCAATTGCCTGATGGTTCACTTAGGAAGAAATGTTGACTTTAGTGTTACTTTTTCTCTGTTACTTTTTCACTCGTATCCTCGAAGGATACATTTTGAGTAATTAAGGCAATTGTAGCTCATAATGATATAGAGTTATATCAGAAATTGCTTTCTTGAATAAAGACCTTTATAAAGTGGTCTATATGGTACAACCTGAAGGATTTCAGGATCTAAATGGAACTGACATGGTTTACGCATTATGTAAATCAATATATGATTTACATCAAACCTCCCAAAAGTGACAGTTACAGTTGATGAGGTTATGACCTCTTTTAGCTTCATGGAAAATAAAGTTAAAAAGATGTTTGTACTATAAGGTCAGGGGGAGCAAAATTATCTTTCTACTATTGCATGATGATGATATATTGCTCACGTCAAATTACTTCACCATGTTGTATGAGGTTAAGTAACTTTTGCTCAAGAACTTTGACATAAAGGACATTGATGTAGCATCTTTTGTCCTAGGTATTTAGGTTCACTGGGATAGATCTTAACACTCATCATACCCCTTACAGAGTACATATATTGAGTATATGTTACAAAGGTTTAATACGGTTAATTATAAACCTATCGTAGCACCTATCTCTCATAGTGAGAGATAATCTTTGGCACAGTATCTAAAGTATAAAGTGAAGAGAGAGGTTATGAGGAATGTTCCGTATTCTGGTACAGTTGATAGCCTGATGTATGCTTGGCTATGTACTAGGCAGGACATTGCATTTGCCGTTTGACTGTTTGGTCAGTATCTGATTAACCCAGATGTAGACCATTGAAATACAGTCAAGCAAGTGTTGAGATATTAAAGGGAATCAAGGATTATATGTTGGCATATAGAAAAGTCAACAGACTAAACCTCGTAGCAAATTTATATTCAAATTAAGCTATGTGTCTAGATGATTGAAAGTTCACTTAAGGTTACAGTTTTAAGGTTACAGATGGTACAATATTGTGGAAGAGTGTCAAGTAGACATGGGTGACTTTCTCAATTATGCATGCGTAGTGCATGCAATAGGGCTGCTTTACAGACAGTTTAGCTCAAAAATTAGATTTTTGAGTTGTCTGTGGTTGATTCAGTGGTTAAACTCATTCAATTATAATGTGATAATCAAGCTGCTCTGTTGTTTAATAACAACATTGAATATCACAAGGTTTTAGCATTTTGAGGTCAAATATTTGACCATGAAGTAATTGATACGAAAATGTGACAAAAAAGTTTGGAGCATTTAAAGATTGAGGAACTATAAGTCAATTCTTTAACTAAAGGACTTTGCCCACTTATATTTGGAATACAAGTATATAGTATGGGTGTTTTGAAGTCCTTAGGCACTGTTAGTTAAAATATCGTTATATTTGTTGCGTGTACATTTGTACGTTTTGATGTATTATGATAGTATGATGGTTTATCAATATGATGATCATTGTTTATCCTCAGTAATACATGTAATCATACATTGTCATAATATGTATGAAAGTCTTAAGATTTGTGTTGATCTTAAGCACTTTAAAGGTCAATGGGCATTTATAAAGATTACCTTGAGCCTATATCATTTAGACATATATAGTTTTATACAAATAGATCCTTAAAGTTTCACATGACATAGGGCAATATAAGTTTTTAATCCCATAAAGGTTCTCTAATGCAGTTTAACATTCAGTTAGAGAATATAAAAGTTTTCTCTAATGCTGTTTAGCATTTGGTGAGAGGAAACAAGTTTTCTCTAATGCTATTTAGCATTCGGTGAGAGAAAACAGGATTTTCCTACTGCAGTTTAGCATATCTAGTTTAGGATAAAGTTGGAGAAATCGAGACCTACAAACAAAGATGATACGTATTAGATCATAAAGTTATCATCCTAGTTTGCCACACTTCATTTTCCGATTCATGTTAGTAAGGTATCAGGTATACGTAATTGTATTGGATCTGTGTCGCACATGACACATGTATTTGATACTTTTTGGTAACGAAAGCCTTGCAGGATGGAATGTTGGACTTTCATTATCTTTGGATCAAATGTTTTGTTTTTTAAACTCAGTCGACTAATACAGCAGCGTGACTTAACTGAGTTTTCAAACTGTTTTGAATTTAAATAAAACAGCAAGTAATAATTATCCAAGGGGCAGAATATTAGACATTTTTATCCCTAGGGACATTTTTGTCATTTTCCTATTAAATGAACAACTATTAATTGTAATTTTGGTTTTTTAAATAAATTATCGGTTAAGTTACGTAATTTGATCCGGAAAAAGATAATAAAGTGACCCAATAAATGATCTAAATAAATGGGTCAAAGTTCGGGAGAAAAATGAATCCCTTTTAGTGTGGACCTGGTCCACATCGAACTTGTGATAAGGAAACCTGATATATATAGGTTAAGATCTCTTGCAGTTGCTCATATCAATCGTAAGCGTAAGGATTTTCTGACCCGTTAAGAGAGCTTACGTTTTGAGAAAACTGTAGAAAGACCTAGATCGCGTCCCAGTGATGGATTCTCGTGAAGATGACATTGGATTCGAGCTCATTTTGGCTTCGAAAAGGACGTTTGAAGTTTCAGAACTAAAATTAGGTACATTTTGAATTTCTTTATTTTTTGCCTTTTCACGTTCGATCTACGATAAGTAACTAGGGTACCTTACTTATTACACAACCATCCACCCGACATTCCACGTATCTTAAATAAAGAAATGTGTTGTGACAGAAACACACATTTTAACTGAACTAGTCATGGCTCTCTATAAGGATAAATACTGTAAGGCTGTCCGGGATCGTCGAATTGTGAAGTATCACAATTAACCTCTAACGTAAATACTGGTATAGTAGGCAAGTCATTTATCGGAGGGAAACTGCGTGAGAGTCTTTATTCGAACTACAAAAATGATATCCCAATGCCAACCTTGTAGACAAGGTTTCAAAGAGGGAGTTGTCATGAAGGAAGGTGCCTTGTTACGAAGGAAGGTGCCATGTAGAGGGCAGGAACCAATGAATCATAGCACTTGAGAAACGAGGGCGTTTAAGCTTAAACGACTATCCCTCTTAGAACGATGTAGTTTTTAGTTCCTTTTATAGTGTATCAACAACGTGACACATAACCTTTGATGAGAGACCCAAAAGTTTATATCCAAAAATGGAAAGATCGAAACATGGGAATAGATCTGAGACCTATTCGGACGACCTATTTTAATTGTTGTGCTTTCTTAAATTGCATACCTATACAAGGGTTCAAGTTTCGATCGATATTTGTGGAGTTGATCATCCCTCCCAAAAACAAGGTTTTAAGTGGTCTATAATTTACTGAGTACTCGATATAATTCACGCATTTGTGTACAAACCAGTGTAGACGAAGTAATACGAATATCTCTGATAATCAGTCTATTTCCATCAACCAGTTGGTGGAAGCGAGAAATTTGGGATATGTTTGGTGTTTCTTCCATCAATCACGTGGATCTACGCTGTACTCAACATATTATGGTTTCGAGGGTTATTCATTACAAAAAGACCCTCTAAGTAGATACGTGAAAGTACGCTATAATGAACCAATATTTTTTTTTTCAAATTCAATAACAATTGTCCTTAGTTTTCCCCTCGTCTATCTCTTCTGATCCTCTTTACTATTCCTCTCTTTGTCATGCTTACCTTTTACACGTAAAAATAAAGGAGTTTTAATTATAATTTCGTACCTACATTCATTCTTTATCGTAACAACTACCAAGCTTATGGATTAAATTACGCCTCATGTTGGATGAAGTCACAAATTATTATGACGGTAATGAGATGCTTTGTTTGTTTTCTTGTATTTTTATATTTTCTGTTTTTGTGAAATCATAATATTAAACAAAATTTTAAAGAAGATAAATTGGCTTCGCCAGAGGCCCAATCTTTGCATACGGTTTCACAGAATTTTGGTTGACATTTAATGAAAAGAAATTTAAAAAAACATTCCTACCAGGGAAGCGAAGAATAAAAAGAAAATATAAATTCGATTCAAAAAGAAAAAAGAAAATATAACTAAATTAGAAAATAATTACTCGTGGCATAATTAAAGCAGGTCACTATAAAAGCCCGAAGCCGGTTTCAGTAGCACCCAAAAAAACCCTAGCAGCAGCCGTCTATCCCCTCGCTGAGAAAGCCACTTGTTTGCGAGATCTCTCTACAAGAGCAGCCATGGTGAGTTGAAAAAAGAAGGCTCCTTTAGTCTTGGCCATCTCCACCATCATAACCTAACAAATTTTGTTTATTGGAGCAGACTTTCAAACGCAGGAATGGAGGACGCAACAAGCACGGACGTGGCCACGTCAAGTTCGTCCGTTGCTCCAACTGCGGTAAATGCTGCCCCAAGGTAATATTGTTTCCTCTTTTGAATTGAACCTTATTTTGGTTTGAGAAGCTGTCCTAATTTTTTTTTAATGTACTAATGAGAAAAAGGACAAGGCCATCAAAAGATTCCTCGTGAGGAACATCGTTGAACAAGCTGCCGTTAGGGATGTCCAAGAGGCTTGTGTTTATGATGGTCTGTCTTCCTTATTCTTCTCTTTTCTCTGTTTATTTTGGTAATTTATAATTTTTGATTCATATATTCTTTATTGTGAAGGATATGTACTGCCCAAGCTTTATGTGAAGATGCAGTACTGTGTGTCATGTGCCATTCACTCTCGTGTCGTCAGAGTTCGTTCCCGCACTGACCGAAGGAATCGTGATCCCCCACAGCGTTTCCTTAGACGCAGGGTACTACTCTTCTTTGGGGGAAAGTTTTGACTTCACTAGTCTTAATCTCTGCTTCTTGATCGATGTATATACCCTCATATATTTGATGCCATTGCGACATTAAAAGTAGTTTACTTGGATGAATTTGGATAAAAATGGAATGCTGACGGGTCCCCAACCATAATTCATTTTATTTTGATTATATTCTTTGATCTAGTGTAATTATATGTAATTGGTAAATTTGAGAAGTTATTAGGAGCAATGAAAATATTTTTTTAGTTTTTCAATTGTTCTGCAGATGTTCTTCCCATGATTAATCTCTTTCCTTTCCACGAGTTACGTATAATAACGGTGCATAAGTTATTCTTGTAAACATTTTTCTGGTTTCTCATTTTCTTTTTCAGGATGACGCTGCAAAGCCTGGTCAGCCTGGTCAAGCACCCCGTCCTGCTGGTTTTGGCGTTGCTGCTAGGACTTGAAGGAATATTGTTGTTTTCAGCCAGTTACTTTGATGTCTACAGATGGTGAATCTTGTTTGCAATTAAAAATTTATGTAGGATTATTTTGATAAATTACTATCAGATGTGTTGGAGAATTATTTGCAAGTTAAAGTTTTGACTGATGAGAAAGCTTTCTATAGTATCTTGGTTCTCAATTGACACCGTCTTCAATTATGTGTTTTTGAATTTTCATCTAGAGGAATTGACAATGTTGTCAGAACTTGATCTGCTGATGAATTTTTATCTAATTCAATGCTATGATCGTGGATATCAAACTGCCTTTTCTGATTCCATCATTGGAGGCCTTAGTGAGCCCATTTTTGAATTGCTAGAATTGGCATCTCTACTGACAATGTTTTATTTCTTGTATTATGTCCGTGTTGTAGGATATGGTTAGATTTATATGATATGGTTTGCTGTCGTCTATGTGCCTCTAGAAAACTTATAACGAGAATCATCCATTATACATGTGTTGAGCATGTCTTAATGGGAAAAAGAACTCCTAGCTAAACTAAGATTGCCAGTCATGCAAAATGTTGAAGAAGAATAACTGGTGCCATTTTCTTGTGATGCGAGATCTGTAACGTTGGACTATGAGACTCCGGGGGTGGATTTATGTGAGTGGCAATAGGAATGTCCTGGGCTGGCCTGACCACGGGCTAGGTGGCTTGTGGCTCGACAGACAGGATAGGTTGACCTGTGGCTTGGCCCAACCACGGTCGGCAGGCCGGGCCAACCTGGTCCTCTTTATATGTTTTTTATAAAAAAATAAAAAACGATGTCATTTTTGAAGTAACGGTCGGGCTAACCATTTTTGTCCCGTGGTTCAATCGATTCTACCCAAAATCTGGTTGGACTGGAGCAAAATTGACATTCCTAAGTTGCAATCTTGGCTCTCACTTCCGGTCTTCTGTTTAAATTATTGGCTTTGATAATTCGTTTCGTGTATTTGATTTGGACAGTTAGTTTAATCCTTCGTTGAAGGAAAATCATCATCATTTGAAACGATGGCTGTCATCTGGTGCTGTAGTATTGAAGCCATTGTTTATTTCGCAACACCTTGCTAGTTCTTGGGCACTTCATATATGGTGCATACTCCCATGGTAGCCGGTCTTAAATGCTACTGTTGCATATTTTGTGACTTGCATATTTTGTGATTTGGTAGCTACATTAATCACCAGAGAATGACAGGCTTAGAGTAGAGCGATATAGAACTAAAAGTTTGCTACAGATGCACAGGATGTAAGTTGGGGCCACATTGATCTAACATTCGTCTAAATCGATTTTCAAGAACAGTTATTGCATCGTGTTCCATCCATCTGTTTCGTTGATTTCTGGAATTTGGTTCCGCAGTGCATGCAAAGCTAGTATTTTTCTCTTGTTGGACTCAAGCTAGTGTAAGTTCATATGCTAAAGTAGTTTCTCAGTGTAACAATGTTTTCCCATTTAAAAAAACCTTGTCCAAAAGTTTTAACGTATTGTTCTTGTTATCGAACGAGTTTGGTGACGAACATAAAAAATTATAAGCCAATGCACCGGGTGCTCAACTCTACCATGTGTCTCTAAACCCGATCATAGATAGCTGGATTATGACCTTATCAACGGTATCTTTTTCTTTCCAATAGCACCCTGCCAATCGAATTGAATACGAACAGTTGAAATAGCTGTTCCTTTAGGATCAAAAACTAGAATGATCTCGTCTAACTTAACTTCGACTGAATCATAAATTTGTTTTGTGAGATCAATTAGGGTAAGGTTTGATGCAATTACTTTCTCACCAAGAACCACCACATCCGGACGAGGTTGGAGTGTGTATTCTAGAGCAACCAGTGATGTCTTTCGACCTAACAACTGGATAAAGCAGTGATGATTCTCAGCTGAAGGACCAAGAGGAGCCTTAGTGAGGTAACTCAAAATGGCAGCCACAAGATGGAAACTGTGAAACTTGCCCTCTCCATTTTTGAGCTGGATTCTAGAGCTGAGCTTTGAAAGGAGCACAAACTCCAAGATCGTGGGTGCAGTCAAGAGGGAGTCCTCACATGTGTCATGCAATAGTATAGTGTTTCTGCCACCCATAAATATCTCCGATGTGTACTCATCCGTAGCCCTCTCGCTGGCTTCCCCATATGGCGCGTACTTTATGACCACAACATGATTAGGGTGTTAATTAGGCTCAAAGAGGATGCTCTCAAATCCTCTGGCCCCCTATTCTGGTCCTACTCTGAGCCAAAGCATCCAAGCCATCCAATTTTATGGACCCATAAAATTGGATGGCTTGGATGCTTTGGCTCAGGGTTAAGCCAGAATAGGGGGGCCAGAGGATCAGGTCTCATAGAGGATGGCATTGCTGGAAAATGTCATCGACGACATTAATTTTCAAGATCTCCTCGAAACTGATAGTTTGAGGTACCGAGAGTTTCATGTCGTTGTTGTTTCCTAAATGATTGTAACTAACTATTGATGATGGCTTAACAATAGCATCAACAACGAAATCAACCAACACAGATCTTGATCTGACCACTCTTTTAAGTCATTACCCCTAATCAAACTGTTTCTCTTAATAGCCTATTCAATAAGCCCTAAAAAGAAGGTTTTCTGTGGGTTGCCATTGATCAAAGGAACATCTTCAAAAACACACGTCAATGCATACAAAGTTGATGGAGAATTCTCAGTTTCATTCTTCTCCGGAAAAGCCAAGAGGTTGTCTATAGTGTCATTTAGCCCCACAACAACATTATGTAAAGACACCAGCCAAATGTTGAGATGTTGACAGAAGAGGAGAAGAGAAGCAAGAAAGAAGAGAAAGAATAAGAGAGAAAGTGATAGAGAATATTGTATTGAATTTGTCTGTTTTTTTCGAATCATTGGTGTGCCATCATATACACTCAAGTTTGTTGTAACCGAATGACTCAGAATTGTAAAATAGTAAAACAGAAACAATGATGCAGAAAAATGAAAATGACTTAATTCTCTTCTAGAACCTTGTAGCATTTCCGTCATTTGGATTATTTCATGGGTCTCCATTTCCTCATGGGCTGGACTGGGTTCATAACATTCCATTCCCCATAGAGTGACCCTTGACCTCAAGGGTCAAAATTGAGAAACTAGCTTCGGATGTAATGAGGATCTTCCCATGTAGCATCCTCCACTTCATGACTCTTTCACTTTACCAACCACTGCAATCCATCTGAATTCTTGCGAGTTACGAACCTCCTCTTAATCACGGCTTCAGGTTATTCCTCCTCTAGTACGGTATCATCCTTAATTGGTTGGTTTGTTGGTGTAGTTCCAAATCCTAACTTCTTCTTCAGCAGCGACACATGAACCATTGGGTGAATTAGACTCCCAGCTGGTAGATGTAGCTCATACGCCATAGCTTCCACTTCTTTCTTGATCCGGTAAGGCCCGTAGTACTTAGCACTCAGTTTTTGATTCTTTAGTTTAGCCATCGAATTTTGATGATAAGATTTCAACTTCAAGTATACCAGATCGCCTTCCTCAAAGATTCTCTCGATCCGCTTGCGACTTCATCTGGTCCTTGGCTTTGAGAACCTGCAACTTCAGTGTTGAAAGCATGCGTTGACGTTCCTCTAAATAACGATTAACGCTTTCCATTGAAGAAGGCAATTCTAGAGCTACGACCTATAGTGGTGGGGGGTAACCATACAAGGCTTGAAAAGGCGTGATTTGGATGATGTTGTGGAAGTTGGTGTTATACCACCATTTAGCTAGATGCAGCCACTTATGCCATTTTTTTGGATGTTGATGTGTCATGCACCTCAGGTATGTCTCCTAACACTAATTTATCTGCTCAGTTTGGCCATCTGTTTGTTGATGATATGAGGAGCTCATCTTAAGTTAGGTGCCCATGTTTTTGAATAATTCCTTCTAGAATAGGCTAGAGAATACCTTGTCTCGATCTGAAATGATTGACTCAGGGACCCCCGTGTAATTTATACACTCCTTGCATGTATAGTTTTGCCACATCGGAAGTTATGAAAGGATGAGATAGAGCTAGGAAATGTGCGTATTTTGTATAGGTATCTACTACCACCATAATAAAAGTCAGAAGCCCTTCTATAAAATCCATTGATATCTGCTTCCAAGCCCCATCAGGTACTTGAATAGGCTGTAATAGACCAGGGTATAGAACGTTTTCAAGCTTACACTTCTGGCAAGTATCATAGGCTTGTATGTAGGCCTTCAACTCACTTTTCATACCAGGCCAATAGAACAGTTGTTTAAGCCTATGATATGTAGCCTTAAACCCGGAGTAGCCCCCCATTGAGGAGGAGTGGACTTCCTGTAGTATTGCATCCCTGAGAGTGCTTGTAATTCCCACATACAAGTGTCCCTTATACTTGAGAACTCCTCCTTTGAAGCTGTAGGGAGAGTTCCCCTAAACGTCTTGTAGGGATACTAGGACAGCCTATTGGACCGCAGTATCCCTTTCATAACTTGCCACCAGTTGCTTGACCCAATCGGGTTGAGCCGTAGATAAAGCCTGCAGTTCTGCTTCCTCTGATTCACACTTGCATGAGCGAGCATTTGCCGCTTTATTTTCTTGCCCCTTCATGTAGTGAATGGTATAATTCAGGCCCAGGAGTTTAGTCAGACTCTTCTTTTGCATATGAGTTTGTATCTTTTGCTGCAAAAGATAATTTAAGTTGTAATTATCAGTCTTAATGATGAATGACATCGCTTCTAAATAATGCCGCCGTTTGTCTACAGCTGAAGTGATTGCTAGCAGCTCCTCATACACAAATAGGTTTTGGTTCATAGGATAAAAGGTTTTGATGAAGTAAGCAATAGGCCTTTTTCCTTACATTAGGACTGCTCCAATTCCCTAGTTGCTGGCATCCGTTTCCAAGATGAAGGGTTCCTGTAAATTTGAAAGGGCTAGTACTGGCCTCCTTCAGTTGTTGGAAGGCTTGTTCAGCTTCCAGCCTCCAATGAAATTGTTCTTTCTTGAGTAAAGCTGTTAAAGGTTTGCAAATCCACCCATAGTTTTTTATGAACTTCCTATAATAACTAACCACCTAGGAAGCCTCTCAAGGATTTGACAGTAGTTGGTGTTGGCCAGTCCAAGATTGTTTGTATCTTTGAGGGGTCAGTAACCACTCCTTCACTTGATAGAATGTGTCCCAAGTATTCCACCTTGTCCATACCAAAGGCACATTTCTTCTTCTTGGCAAACAATTGTTGTTGTCTTAATGTTTGTAAGACTATTCGCAAATGTTCTTTGTGAGTTGCTAGGTCCGGACTGTATACTAAGATATCATCAAAGAAAACAAGAACAAATTTGCGTAGAAAAGTCGCAAATACCTAGTTTATCAATGCCTGAAATGTTGCTGGGGCATTTTTGAAGCCAAAGGGCATTACTTTGAATTCATAATGTCTCTAATGTGTCCTAAAGGCATTTTTGGGAGCATCTGTTGATGCCATCCTGCTCTGATAGTAGCCAAACTTCAAGTCAATCTTTGAAAAGATTGTAGCCCCGTTTAACTCATCCATCAAGTCTTCTACTATAGGAATGAGAAATTTGTCTTTGATGGTGATGTCATTGAGGCTTCTATAGTCTACACAAAACGTCCATGTTCCATCTTTCTTTTTTACTAACAAGGCTAGGGAAGCATACAGACTGTGGATGGGTTGTATTATTTAAGCTTCTAACATTTCTTTAACAAGCTTTTCTCCTTCTATATTCTGAAAATATGGGTATCTATATGGTCAGAGGTTGACAAGTTTTGAATGAGGTTTTAGTGGTATTTGATGATCTAGAGCTCGGTGAGGGGGTAGCCCTTTAGGTTCTACAAAAACATCACTATATTCTTCCAAGAGCTCAGCTAGGTAGGGATTGATCTCTTGATGTTCTTTCTCCTGTATCATGAGAAATAAATGTCCATTTATGTCCTTGAGTCCATTTTTGAAAAATTTCTGGACTTCCTTCCCTTTGAGAAGCTGAAAGGTTTTGTTCTCCTTCTGTGCCTTTAAAACAACTGTATCCTCACCGTTGTTCACAGTAACTTCCCTGGATTTCAAATTAAAACAGATTGGATTATGAGCTTCCATCCAATATAATCTCAAAACTAAGTCGCAACCTCCCAAACTAAGTACCTTCATGTCTGCACAGAAATTATGTCCTTGCAGCACCCAACAAAATTGCTTAACCCTGTGGGTAGACATCACTTTTGCCCTATTAGCAACAATCACAGTTAAAGGTACGATTTCTTCAATCGGTAGATTAACTGTTCTCACGAAAGTCTCATCTATGAAGGAATTAGTACTGCCAGTGTCAATTAAGACACTAATCCCTTGTTTCCCTACCACTCCTTCAATCAGGAAGGCATTAAGTGAGGATTTCCCGTTTAGTGCATTTAACTGAATTACTACACACTCATTTTCGTCGCTAGTTTCCTCTATAGCAGCCTCTACTTTTCCTTCAGTAATCTCCTCTAGAGATTCCTCATCATCGATATCGTCAATGAGCATATGCAGAAGCTGTTTAAGTTTGCATTGATTCTCGGGAAAATATCTATCCCCACACTTATAACACTTGTTTGGCTCTCTCTTATAGTGAGGTTTGGTAATGGTTGATTTGTTAAGGGTTGCTGTTGTGGTTTTGCTATTTGTAGAAGAAGTAAGATAGTGGGGTTTATTGGATATGATAGAGGTAGTTGTTTTGATGGTATGGAATGGTTTGGTGGTTGGTGATGTACGGGTTTTATAGATGGCTTCATTCAACCTTGCCTATTTATAAGCTTCTTTAAGAGTAGAGGTTTAAACCTTTTAACTACCCAACCCAGATCCTCTTGTAGGCCACTAATGAATACTTTCACCAGGTAATCCTGTATTAGGCTGAGATTCATTTTTCTAACAAGGGACTTAAGTTCTTTATACGTCACATCTCATACTTTCTTCTTGATCCAGTAAGGCCCGTAATACTTAGCACTCCGTTTTTTATTCTTTCGTTTAGCCATCGAATTCTGACGATAAGGTTTCAACTTCAAGTATACTAGATCGCCTTCCTCAAAGGTGCTATCGATCTCCCTCGTTCCACTTGCAACTTCATCTGGTCCTTGGCTTTGGGAAGCTGCAACTTCAGCGTTGAAAGCATGCGTTGGCGTTCCTCTAAATAGCGATTAACACTTTCCACTGAAGAAGGCAATTCCAGAGCTGCGGCCTGTAGTGGTGGGGGGTAACCATACAAGGCTTCAAAGGGCGTGATTTGGATGGCATTGTGGAAGTTGGTGTTGTACCACCATTTAGCTAGATGCAGCCATTTATGCCATTTTTCTGGATGCTGATGTGTCATGCACCTTAGATATGTCTCCAAACATTGATTTACCGACTCAGTTTGGCCGTCTGTTTGTGGATAATATTAGGAGCTCATCTTAAACTGGGTGCCCATGTTTTTGAATAATTCCTTCCAGAATAGGCTAGAAAATACCTTGCCCTGATATGAAATGATTGACTCAGGGACCCCGTGTAATTTATACACTCCCTGCATGTATAGCTTTGCCACATCAGAAGCTGTGAAAGGATGAGATAAAGCTAATCCTTATGAATTACCTTTCTGTATTTGTTGTCCACAGAACAACCTGTTCCACCTTTTTTTTCTCCTCATACTCTTTGATATCTTTGATAATTTGCTGAACTTGTTTTTTCTTGGTGCCCTTGATCACATTGTTGGCATGTGAATCTTGATTAACAGCAATGAAATCAAGATCATAAATTCCAGGAAGCAGGATTATAGATTCCATGTAAGGTCTAAGTTGCTTTTGCAAATCAATGTCCAAAGCATTAGTCCTAAGTGTGGCAGTTGCTAAGTTCATGAAATTTATGTCCCATTCTCGAAAAACATCATCATTTGGGTTTACCGTGGGAAGTGGGCTTTTGAATGGATACATGTCCTCTCCATTAAAGACCCAATACATCGTTAAAGCCTGAGTCATCGAGCCTAGTAATTAACCTGTTGAATCTTCTCCTCTGTACTTTGTTTTCAAGAAATTCCTTCTCTGGTCGCTATAAGCCTATAACACTATTGGTATGTGTTGACCCGCTGTTGCCTCCCTAACCCACGAGCATAACTCTTAGGGTTGAAACACCTGATTTCGTTAAAAGTGTTTTAATTTTATAATACTTAATTTTATTTACATATTTATTTAAATTTTATATCAATATGTAGATAAAATTTAAGAGTAGGAATTAATTAACTAAAATAAAATATTTTTTTTCTAATTTAAGGACATGGGTACCGGTCCTGAATTCATATTTGACAATTTTCGGCTTGACCACCCACTGATAAGTACCATCTCTCTGTTCTCATGAACAGCCTTGGTGATCTTGTAGTTGTATACAGAGTGAATCTCGTCCTCCGAGTACTTCACATTAGGAGACTCAACCTTAAACTGCTAGATAAACAATTTTCTGTAATTAGACACAGAGATTGCTAAATCAACACAAAGAGAAGAGAATGGAGAAGAAACAATAGTCTGAATGTGTAAGCCCAAATGGTGAGTCAAATCATTTGTATGATTTCTAAAACATCCGTTCTGAGTGTCTGAAGTGTTGGAACTAAGAAGAGGCTCCCATTATTATTTTTCATTTTTTCAGTTGCCTCCATGAATTATCATCCCACGAGTCTGGAGAATTCGAAAATGTAATGACTCCTATTATTGTTGACATTAAAATTACATGTACTCAAGCTTTCATCTCCCATTACGGCAAGACCGTTTTCAACGCTAACGTTGGGATAGCTATTTTGCCTAATAAGATTAAACCTATTTCCAGTGTTCATCTTTTTCACTTACATACGATGCTTCAAGAAGGAGAATTCATAGCCAAAAACGAACTATTCAACGAATTCCCAGTAATTGCTAATGAGTTGATATTAGCATGTACTTATACATATTGATGAATTATCTGCGAATGAACTCTTTCTTGTTTGATAAGTGGCCTCAATCTGAATTCTTGCTACTCATAAGAATCACCCACTTGTGATTTTTTAGTATACAGATCTTGCTCAAACTCATCAATAACCTCCTCATCTCTTTCAGCAATTCCTCTGGTACCATGAATATCTTCACTCTGTAAAACAGAGTTATTTTTTGCATATATTTGGGGAACATGACCTTAAGTTCTACCATAGTCATTTCTCTTTTGGCTCCAAATTGTATTGGATAGTAGTTATTTGTATACCACGTAATTCAAGTTTATTAGCAAACAGTTGGTAGGCAACACTGACGAGAAAAGTTTGTGAGACAAAATGGATAATGAATCAAAGGTGTGGTAGGTAAGACACAGATAGCCCGAATTGATGCTCCAATACCAATTGTTACGTGAAAAGTAGTGCAAGAAAAGCAGGTGGTCTATAGCAAGAATATTGTGAAACCTAAAAAGATTCCAATGAAACAAAATAAGGGGGCGGTTGGTTAATGCAGGAGAATGGTAATAGGAATGAGAATGAATATAGTAAGGAATGGGAATGGATATTATCATTATAATTATGGTGGTTGGTTTAGAGGAAGGAATGATTATCATTACCATTGATAGTGTTTGGTTTGTAAAAAATATTGAGAAATAAAAACT
>JANIIA010000192.1:19483357-19495941 GCA_027478495.1 Erythroxylum alaternifolium
CACCCTCGCGGGGCACGAATTCGGGTATCACTGTCGATATCGGGTTCGGGTTCAGCGGGAGTTGGGGTGTTACAATATTAGAGAAAAGCACTAACAAGATTAGGCACACAAATAAATATGAAAATAGTAGTTTGTTCCCTTTAGTTTATGCATAAAGCATAATTCAATATGAATAGCATAATTCAATATCAATAACAAAAGAGATAAATGAAATTAAAGAAATATACGTATATCAAGATAACATAAATTTACTTAGGCATAATATATAAAGTGTAAGAAATACAAAAAATGACAAAGCAATGACTCCCTTTAAATTTCATCTCTTCCCTTGAATGTTATCACTTCCTTTAATTATAATATTGCTAAACTTTCTCTCCCTTTTGGAATCAACAAAAAGAATTTTATTAACCAAAAATGAATAATATAAATTGTCATATGTCAAGCTAACTTGGTTAAAAAGATGAATTTGATCAAGATTGACAAACTTTCTCACTAGAGAGTGCTATTGAATATTTAAAAAGTAAAAACAAAATGTTTCTTTTAATAGGGGCATCCTTAATTGTGTTTAATTTAAAAAATTCTCAATTTTAATGTTGTGCCTAAGTTGAAAGATTCAATTAAAGCATCAAAGGCAAGTTTTGACAAAGTAAAAGTTGGAATTGTCAAAATAAAAGTATAATTGCAATATCTAATAATCAGCTTCATAAAAGAATGTATAAATTTGAAAAACCCTAAAATCTAAAAAAAATAGAAATATGAAAAAGGTGCCCACAATACCAATATTGAACAAAATTAAAGATATATTGATATAATTGAAAGGAAAACAAACTTTACTCCTTTTACAATTTAACTATAAAGGCTCAATTTAAAAAATAATAATTCTTAATGAAGAAAATTTTGAAAATCCCAAATATAAAATTCAAAAATGACAAAATTTCAGTTTAATGTAATCTAATGAGGTTTTTTGTAATAAAAGATGATGTTTATCAAAGGAAAGAGTGAATTATTTGGCTTTTAGAGGATATAAATATAAAATATGAGAATAAAAGAAAAAATGAAAAGGAGATATTAAGAAATATGAGGACTGGTCAACTACATGCCTCAACTGGTTTAACTAGTGTTAGTGTTTCAAATATACACAAAAATAAGCAGTGGAGGCATACTGAAGAAACGATACGGATTTAAAACACAATCTATTGTTCGATCGATGTTGGTTATTCATCGACCAAGGATGGAGACCAAACTTTTCGCAAATTCTCAAGAAAGAAAAGAGTCTTAAAATCAACAAAATTGATCAGCCACTGAAGGATATCAGTCGATCAATGTAGTTGTCTAGGCGACCAGATAAGTGACCAAATAAAGAACAAATTCATTGGAAAGTTAGAAAACATAGTTTTTGGTTATACTGGTCAATCACTCTAAGATATTAGTCAAACTGTATAATTTGAAAAGCTAAAAACATCTTTTAAATGTAAATTAAATATCTAACACTTAATGAGTAATGGTAATATTAATAAAGAGTTATAAAAAAGCTTAAAAAACTTCAAACATATAAAGTCAATCAAGAAATAAAAAGGATTCTTTATTATATAAAATTTCCATCAAACATACCTAATTCTCTCCTAATTGAGCAAAATCTTATCCTTATTTAAAAATTATTATCCAATTAACATAAATTCTATCTTAATGTCCTCATTTTGTATAATAATCTAAGTGTAGGTACGAAAATTCATAATTTAAAATAATTATTAAACACTGTATGTATAATTCAAACCCAAACAATCATCACCAAGGGTTCATACTTAAACTCACATATAAACACAAGTTATCACCTATTTCTAAATTATGAATTAGTAATTACCTCATATTGAACATTACTTACTAGAAATTTGAATGAAGTTTCTTCTTAAATTTACAATCCATTAGAGGTTCCTCATCCTTCTCATCCCTCTCACTTGGTTTAACAATAGTCTTTTTTGAAAAGTCTTTAGTGGCTAAATTCTCTACATCCTACAACAATATCTGTAAACTTTCTTAGAGACAAGTAGGTCAGATTCATCATGATAAAATTCATAAATTTCTTAATTATACCCAATTTAATAACTACTATCCCTACTATATACCATTTGCCTTTTCTTTTTTAATAGCAATAGACCTAAGGTAATTAATATGTTTTAAGAACTTAAATAAGCTTGGTCCTTGGTTGTTAGGTTACTTCTTTTCAACACACACTTTTAAGGGTTTTCTTGACATTCTTTGTTTAAGAAAACAAAATCTATTAATATGTCCATACTTTCGACAAAAGAGACATACCATGTTATAGGAGTGATGATGATACATATACATTTTTATATGTGTATGTATAATGAGAAAACTTTCTTTAGGCATTATAGTTTTTAAATGTTTTCCTAGGATAGTGAAATGTCCTATGATTATATATGTGATGCCTATTATGAATGAAAGTTTTATGTATGCTTCTTTGAGGCCTAAAAGGGTGTGGGTGGGTTTGCAAGTTATCACAAAAATTATGCCTATTCTTTCCTTGATAATATTGAACTCTATGCATAAGTTATGAGTCATATATAAAATCATAATGCTTTCTTTTAGGACTAGTCCTATTAGATGTGAAATGTGCATGCATATACTTGGATGTGGATGCTCAATACTCATTTTCATATTACGTAACAATTCTTCATTATCTAAATATTTTTCTTTGAAAAATGTGATTTTAGAATTGCCTTCACTTTCATAGTTATGTCCTATTATATGCTTATCATTATAATTCTTTTGAACTCCTAGTATGTTTTCAAGTTTCACTCCCTTTAGTATACTTGGACAAAGAGTCTTTAAGGGAATCCACCTCCTTTTTCAATGTTCCATTCTTAAGCTTTAATGCATCTAAGTCATGATTATTATCAATAATCACATTATTGGATGCTTTAATGCTATGTAATTCACTTTTTATCTTTTATTCTCACTCGTGCATGCATCTAACTCTTTTTGAACTTTCTTAAGTTTACAAAACAATTTCTTCTTTTGCTTACTCATTATTTCTAAACTTTCAACTAATTCATCATAAGTCAAATCAATATCACTATCACATAAGTTAGGGTTGGATGTTACCTCATCATCTTTCATAATGATAAAGCATATATGAGTTATATCTTTTTTCGAATGCTCACTTATAGATTCATTTCTGTGATCCCAAGTTGATGCTTTAAGTGTTTTCTTCTTTTCCTTCTCCTTTTTATAGTTTCTTTCATACTTCTCATTATCTTTAAGTTGAGGACATTTTGACTTTATATGATTGGGTTTTATAGTTCAAAGCAAGTAATGTAAGGAAATTTACACTTTTACCTTGCTTTAAGTCCTTTATTTTGGATAACTTCTTCTTTAAAAACTTCTTGAATTTTCTAGTGAGTAAAACAATGTCGTCTTCTTGGCTTTCACTAGTTAATGTCTCTTCCTCTTTGCTTGATTCTTCCTTTGAGACTTTAAATGCTAAATTCTTTTTCTTTGGAAACATCATTTCTTCTTACATCTCATAGAAGGAGGGATCTAATAAGTTCTTCTAATGGTAATGTTGTTAGATCCTTGGACTCTTATGTAGTTGCCACTTTAGTTTCCTATATCTTTGGAAGTGAACTAAGAAACTTTCTTACTAATTCAAGATTAGTATAGGTCTTTTAAAGACCTTTGAGAGAATTAATAATATTGATAAATCTAGTATACATGCTAGATATGCTTTGAAACAACTATATTGTTATGTTGGCATACTTACTTTGCTCTCTTTCACTTGATTGGTTCATTCATGTGTAACTTCTAAATTATGCCAAATATCAAGAGTCATTCACAAATAGAGATCTTATTGAAATTACTTCTTCCTAATGCACAAAATAGGATGTGTATGACTAATAGTCAAAGAAACTGATCTTTTATCTCAAAGTTCCCATTCTTCCTTTAATTTGGGTACCTTTTGTTATCTATAATTTTAGTAGGGATAAAGAGAACATTTTACGCTATTTCTCAAAAGTCTACACTTTTGGCCATGAAGAATCTCATCCTAGTTTTCAATAAAGATAATCATTATCATAAAAAAAAGGTGGTCTAATAATTCTTTTTCCCTCTTGGTTGAATGATGATGATGATGCTCCTGAATATGCCATTATGATTTTTGCTATAGAATTTCATCAGAAATACCTAATAGACTGATTCTAATATCACTTGTTAGTCCCTAATGGTACCCAAGAGATGGGGTGAATTAAGTGTTTACAAAATTCAATAATTTTCTAACAAATACACTTAATTAATAATAATTAATATAAATAAATATGATAAAATTACAATAACAACACAACAAAAAAAACAACACCTAGTGAAAGTCCTATTAAAATGCAACATTTGGGAAAGTCCAGTAATACACAACCTTACCCTTACCTAGTTAAAAAGTTATTTTCGATAGACTCAGAAGTAATGCAAAATAATGATAATATAAAATATAAATAAATATATATATATAGAAATATGAAAAAATGTAATGCAACAGATAATACAGTATATATAGAACATAGTAAAGATTAACAATAAAAGATCAAAATAAATAAATAAATAAATATACAAACTAGAAAAATACAAGAACAAAAATAAATATAAGAAAATTGCTTAATATAAATTAATCAACAAATTCAATAATAATTTAAAGAGTATAAGAAGGAACTTAAAGATAAGAGATATCTCCATCTTTTGTTCATAGTGAAAATGTAATAAATTGGGTCATTGCAAGAGTTTGGAGGTAATAATTGATTTTGAAAACTAATGTCTTAAAAGAGCAGCTTTTATATTTTGCAAAGCTTTGGTATGCTAATTATTGTATTCTTAAGAATATAGGTGGATTTTCAAAGTGGATAATTATATGATATGTTAAAAGGTTATGGATGAGCAATAGAGATGGATGGAACATAGCATAATAAATTTTCTTGAAAATGATTGAGACAAATGTTAGATTAATATAACCCTAGTTTACCTTCTGTACATATCTAGCAAATTTTTAGTTCTATATCTTTTTATTCTAAGCTTGTTAGGCTTTGGTTATTAATGTAGCTACTAGGTCACAAAATATGCGATTATAGAATTTAAGACAAGCTATTATGATAGTATGAACCATATGTGAATTACTTAAAAACTAGCAAGGTGCTGTCAATTTAACAATGGCTTTAATATTGTAGCAGCATATGACAACCCTCATTTTAAATGCTAATGGTTCTACTTTAATAAAAAATTAAACTTAATAACAAAATTTACAAATATATGAAAAGGATCATTAAATCCATTGATTTAAATAGAAGACCAGAAGTGGGTTTCAAGATTACCACTCTCACTAAATTCCACTTATCCAATATCTCATAGTCTAACTTCACAAATGTTCACACCACAAAAAAATGCCACTGATTATTCTTCTTCTATATTTTGCACGACTGAGAACCTTAATTTAGGAGGACTTATGTTTTGCATTAAAATATCCTCAACAAATATATTGAATGATCCCAGATATAAGTTTTCTAGAGGCATATACATATTGACACACTATATCATAGAAATATAACCATATCCTATAAATCAGACATAATACAAGAAATAAAACATTATCTGTAAAGATAGAAATTCTAGCAATTCAAAAAGGGGCATCTCACTAAAGCCTCCTATTGTTCACTTTTTATGACAATCTTCGAATTTAAGCATTCTAACGAGGAATTCTTCCAAAAATGCACCTAATTTCTAAACAACAACATATGTAGGCTTTGGAAAACTTAGAAAGTAAAATTCTAAGTTACCAAGTTACTAAATGCTAAAGAGGGTTAAGGATTTGAAATTTAAGTTAAAAGGATAATTTTATTTAAATAAATGATGAGTATAAAGTCAAGAAAGATGAAAACAATGATAGGTTTTAAGTTTGATAGTGTGATTGTGTTGTGTGCCCTTTATGTTATGATGTTGGTGCCTTTATACAATCCTTTCAAATTTAACTACCTCAAACAATTCTTATGTAAACTTTCAACCTCCAATCATAATTCAATCATGACTATGTTCTGATGAATTGCCTACTAATACAAAATTGTTTTTAAAGTACATGTTAATCATATTTCAACCATCTTGACTCACAAATCCTGAACTTAATGATTCTTATGCTCAAGATTTACCTAAACAATTTATTTGACTTCTAAAAATCTTCACACAACTGGGCCTTTTTATCTTTGGGTCAAATAGGCTGAATTTCACTCAGGCTATCAATAATTGCCCCCTGTATATGTTTGATCAAGCAAACTAAATATATGGTATTAAAGAACTTCTAGACCTCTCAAGAATGAGTTAAAGGCCATCAATCAAATTCACAAATATAGACCAATTGTTTTAGAATGTTCATGAACCAAGAAAAGTACAACTAAAAGAAGCAGCCTATAAACATAATCAAGATAACCTTCATGCAATCCTTATCCAAAAAGAGTCATTGATCGAAAGAGAACATTAGGCATAGTAGTTATTTAACTCCTCGCCTATTATAAAAGTTTAAGGATTTGATCCATTTAAATTTCGAACTCCTACTACTCCTTTAAGTGTGTCTGGTTTTGTACAAATTCGCCTCATTCTTAACTATTTATTACTTTAAACTCCAAGCAAACTCCATATTCTTTACTAACCCTAGCTTTTTCCTTATAATTTCCTCCAAAAGGTAATAAACTCTCCTTTTTTAATTTCTATTATAGGTGTCAAACATTGTGCTTCTTCTTTATCTTCCACCGACTCTACCGAGTAAAATTTTATAGATGTAATCCATCAACTTCTCTTTGTATTTTATTCAAATATTCACCGACTCTACCGAGTAAATTCTATAGATGTAATCCACCAACTTCTCTTTGTATTTTATTCAAATATTCTACCTATAAAACTCTAAAGAGTCTCAATTCCTGCCGAGCCACTCCTAGTCTTTATTAGATTAAGGTAAAAAGCTTTAAAATCTAAACTTTTTTTCTAGAATTTCTTTTAATGATGTCATCTAAATCTCCTTTTTATAACATTCAAGTAAGAATTCCATATTTTGATCATGAGCATAAGTTACCTTTGACTATTAGAATCTTGTCGTTTGTTGGATCTCCTCAGCCATCTCTCCTATAAGTAGGAGAGGTAAGTAAATCAAGCTTCCCACTATAATTTCCTTTATCACAAACCTTATAATCTTTGAAACCATTACCAAAGAATGTAGAATAATGGAACAAATGGATATATAGACTATAACCCTCTTCCATTCTACTTGGAAGAGGCAAGGAATTCTTCAATTGATAGCCATGTATAGGAACCCACTAAAGTACCAACCCAATTTGCTATTTGTTTTCTAGAAGTTGCAGAGTCCTTCATACAATTCCTTTGTTTTTCCTTTTGGCCATGCATTTATCTTACTTAAATATGTTTTCTTTTTGACTAGCTGACCTGTTATTGGAGAGGATTTTGATTTTTTAGTTGAAAAAGCTTCTGATTTAAACCTTAGTGCCTTCAAATGTTCTTCTTGCTATAGCATGATTAATATTTATTCTTTCTTTTAAGAACCCTATCTCTGAGGAAAAGCATATTAAGTTTATTTTGATTTTGTTCAATCAATTAGTCTTTTGTCCAGCAAAAAATAAATCAAGTATAGAATTATCATGTTTTTAAAGAGAAGTAGCCTCAGGTAGGTTTTTTTTCTATAAGTTATGTTTTTCTAGGATTCCTTTACGAGAATATAAGGAGTTTGTCCAATATTCTCCTTTAAAGGCTCAATTTAAATGTATAGTTCATCTAGCTTTGGACACTCACTTATTTTCCGAAACTCAGGGATAAGGATTTCCTTCTATAAACTCTAGAATCCTAAATTTTCTCAGCCTCCGTCTTTCAACAAACCTATGTAGTAAACCCACCAAGGATATTTTCAGTGCCATGTTTTCTTTAAAGTCTAGGTCAATGGACAAATTTAACCCCTTTTAGAATCCCTCTAAAAGTCCTTCTTGGCTAAAGATCTTCAAGCCCTCTAATTCTTCTTACTTGACTATTTTTCAAGAACTTTTCCTTTCTTACACTAATATAATAGTCTTTGTGGTAGGTGGTAATAAGACTTTTAAACATGGCCCTTTATCATAGCCTTAGCCTTTGAAATATATCTGCCTTATCTTTGGAGTCAGTAATTTAATCTTTCCCTAGGAATTCCTTCTATCATCCACCTTCTGGACTACTTAGTGGAATTTTCCTTCAAAGCTGGTGCCATTAATGATGAATTCTTGCATGAAATCTTTATACATTATCATATCTTAAAATGTAAGATTTTTGTGACAACTGTTGCTAATATAGAAACTTATAATTTTTATGGAAAAAGACTGACCAGCAATTTCTTCCTCGGTTAGATTTTTTAATCCTTAAAGGTACTTTTTCTTACTCGTCTTTTAAAAATAATATAACTTCAATTCTATAACTAATTTTGATGCTTTAAATTTCAAAATTTTAAATGCTGAAGGAAAAGAAAAGGAAAAGAACACTTCCCAGAAAGAATTAAAACTAGTTATAAGCTCACTAAGAGAAAATTTAAAGAAAAATACCCATTAGGTCCTACCTCTAAGAAAGTAAAGAAATCAACCCACTCTACTAATAAGTTAACTGATTAAGTTGAAGCCATAGTAGCCACTATTGAAGAAACTGCTCCTAAAAATGAGACTTCTTCTACCACTGAGAAGTTTGTGGAAGACATCAGTGATGGTACCTCGCTCATTTCTAATTTCTTTTATTCTATTAACATAAATTCACAACACATGCCCTCTCACATGAACTAGAATTTGGGAAATTTATAAGTTCCCATGAATTAAAGATCACAAAAGTCACTTCACCAGAAAGGTAAAGCAAAATTCCCTCCACATTTATAAAAATTCTCTAAACTTATTGACAAGTTCTTCTATATCTTATAAGAATGAGATGTTTGGATAACAACAGAAACTTATAAGTAAATATTTGATTTAAGCTTCCTAGAAATTTCACTTGAAGCTCTTTCTAATGTTGTACCATTGATTAATTATAAGGAATTGATAAGATTTAAGGAGTCCTTAAAGATGAGATGCAGTTTAATTTTTAACTGAAATTCAATGCAATTTATTTCTAAGCATGTTGTCCTATATTGGTTTTGTGACCCAATCACCTGCCATTGGATAACTTTTAAGCAAAATTAAGAAATTATTATCCTCCTTTGAGAAGTCCTACAATGATCATATTGTCTACTCCAAGAGACTAAGCTTCTCATAAAGACGTCGAGAGGATTATAAAGCGATGGAAGTCAAAGGTAAAAGTCTCCTAGCACGAATTCAAGAACTAAAGAAAGAATTTGACTCTTTAGAGGATCAGACTAATGAACATGTAATGAGGAGAAGCAGATGACTAAAGATGTAAGAAAATCACTGCTATTATAAAAGGAAAAGGTCAGCCTTTGGAAACAACAAGTATATTAAGCTAAAGAAGATCAAGTTTATTATAATAAAAAATAGGTGAGAATCTAGTCTTTTAACTTGGATCAACTTTGAATATGTTACACCCTTTATAAACAATTTATTGTCCACAAGCTGGACTATTTGGTTTTAAATTTTATTTTCGTTGGAATAATTACTACTTGAATAATTATTTTGGTTTTCACTAAGTTGTTGGAAAATTTTATTTTACACCTAATTCTCCCATAGAGTAGGCATATAGGGTTTTAAATATATCCTATTTAATAAAGCATTTATAAGTTTCATCTTCTAGGCTAGATTGCCAATATATGTTATCTTCCAAAACCATATGAATTTTAAATGGCCCTTCCTAATTAGAGGATCACTTTCTCCAGTTTTTGTCAATTGTTCTAGGTGGCAAATTACTTTCCATACCAAATCATTTTCTTGGAATTCCTGTTTATGAACTCTTTTATTGTAAAGCTACACTACTTTTTCTTTTTCTATAATCATGTTATTCAAAGCCTGTAGTTGAACTTCGTATAGATCCTCTAATTCTATTATCATTACATTAGAATACTCAAACACCTTTAAAACATTTTTCTTATCTATATGTTTAGAAACTTGATATGCCTATAAAGTCTTAGACAAAATTCTATGCCAATCTCTAAGATACTCCTTTAATGTCTTCTCTAAGATTTCAATTACTACTTTATTTGACCCTTTATCTTATCCATTAGCTTGATTATAGTAAGGAGTCATCTTTAACTTCCTAACTAGTAAACACAGTTCATTGGTAACTCATTATTGATTACAAAATTCCAAATTAATGAATAATTTGTTATTTAATCAACTTCACTACGTCAGTTTGCTCAAACTTTTTTATGTGTTAAGCAACCACCTATTTAATAAAATAATATGTTGCCAACATAACACAATTATGATCTTTGGAGGAAGGTGGGTATATTTTCCATTAAGGTTAATGACCTAACCCTTAAATGGCCAGCTTAATTATATGGCGCAACACAGAAGTAGGAATTCATCGTATGCTTCCATACCTTGGCAATTGTTAATAAATTTTTACATATGATATACAATCCTTTAACCATAACATTTAATAAGCCATCTCATTTTAACTCCAAACTGATGGGCATTGGACACCCCTTATGAACTTGCTTCATTACTATTAATTCCTTAAACATCTCTAAACAACTTAAAAGAATTCCATTACTACCTTTCTGAAATAAGATTCCTTCAATCAATACAAATTTGAGTGCTTGCAATTTAATTCTATGGGGCATATTCTTATTATAGTTCTTTAAAAGGTTTTTAAACTTATCCCTCCAATCCGAAATGACTTCTTTATCGATGTTAAAAACTTCTAAGGAAATTCTCCTTTAATAAATGGATGGATAAGACCTTCAGTGTATAATAACATATTTTTAAAGAAGCTCCTTAGATATACTTAAGCCATAGGCAATTTAAGAAAGTTCATTTGCCTCCTAATTCTCTTCTAAAGGAATATATTGGAATCTAACCTCATCAAAGAATTCCAACAATTGAGTAGTAGCAGTAAAATAAGGTGACAAAGTTAAACTTACGCACCTATATTCTCCTGCTACCTACCACAATACCAATTAAGAACATCTTATAATGAGGACTCCACTAGCCCCCAGATTCAGGCTGATTACTAGTAATAAGAAGTTTATCGTGAGAGAAAGAAGATTTGTTGTTCCTATTAAACTAAAGAAGGTTCCAATTGATGTTTTGATGATAACAAAACATAATTATTACTAATGTGTTTATTATTTTTATAAAAAGCAATATTAGAACAAAAGGAAGTCATAAACTTAAGAAGATAGTGTATGAAATTGATAAAGAGAAGTTAAAATTTGCAACCGATGAAATGAAGACCAAAATAAGAATAAAAGAAGATCAAGGCCTATAAAGGTCATTTCACATTTTGTATTATTATTTGTAAGCTCACTTTATTGATTTGATGATCTATAAGACTCACCATATATAATCATTTCATCTTACTTCATTTACATTCATCAAAAGGCATTTAAGCTTTTGATTTAATATAAAAGCTTCTTGATCTTTCAAATAATATTTTAGGAACACTTTGGGAAGTGTATTTGGATTAAACAAATTGGTCTTGAACATTTAAAATTGTTTAAATCATGTTTTTGGGATAATTGGTTAACCTATATGAGTTATTGGTCAACCAATATATGTTAAAGCTATTAATTTGATGTACCATGAGTTTGTTATAACATTAATGAATTGGTGTACCAATGTGCCATATCGTTTGAACAATATGTGTGCTAGTCGACTAATGTCTAACAACTAGTGAATCTAGTGATGTAAATGTATATTGGCCGACCAATGCACTATATACAGTCATTATAATAACTAGGTCTTAAATTTAATGGCTATTTAGGGTTCTAAAACACTATAAGTAGGTTTTTTTTCATTGGTTTTAGTATTAAGAAGAATTTGGGTGTTTATATACAAATTTCAAAATGTTTTTCAATCATTTGAGCATTATTGTCACATATTTGTGTGAATGAGCCATTTTGGAATTATCAAGTTTATAAGTAAGATATTTTTAGTTATAATACTTTTTTTAAGTGTTGAATATTGTACTTGGGAGTTTTTCAAGTGGGATTAAGGTTTCTTTTCACCTTCAAAAAAGCTTGTTAGAAGGCTTTCTCTTTACTGAGAAAGATTGTGCAAAGGTTATTATTTATCTTGAAAGAAAAATTATAGTGGAATTCTAAGAAGAGTCTTTAGAGTGGACGTAGGCAAGGGTTGTTTATCAAACCATTATAAATCAGTTTGCATTCTCTCATTCCTATGCTCTTTAAATTATTGTATTAATTTCTATTAAATAAATTCATTATACTTATTTACATTAATTGAGTATATTAGTTTTAAAAATTGTTCAATTTTATAAACACCCAATTCAACCTCCTCTTGGGTGTCATTAAAGACTAATAAGTGGTATCAGAGCAGGTCTATTAGGCTAATATTTCTAACAAAATCCTATAGAATAGATCATAATGGCATGTTTAGGAAAATCATCATCAT
>JANIIA010000192.1:19516451-19526946 GCA_027478495.1 Erythroxylum alaternifolium
TCAAGGGGTATCGGACATTGGATGAAGCACAAACTGCTTATGCCATGGACTCATATAGGCCGACTCATCGCAATGTACCCACTGTCCCAACCGCCAATGAAACCTCCTCTCTGCCGACTCCAGTCCCACGACCAACACCTGCACAAGTCGTACAAGGGGCACCTTTGCATACAAACATGGCATGGGCGCAAGCATTTTTACTCATAGCAATTGGTGTCATTTTCGGATTTGTTGTTAAGGACATAATTAACAAATTCTAAGCCGATAATGTTTATTGAACCAATTAAGTAACTAGGTCTGAATGGTTACATTTCTTTTAATGCTGAACCTTTCTTGTTATTAATTTCGGAATGTTTTCATGTTTTATTTCGCAGTATGTTCAACCTAATATCTAATTAATTCTATTAACGGTTACAAGTTTAATTCCAATGTATACTTACCTTATTGTTAATATGTATGTATTGATTGTCATTCATATTCATATGTTATGCTTAAATATGGTTTAAAACGATGACACTGATCATGATTGGTATTATGATTTTCCTTAGGTTTGTTATCTTTTAATTTGCATATTTGTAATGAGCAATTCATTATTATTATTATTAGTCGTAAATGTAGATGTCCAATTTTTATTACCAAGCATCATTATGTATTTATTATTATTATTATGACTATCATTATTATTGTTATTATTATTGTGTATTTTGTCTTTATCATAATTCATATTTATTACTATGACACATTTTCTGTCTATTCTGTTATTGTTATTAAATTTGTTGTTGTTATTATTAATATTATTAATATTATTATTATTACTATTTTTATTCTTGCTCTTATATTATTCGATATTTCATAATAATTTGTAATTGTTATTATCTGTTCACTTTTTTCAACTATCACACATAGTTCGTAATCAAATTGTCAATTAATAACATATTTTTATTCATATTACAAATTCAAGGGCATTTTGGTCATTGTCACTATTTTTTCGTTCTGTCCACCGCAACCAAACACATTATGTAATGGAGATGGAGACAGAAATTTCTGTTCTGTCCACCACAACCAAACACCTCACTGTCTCCAGCTTTTGTTCTGTTCCGTCCTGTTCCGTTCCGTCTCCAGATACTGGAGACAGCAACCAAACGTAGCGTAAGTTCACGTTAGGAATTTCTCTTCATTTCCTGAAAAGTTTACCAAAATGTTTGGCCAATATTTTGTTTGGTTCCTTAAGATAGTAAGATCGGTCCAAAGTCCATTTTAAACCGTAACGTTTACAACAGAATATAGAACAGACACTAATATTTCAAAGTTTTCAAATTAAACGCTAACATTTTCAAAATATTTAAAATAGACCTTAAATGAATGAAAAATTTAATGGAATTAACTTTTTCAGTTAAACGTCACTCTTGTTAATATTGATGCAATATTATTTTTAATTTTTTAAATAAAAAGTAGACCCACTACTATATGGTAAGTAGGACCTATTGTTTAAAATATATAAATGTGAGTCTCATTGTCAAGTGACAAGTGGGACTTACTGTTTGAAATGTATAAATAATAATCTCGCTGTCATGTAAAATCCACTTTCTGATTAACTTAAAAATTAATTATGCAATAGTAAGGTTTACTTTCTATTTAAAAAATATAAAAATAATATCATGTTAGCATTGATATGACATTTAACTAATACGAAGTTAACTCCGTCAAATTTTCCGTCCATTCAGTATCTATTTTAAATATTTTTAAAACGTTATGGTTCAATTTGAATTCTTCAAAATATTAAAGTTCAGATTGTATTCTATTGTAAACGTTAAGGTCCAAAAGATACTTTTAACCGAGTAACATACACCGTATAAGTTTCATGGAATTATATATTAAGTCAAAGCGATACAATCCATGTTGTCATATTTTTCTTATGATGTCAGTCCCATGAACATTTAAGTTGATATCTTGACAATTTAAAATAAGTGAAAAAATCATCAACTGTTTAGCCCATTAAGAATTAAATTAAGTTGAATCTTTTTTATTAACTTGGTAAGGTTAAAGAAATCCAGTAAAGGGTTGAGGAAATCAATGTAAAAGCTTCCCCCCCTAGCCGCTACAGGGGGAAAAAGACCTTAAGGAATTTGTTTACAAACTTGTTTTGGGCATATGTTCTGTTGAGATCAATCTTTTCATTCCTATAAAAGTTTGACTCATTGATGTTTTAGCCAATTATGTAACCTAAGTAGGTATCAGCTTGATGGAAATAAGTCCAACTAGGAGTGCGTCACATTGTAACTACGTTATGCTCAGAATGTTTTTGGTCAGTGCAGGCGGCTGATCATCTGCTCTGTGCTTTCTTTTTATCTTCTAGATCAAGTCATGACAGACGGAGTCGACCGATCCTCTTAGCCACCTTAATGATTTTTCTACATTAATTGGCTTGCTCATGAATCATCATAAGTTATAATTAGACCAGCATTGTTTGATCAGTGATTTTGACATAGGAAAAGGATGACTTAAGGCCCTTCAATTTTTATGGTAAAATATAATTATTTTTCAAATTTTTTATTTTCACAAATTAAGTTCTTAAAATTATAAAATACAATTAGTCAGTTTCTTAAGGTGCTTCATTGAAATAATATATAAAATATAAAATTAAAATTTTAAGTCTTAATTGATGAATTTAGTTTAAAAATTAGATTAAGTTTAATGAAAATTCTAAGTGATTAAATTTGTTTCCTTTAAAATATAGAAAAAACTTTGACTTTCTAACCCATACTGACTTCTTTCACTGTATTCATCCTGTAGCATCAGACAGACACACCTTCTTGGAAATGAACTGCATTATAAAATACCATTTGACGTTCAAAAAAGTCTTTTTCATAAAGAAACATAAATGATCCGTGAAGAAGAGACTCTAAAAGCTGGAACTTTCTAATCAGCTAACCTGCTGCTCAAGGTACATCGGTAGGCTATTACGATAACATTATCACGTTACGAGTGCTTAGGGTGAAAAAAATTACATCAAAATTTTCCTGAGAACTTGGGGTGAATAGGTTACATTAATTTGCCTGGCGGCGAATTAAGCATGATAGAAAGTGGTTTCTTAAGATACACTGATTACCATGAGATCTGGATTTGAAATTAATTAACGACCTTTTAGTTTAACTCGACTTATTTCTTTCGTTACAAAATAAAATTACATTCAATATCAATACAAATGTCTATCAAAATTCAATCAACTTTGATGGTTTTTTTTTGTTTGATATGGCCACGTTAATCGTGTACCCAAAAAGAATTAAGGGGAAGACTTAATTTGCTTTCAAATGATGTCATTCCACAACTTTAATTTTTCAAATATTGAAAGAAGGAAGTTTTGGGTCATTAATCTCAATAAAAATTTAGTTCCTTCTGTGCCGATTATGTTAAGACTTTAAATCTGCTTTAAAAGTGACGTCCGATTAATTAATAAATAAAAGAATACATCTCTAGGATTACAGAAACGACCAACACCGTTCCATTGGTTCTCTTGCATTGCTAAAATGAAGAAATACAAATGTAAGTTTTTGTAATTAGCTTATACAATGTATACTTGTGTAAAGAATATATACACATGCATGATCACCAAGAATCAAGGCCAAAACTAGTGAACAAACTGAAATCTAGAGAAAGAAATAATAGCAACCAATTAATAGAGCAAAAGACTGCGTGCCGATCACTTGAGTCGAGCCCCTAGTTGTTGATACTGTTAGTTCCTTTGCTTGGTCCAGAAGACGGAATAGCGCCCTTTGGAAGCATATTCAGAATCATTGGCCCGTACCTCCTTGAAATTCCTGATGGGATTTTTGAAGCGGGCTTCTCTGTAAGTTCCATGTCACAGGGTGAGGTATGTTTCCTGGAATCTTTGAGCTCCCGTGCATCCAGCGACATATCTTCGAAGTTTTCTCCAGGAAGTTCAAGATTCAAGGATGGTTGTGTGGTGGAGCTTTGCAGGAGATGGTCGTGAAGTACTCTAGCTGAGGATGACGAGAACAAGAGTGACACGACAAGAAAAGCGAACAAAGTGGGCTTAAGGTTATGGGATTGAAGTACTTCTGGCTTTGCCATTGGAGACCGTTGGATGAAAGATTTGATGATGCTGTATTCTACCTAATTAAGAAAGAAGAGAGGGAGTTTAAGTTGGCTTGCTTCTTCAAGAAGTGTTTAAGGTGAGGGTTATATATATAGAAGTGAGTTGAGGAGGGAAGAATATGAAACCGTTTTCCACAGTTGACGAAGTCAGAGGTTTTGGTAATGGAAACATTGACAAGTGCCCTTACGCGCCCATTGCACGGTGCAGTCTAACGTAATGGATTGGGATATGGGGAAATAAAGTGGAATTTACTCTGAAAATCTTTGGAAGCTCAAATCAAGTTGTAGTTTCATTAAGGCCAGATTTACGGGAGACTTTGATTCTCCTTCTCAAGTCTACTAGGACCCATCTAGAAAACCGAAAACTCATCAGGTCACAAGTTCTACTACAAGGTTTGGGCTACCTTTTTGTTCAATTTTATTTAATATTTGACATTCTACATACAGTAACAAATACATGAACACACTTTTTTTTTTGGGTTCAAGATTAACTCCTAACTTTAGTAGACTAATAACAGTGATTCAAACAACGACAAAAAGAAAGAAAACTTTTAATATCAATTGTTCTTTTCTATCTTTGTTTACTTTGCATGAAAATATTATAGAAGTCTTTTCACCTTATTACTTTTTTAAACTATTCAGTTTCTTAGTTGGATAGATGTAATACAAATGACTTAGACTTTACGTAGGCTACAAGCACAAGGCCACAAAGTGGAGTGGAGTTGGGGAAAAGCGCGTTAGTCAACTGAGAGTACGCATAGATAAGAGGCGGAGCGAAGAAGGTGATTCAGAACTTTGACTATGCGTGCCAGCTCTTACTTTTGTGCGTTTTTAGGAAAACAAGTACGCGTTTTGATACAACACACTGAATGAGGTAAGAGAGTGAAGAAGATACGTACTTGTTCTCCACGTTAAAATCTGTTTGACTCGGCCATATTAGTATTCCACCCCCTCACCGTATTTAGTGTTGCCTGTGCTCCTTTTTATGTTTTTGTCACCGACATTTTTTATTATTAAATTGCTGCCCTCTCTCTCTTATAATGTATGTGTATAATTCATAAACCGAATTCTTGGATTTTTAAAAATATTTTCATACAATTTTAACTTATATGGAGAATTCAAAAAATTGCCAAATTAGTATTATTTGTTTAGATTCAACAATTTTCTTGTACTTGGATCCATTTAGATTCAACAATTTTCTTATACTTCATTTAGGTTTTTCATAGGTTTGTAGAAAGGGGGCAAGCCACTCTATAGTAGGAACCAAGCAATTTTGTTACATCCAGAAGTTGGAATACATAAAAAATAAACTTAAACTATTGAACTCTTCAAAGTGATACATTACTTCTGCTATTAACTTCACCAGATTGGAACTAGTAAATTTACAGGCCAAGCTTGCTTCAAAGCCAAATGGTCATCTACTCATAGATAAAGAGAAGATAGCTCTCTCCAACTATTTGCATGCAGTGAACAATCACTCTTCTCTTCTTCAACTAAGAGCAAGAATTAACTGGCTACAAAATGGGGACAATTGCACTAAATTTT
Organism: Erythroxylum alaternifolium; assembly: GCA_027478495.1. Classification (NCBI taxonomy): domain Eukaryota; kingdom Viridiplantae; phylum Streptophyta; class Magnoliopsida; order Malpighiales; family Erythroxylaceae; genus Erythroxylum; species Erythroxylum alaternifolium. The sequence continues at coordinate 19,522,113 of JANIIA010000192.1, forward strand.
TTTTCAATTTGATACTAGCTAGGAAAACCCACAAGAAGATCTCTTCAATTATCCCTAAAGATGGTGTATTAATTTAGAATCCCCGGGACATACAAGATGAAGCAGTTAGATTTTTCACTTCACTTCTTTTCTTGGCACCTGTGATTCATCTAATGTCTCACTCACAGAGCTAAGGAAACTTAACTTGAAGCAAATTTCTCCTCTCGACCTTGATCTTCTAAGGAAACCAATGGATGATAATGAAATCGAGAATGTAGTCTTTGGAATGAATGGTAAGAAAGCCCTAGGACTAGATTGGTTAAATGGTTTTTTTTTCCAGAAATCATGGAACATAATTGGTAGCTTTGTCAGAAATGCTATCCAAGAATTCTTCTCAAATGGTGTTCTTCTCAAGGAGATAAATAGAACCTTCTTGTGCTTAATTCCTAAAGGCTCAAATCTTTCCAGTTTTGGGGACTTTTGATCTATATCGTACATCAATTTTCTCTATAAAATAATTTTCAAGATCCTAGCTACAAGATTGAAGAAGGCGATTGCTCCTTTGATAAATGAAAACCAAGGTGCTTTTTTAAGTGACAGACAAATAGGTGAAAATGTCCTCCTTGTACAAGAACTATTGAAAGGGTACTCTATAACCAACAGTCCTCCAAACTACATAATGAAAATCAAATTTCACAAGGCATTCAACAGTATCAATTGAAAATTCTTATGGACAATGCCCATAATTTACGGGTTTTCCATTAAGTTCATCAACTGGCTTATGGAATGCATAACATCTGTCACTTTTTCAGTGATGATTAATGATACTCCCTCTTTATTCTTTAAAGCAATGAGAGGCCTTAAACAGGGGGATCCCCTATCCCCCTATCTATTTATTCTTTGTAAGCAAATTCTTAATGCAATCATCAAGCTAGAAGTTCTTGGAAATTCCATATTCAAATATCACACAAAATGCAAAAAATTGGTCTAACTAACCTCTGCTTTGTAGATGATCTTCTTCTATTTTGAAGGAAAAAACTTAGATTCAATCCACTCCCACATGAGAGATCTTGAAACATTCAAAAAATTCTTGAGCCTATAGATCAACCTGCATAAAAGTGACTTCCTCCTATCCAAAAGCGCTCACTCTTTGGAACCTCTAATAGCGGAAGCCACAGGAATGCAACTCAAGTATTCCCCACTCTTATATCTTGGCCTACCGGTGTCTACAAAGGGACTCAATCATTTTGAATACACCCCTCTTTTAGAAAAGATTCAAAAGAGAGTTAAATCTTGGGTGAATAAATCCCTTCCCTATATAGGTAAGTTGCAACTTATCAAATATGTCCTCAACTCTTTGCATGTTTATTGGAGCTCCCATATTTTCTTATCTCAAAGCAACATCAAATTGATCAAAAGGATTCTTAGATACTTTTTATGGTGTCACCCGAATGGCACTTAAGCAGCAGCTAAGATTAAATGGTCTGACCTTTGCTACTCGAAAGAAAAAGGTGGTCTTAATATTTCTCCATCAAAATCTCAAATCATGTATTGATTCTTAAGAGGTTCTGGTAGATATTGGAGGACAAAAGAACTCTTTAGATTAAATGGTTACACTCTCACTTCCTTCAAGGTAAATGTATGTAGGAAATCAAGAAAAAAACCTCATACTCTCACTTCCTTAATCAGCTTCTAAGTCTACAAGATGCAGTCCATTAGGAGGTCTCTTGCAAAATAGGCAATGGAAGATTAATCTCACTCTGGTATGATAATTGGTTAGGTTTGGGACAACTGATACACTCTCCTCAACATTCAAGGATTTCTTTACTACCCTCTCGACACACCAGACAATCCTCATTCATACATCGTAATTGCTGGAACTTTTGTCGTTGTCTATAGTATCTGTAACCTGAATACCCCCTAATTTAAACAGACTCGACATCTTTTTCTAAAAGGATATACCAATCATCAAACTTACTAATAAAACCGTTATAAATTAGCTACAAAAAAGGGGTTACAAAATATCTTGGTTCAAGATGGTTCGAAATAAGGTTTTAACTCCAAGAATTTCATTTATTTTCTAGTTGGCCATTCAAAACAAGTTAAACACCACTGATAAAATGCCTTACTTGCAAGTTGACAAATCTTGTCTGATGTGCTCATTGCATGATGAGTCATGGAGCCATCTTCTATTCAAATGTCTATTCAACAAAACCATTTAGGATTATGTCTCTATTAAACGTTTATGGCTTGATCCTAGGGACTCACTTACAAACATTATACACAGAGTATTAGCTGAAAATGACTATTCAAAACTAGATTAATAGATCACACTATTGCACTGGGAATTTGTATCTACATGCTTTAGAGATAACAAAATCTGAGACACTTTGCCAGCAAATTTTCTCCAAAGGAAGCTTTGATATTTATAATCCTTGCCGAAGTTTGGGAGCTCATTTTGATGAAAAATTTACACTAGACTTGTAGTTCAAACATACGCTACTCATTGCATATCTAGAGTAATTATCTTCTGCAATGTATTTTCATCTTGTTTTTTGTCTTTAAGCTTTGCCTTCCAAGGCATGGTAGTTAGGGGTACTCCCCTTTGTTTCTAGCTTGTATGACTCTCTTATTTATTAATTAATTTCATTTTTAATAAAAAAGTCTTTGGTAAGATTTATCTATAGATTAAAGAACAAATTGTTCAAATAACCTCATAGTTTACGAATTGTATCCATAAACTAATACATGTCCTATAATTGTCGATTTTAAAATGGACCACGCCTTCCATGCTCGATTTATATGCAATCAATGATGCCAAAGCCAAAATAATGGTATAATGGATTTCGAAATTTTAATTACCTTTTGTTTTGATTTAATAAAAAGATATTTGTTATAGAGTTAACTCCAAGTTTTGAAGGTTTAGTTTGACAAATAATGGAAAGTTCTAAAAAATGAAAGAGCATAAAAGCAAAACCCTCCATAAAGTTTTTGTGGAGACAAATGAACATGGTGACCCCATTGATTTTATGTCTTTACTTTTCATCTAATTCTTATCCCTTTGATGACCTGATAATACCTAAAATGATCTTTTTTCTCACTTTGTAAAGAATATTCAAAAAGAAGAAATAAAGAAAGAACGAAAATTTGTTTTACACTGCCTCAGAATTGGTTGTGTCATTCAGATACTTGTTGGTCTTCGAATGATCAACTTTTATGTTAATTGACTTGTAATCGCCTTCAATAGGATTCTATGCTACAAGATACGCTCTCTTATTAAGATTAGATCATGATAGGAATTTAAGAGGAATTTATTGAAGATATGCGTGAACTAAAGTCATCACGTTCCTTTTTATGATTATCATCAATTTGTAAGCCATCTGTTATGGGTCCAACCCTATTTTATGAAGTTCAAACGAATTTGAAATAGAAACTGATGAGTTAAAGTTGTTTCTAAAGCATACGCATATATATAGGTTGCACACACCTATGTCAATGGTGGAAATGGTTATGTGGATGAACTTATAGACTTCATGTAAAAGTTGAAAGGAAACGCCTTAAGACAGACATGACCGTGTAGAGTGAGATACATCTGTGTCATTAATGGACAAGATTATGTCCATTGATAGTGTAAGTCAATGAAATCATGTATCTCCTTGACATCAAGTTTGATCACCACACACAGTTATGTGTGGTTTAAAAATCTTATCATTTTAGATTTTGAAAACTGGATAAGATACAAAAGTTGCATGAGATAGAAATACATGATGAAAGAAGAGTTTTAGAGTCCAAATAGTAATGTTTAACTAAAATTTTATTGAAGCATTAAGAGTGCCAACAAAAGAGAGAGAGCTAGACCAAAAAAATTAGTTGTGGTTATTTGGCGCTTTTAACTCAAAACCATTGTCACTTGCATTATACTAGTTTTGAATTTAGTAGATGTATAGATTTATTATCGGTTTTGCTTACAATTTTACTATGCTAAATCCTATGTCCAATTTATTTTTTAGTCATCTTTATTGTTTGAGTAGTTTGTTCTTGGGTGAGTGATCTTATTGATCTTGTGGGTGTTATTTCTTAGAGTATAATAACTAGTGTCATAGCCTTAAGTACCATTGTAAATAACTAGTATCATAGTTATTTCCAATGCTCATTCTTTTCAATAGACATAAATATTCTTTATTTGTTTTTAAGTAGATTAATTTCCACACTAGTTATGAATGTCCTATGTTATATATTCAAAGACATTACATATCTCTTTCATTTTTTCAATAGTATAAATATATCATATATTTTTTATTGTTAAACATGATTAATATCTTGTGACTTTGGTGACTTCCATTATTTTATAAGTGCTCGCTAGTAGTAACTGAATGCAAATATATGAAATTCATATATGTAATTAGATTTTAAAGATCAAGTAGTAAATATATGACAATTAAACACTAAAACAAACTAGGGTATAGGCTATTAAAAACCGTAGCTAATTCGTCAAAAACATTTTGTATTACATTCATGACATTATCAAATCATTACTTAAACATTGTCAATCCCTTACTGTAGAATAGTTTAGGCAATATTTTATCGAATCATAGATAAAGTAAAATAGTTGTCTACGAAATATTATCATACCAAAAACACCATAAATGCATAGATAATAAATGTAAACATAATCAATGATGTGCAAAGAAAATGTAACAATTCTATTTTTATAACATTTTAAAAAAACGTGGCTAAATATATTATGCAATAGGCAATGGAAAAAATGTAGCAAATATTGTTTGGATACATCTTGTGTTTTTGTAGTTAAATATTATTTGTTACATTTGGAAAATAGGAAGACTATTAGCAATAA
>JANIIA010000192.1:19552119-19565984 GCA_027478495.1 Erythroxylum alaternifolium
AGGCACCCCAAATCTAATAAAAATCTTCTTAATAAACTTCTGAACCACCTTGCCATCATTAGTTGGAGTGGCGACTGCCTCAACCCATCTTGAAACATAATCAACTCCAATTAATATATAGGTGTTACCTTCGGAGGATGGAAATGGTCCCATGAAATTCAGGCCCCACACATCAAATATATCCACCTCCATTATGTTTGAAAGCAACATTTTATCTCTCTTTGATATGTTGCCTACTCTTTGACATTTATCACACTTGAGCAAAAAATCTCAAGCATCCGTAAACAGGGTCAGCCAATAGAATCCACACTCTAAGATTCGTGCAGCAGTCTTGTGCCCTACATACAGTGAGCTATGACATTGTGTTAAGATTTCAGGCATTTCATCTTTAGGGACACACCTGCGAATCAAACTGTCAGCACAAATTTTATAAAGTACAGGTTCATCCCAAATATAACGAGAGCATTGAAATAGAAAACGCTTCCTTTTTTGATATGAAAAATCAAACGGAAGAATACCACCTGAAAGGTAGTTTGCAATATCTGCAAACCAAGGAAGGAAAGGATTATCTACCATTATTAATGTCTCATCAGGAAAGATTTCCTCAATTTTCTCGTCCTCTTCATGATGTCCTCCTTCAAGTCTCGATAAGTGGTTCGCTACGACATTTTCTGCTCCCTTCTTGTATTTAATCTCAATGTTAAACTCTTGCTAGGGACTCTTAAGAATTATAAATTTCACTAGAAACGTCCAATGAGTTCTTTTCCTCTTTAGAAGGAAATGAGTTAATTTGGTCATTCGAGGTAATAGGAGTGAAAGATGGCTTAGCAAGAAAGTTAGTTAAATTCACCTCTAACCCTATAAATTCTTCAAAGGTACCTTTTTTTAAAAGTCCTCTATGTAGGTTTCGAAAGCTTCCCTTGTTGCTTCAATGTAGTTTTTCATTTGTAATTAACAACAATGAAATTCTCTATCAATGTATCATCCTCCCCTAACTTTAGTAATGGAACTACATCTAGAATTTCTTAATTTAAATACACTCCTACACAAATCCTCACATAGCCTATATGCCTTCTAGCAGTTATTGTTTATTCATATGAAGTGGTTTCCCAATGTAGCTTGTTAAGGAGCTTAATCCCTCATGGATTAGTATTCTAGATAGATGTTGTGAAACTTTACCTATAGGTGAACTTGTTTTCACATGACATCCTTTATATTGATCCTTCATTTTCAAACATGAAGAAAGAAAACTATTGTAATGTTAGGGTCCTTCCTCCATTATCTCATGAGCTCTCTCTTTTAAGGTGAATCTTATGAGAAACAAGTTATCCTCATTCAATAGAACATCTAAAAGGCATCTAGTTTTCTAATGTTTAAGAGACCAATGCTTCATAATAGGAAAGGCATGATGTTTATAAAGAAGAACCTTATTATTATGGAGCACTAAACATGCACACATTTTTTTGAGTGGATGTGAATTTCATTCTAACGAAAGATTAGATTAGATGTTGTCTTAATAGACATGTATTTCATTGATTATTACTTGCATTGTGGGCTAAATAAAAAGATTCAATAAAAAAGCTACCAGGGTATGGTAAAAGTCTTTGGTTTAAATTTGGCCATGCAAGATATGAACCAATTCATTAGTCAGACTTATTGAATATCCGGTTTTATCATTAATTTTTTACTTAAACAATTAAATATTTTATTTAATATGCATAATTTATAAACCTTATAATACATTTTAATTGTAAACTATTTATTAATAAGAAAATAATTTTAAAATATAATATCATTACAATAACATTGATATAATCTCTCATTATCTAATTGTATTAAGGATTAATTACAAAAAAATTTCAATTTTTATTCGATTTTATAATTATAGCTCGAACTTTAAAAGATAACAATTAAATATTTGAACTTTCATTTTTTTTTTTCAGATTTAGCACAACGTTATATCTTCATTAACGTAGTTGACTAAAAACAAAAGATCACGTTTCAGAATTTGTACAGAGAAGTGAAAGTAAATAAAGGAAGTGAGATGGTGAAGCTGTGTTAGTTTCTTCTGGTTTTTGTTTAAGTTTAGTTTTTGATCGGTTTTTGGGTATGTTGAGAGAGTAAATTTGTACAAAGAAGTGAAAGTAAACAGGGAAAGTGAGTTGGCGAAGCACGAGGATTAACCAACCCTAATTTACTCTTCTTTGGAGATTGTTTACGGAGATGGGTCTTAGCTCTAGAAGTTAGAGCTTTGGTTCCATAATTTGAAGTCTAAATTTCAACAAGTCTTTGGTCACTCTCTTGAAGTTTTGCATGTTCATTAGGTGTTTATCTTTCTCTTCCGATGCTTTCAAAAAGACTGCAGCTTTGAATTGATAATAATATTTTTGGATGTTTTCTGTGTTTTTCATGGAAAAAAAGATATTTTTTTTAATGTGGGTTTGATTCAAAACATTAAAAGAACATTTCTTTTTTGATGTCAAATGAAGTTTATGGGTATAAAAACTAAGCTTTCCTTTTGAATAAGTTGTTAACAGAGGAATCTTAATTTAATAAAATTTCAACTAAAAACTATGGCTTTATTTCATCTCTGATTTCACTCACTAATAGGATTTTCATGACTACCCTTTTGGTCATGAATGTGATTGGAGGCATTTTGGTACACGAGGACTCGTTTGGCTACATTAAGTCAGTGTCTACCATGCTAAGCATATGAGAGTTTTGTTCTTATGCCCATAGAAATGAATGAAAATAAATAAATTAATGAGTGAGAAAGAGTAATGAAAATATTATCATTGAGTTAAATTTGAAAAGATTAAAACTTTATACATTTAATGATCACTTTTTAAATGTCGGATTATAATATAATTGTAAAATTGAGTAAATTAGTTAATAGTTTACCGATTTAAAATCGTGTTATAATGGGCTTAAATTGTCTGGTGGTTTAAAGTTTTGAAACAGAGAGTGAGGCCCTTCATCTTCGGTCTCTTTCTCTTGTTAGCAAAATGGCGGGAACAAACTCCACGGCCCATCCCAACCCTTGATTTGGCGCCAAAATCCCTCATCATTTTAGCTCTTAGTCTCTCGTTAGTCGTCACTCGTCACCACAGAGCTGTTCTTCTTCGATCACAGCATAACAGTCATGGTGGGACCAGTGTACGATTTCCTTGCAAACCCTCTAGGAGCCGTTCGATTGACGTTCGAGAAGCAAATAGCTTTAGGCTCCGATCCCTCCACCTTCGATCTCAAGGATTGGGGCGTTGTCGACGTTTTCCATCACTTCCTCTTCAATCAGGCTTACCTCGCCCAGGTAACCGTCTCCTTGACTTAACGTCGTCAATTTCATCTTTTTGTTCTCATTTAATCGTTTTTCAAAGCATAGGTTCCGATACTCACTCCGTCAACTATAAGTCTGGTTCAACCCAACACTCTTGTTCGCTTTCGTGGAATGATACAAGATATGTTGGGAAATGAATTCTATGTTGGTGCTTTTAAGGTATGCCCTTCTTTTTCCCCACTTTTGTTCGTTTAAGTCATGTTCTACTTTTTCTTTTAATATTTTGCTTTTGTTCGCTAACAAATTTGTGGCACTGTTAAAGGATGGATCAGTTTGGAGGACCAACAAATTCATGGATGTTTCTCAGTTCCCTATGCCCCCTTCGCCTGATGTCCGAATTTGGGAACGTCGTTTGTTGTATTGTATTCCTGTGAGCTTTCTCTCTGCAGCCATTTTCTTTCTTCTCCATAGTTTGCTTTCCATTCTCCGATAGCTTTTTCTTATCAGTCATGCCACTAACTTTATTTCTGAACTTCTTGTTTTAAAAATTAAACATATGATAGAATCGCTGCCAACTATCTTCTCATGGGGTGAAATTGCTTCTTCAGAACTTGCTGTAAAATTATTAGTAAATGGCATCTTACCTATCAAATGCTAAGAGCCAACTGTTTCCTCGTGCTGCTCCTATAGGTTCCAGGTCTTAATACGTGGGCGGAATCTGCCTTTGAGCCAGCCATCAATGGATCCTTGGATTGGATATCAGATCAGAGAGATAAGCGGAGGAGAATGGACTTTGAAACCACTCATTGCAATGATTTCCACGTAATTTCTATTGCATTCAACTTTCTCTGTTCTTGAAGATTATTCTTTTTGGTTTATGATGATGTCATGGAGTAAAGCCTTCATTACACTGAGTTCGTCGTTACTTTGCTTCTCTTCATGTCCAATGGCAGGTCTCCGGTAATGAGTTTGACAATTTTCCTAGTGCAAAGAGGATGGTATGGAGAATTTGCTTTCTTTTTTTACTTTCATATTGTTTTTTTAGACCTGATATTTGATTTCTCAGTTTTATAAGTTTACGTGCCAGTGTTTATCGTTGGATATTTAGCTGTTGAATTGTAATTAGAACAACGGTTTCTTTGTTAGCATGGTGTGGTTATGTGCTTCTAAAAATACCAAACTTATTGCCCGAATTTTTTCTTTGCTAGAGAGACGACGGCAAACCTTCTCCATCTTCACAATCTCAAGACCACAAAACTGAGGGTGCATTTTCAAGTATAACTTGGCCGGCACAGGCTGACAAGGATTCTCTTCCGTGTCTTGTGAAAGTAATTAATCAATTTCATATTAAAGCTCTTGGTCATGGACTTGAGGCCCTGCACCTTGTTTTCCATGTCAAGTAATAAACTCGGTAATTGCTGTGCAGATTTATAACTCTCCAGAGTCCGATCTTAAGCTAAATGATATCTTTGAATTTATTGGGATCCTTACCTTTGATAAAGAGCTTACTGAGGAGGAGAAGTATGATAATGAGTGCTCTGATGATATGTGTATTCATCTGCCACCCACCAAGGTATTGATGTTTTTCGGTATCCTCAGTAAGACTAACAATATTAGCGTGAATGCATATGGTTAAAGATTCTAGTTACAGATCAACTTATTGAGTCTGATAATCAGATCAACTTATTGAGTCTGATATTCTTTACCATCTGTGAATAAGAAATTAGCAAAATCTTATATATTTCTTGTTATTGAGGTACATTCTCTAAATTATTAATGCAGCATTGCCCTTTTTCCTCTTTGGTCCAGGTGCCTCGGCTCCACTGTATTATTCATAGGAAGCTTGCTCTCAATGACTTTTTGCATAATCCCCCTCAAATAGAGGTAATATTTATGTCAACTCATTCTTTATTAACCACCATGTTATCTGAAATGATTGTTTTATACTTATTCTTCCAAGTCTCATTTAGTTTATAGACTGATTACAATTTATGTCCATTTGAATCAACAGCCAAAGCCCCATTTAGTCAAAGATACGAGGCAAGCTCTAGTAAAGCATATTACAGCTATTCTTGGCAATGATGAAGTCGCTGCTCATTTTGCTTTGTTGCATCTTCTATCCCGGGTATATGGTTTTCCTTTATGTTGATAATTTCCCACATATTGTTGGTCTCAAAATTCATGCTGACAGTTGCTGTTTCTGTTCTATACTTATCTTATTCATCACTTCATTTATTTTCCACATCTTTTCTGCCTCTGGCTCGGGAAAATGATGATTCTTTTGGAAGTAGGTACATGCTAGAGTTGATAATGTTGCTGTCGGGAAGCTTTCACTAAACCTCACTTGTTTGAACAAGGAGAGTGCCCATCTGTTTGGCAATCGACTTCGAACTGCTATTGAAAATCTCCTACCATTTACACATTGTATACCCCTCACTGTGGAATACCTTAACAAAGCTTCCTTTGCACCCCAAAAGGATTACGAGACAAATAGGTAGCTAGTTTTTTTTTTCTTCAATGACATTGCTCAGTTGTAGATTCACTTGTTATGCAGTAAGTTATTTGTATAGATTTCTAACTGGTGTCTTGATGTTTCAGACTGATACCTGGAGTTCTGCAGCTAGCCGAGGGTTCTCACTTGATCATTGATGAAACCCAATTGGAAACAGGAATACTCAGCTCTGTTGGCGTTGAGAATGCAAAGTTGCTAAAAGATCTTGTAGAGCTGCAAAAGGTGATATTCATCTATGCTGATATGCCTGAACAATTAATGAAGAGGTTCTGGTTGATCTGCATGACTGGTTCAATAAATACCCCTTGAAGTTGACATATGTCATTCAATTGTGTCTATCCCAGGTTGAATATGATTTCAAATACTATAAGATGGAGATGGCAACTGATGTCCAATTGCTGGTATTGTCTGAAGGGAAATCAAACATCATGCCAGCTGATGTAATCATACCACTTCTACCTTCTCCAATAAATTCTTCAGAAGTGGTATCTACTGAAGCAGTTGAAGCCTGGAGATGGTACTTGGCGACTGTCAGATCATTGTCCCATAATATTGAGTCAGAAATGCAGAAGGTTTGAACTTAAATTGAACAGCCTAAAGTTTATATATTAGCTCTGAATTTAGGCTACTTTCCTGGACTGATTACAACTGCATCTGACTGTTTCCTAGTTATGCTTTATGATGCTAGTTGTGTGGTTTCTAATCACCAGAAAGTTGTATGAACTTCTTGTGGCTGCAAGATCCAACTTTCAAACCATTGTGCTGATGTTTACAGGTGGTGGAAAATGACTTGGTTGCTGCAAGACAAGCAGATCGAAGCTTAGGCAGTCAAGATTTCAGTAGGTAAGAAGCTTGGAAAAATTACTTGAAGCTCCCATTGAATTTCACTGGTTTGGTCCTCAAGGAGATTTACAGCCTTCTCTTCATTTGCATACAGATGGCTGACAATGGGGCGCCTAATGTCCGCAAGCTTTGGTGAAACCTCCCTTTCGCTGGATCACTGGCAAATGGTCAAGGAGCTGGAGAGGCAACGGAGGGAGAGACTAAAGTCCAACATTATTTCTTTCTGTTAATAGCATTGACCAATGTCTGGAATACGGGGCTACTTTGTTTTGTGGTATAATTTATTCCGATTCTGGGTACATTCTCCAGTACAAAGTTCAAGAACGCGGGGCGTCTTGATTTTGAGAAATATCCCAATGGTGTGAAGCAATTTTTTTTGCTAGCAATAGACGAATGAGGAGTGTGCAATTAGGTTCGCTAGGAAATGAGGTAATCAAAGGGCAACGCTTCAATGTGCGTAAAACTATAATGTTAATGGTATAATGCATAATCTAGTTCGAGTAAGCTTGAAATTCAATTGATGTATGGGAAAGTAGCAAATGAAGTATCCAAAGTGCATTTATACGTATCTAGAAGCTGAACACACAAATTCAATGTAATGGCAACCTTGGCTGCGACGTGTGACAATTAGGGGCGGAAAAGCGTTACATCGTTCCGATTCCGATGAATATAAGGGTCGGTTAATTTTCTTGTCTTTTTGTGGGCTAAAAGTTCAAATTAGGGCATAACTTTTTTGAGGTTGATCATTTTAGAAATTAAACTTGAAATCAGCTCAATAAAGGACTATAATTTTACGAGTTTGCTCAATTTAAGACTTTTTTGATAAAAATTAGGACGTGTTTACACGCGCCGTTATATACAGGTTAATTAGTGTTTAGATTTCACGTTAATAAACCTAATTTATTGTCCAGGTCAGGTGGAATTTAAGAAAAAATAATTAATTTTGTTTAAATTTGGACTTAAACAACAAAAAACTCTTCAACTCTAAAATCGTTGATGAACACATGTTTCACTCTCTTTTTCTTCTCTCAGTTATGCCTTCACTCCAATCCCTAGATGCATCATCGCTTGTGTCTTTTTGGTAGTGTGAGTGTGAGATCTCTCTTTTGACATTGGAGGTGAATGGGCAGTAAGACTTTTGGAGATCTGAAACATACATGTACCATTATTGAAGACCGAAGTAGGTAATGAAAGTCGTGCTCCTTTCTAATTTTTGTATATAAATTTATGATGTTTTAATATCACTTTATTCCTTTGCCCTAACAATGTTACATTTACGTAAATTATTTTATCTTCTTTAAATGAGTTTGATTATTGGGTTGAATAGCGTGTAGACGATAATTGTTTTTAATGTATAATTCTATTATACATTTGTATATAGAATATGATCAAGTTTTCTTTTCCCTATGTACTTGATATTGTACGTAGGATATAATTTGTGTTACTTGGTTTAGTTTCGCTGGTGGTTATCTATATTTTGATATTCTCTATGCGCTGGGTTCAAGATTAAATATGACATTCATAGAAGAGATGCAGATTATTCGAAGCAAACAGATTCAATTCTACAGACATCATTTAGCTGTCAATGGATGCACCATCAACATTATAGCATTGCGCTATAATACTTGAGAATGAGCTCAAATAGTAGATCTTCAAGGTAATGAGGTTGATTAGAGGATTCAATTTGGTTGTGATTTTGTGTTGGGTTGGAAATTTTTAAATTTTCAACTTTGGCTGTAGAGGGACACGTTCTAAACTTAATATGAGGTCATACAAGCTAATCTCTTCAACTTACCCAATTGAATGGGACTATGACGGAGAGGCTAAATATTGTTACTGTAACTTGAAAGCACCTAGATGGACTTCATGGACTGATGAAAATCCATGAAGAAGGTTTTATGGCTGTTGACTATTTTCGATAATTTCGGTACATTTTTATTTTGTTTTAGCTAAAAATGTTCATATATTTCACTAACAAATTATTGCTTTTTCTTTGATGGTAGAGTGAAAATGTTTGTGAATTTCATGAATGGCATGATCAAAGATTTTGTCCAAGAGCAAGACAGATTATTTTAGAGCTAAAAAATAGAGAGAAGATGCTATATCGTCAAAATAATCTATTAAAGGTAGAAGTGACAAAGTTAAGAGAGAATACAGTAGATGTTTTGCAAGCTGAAAGAATTGCAGAAAATTTAAAGTTGAAGAATAAGTTAGTTGCCACGAGGACTAGTTATGAAACATATTCAGCAAAGTGTTGGAAATGGTTTGCTTGTTTAAGCTTGTGTTTAGTATTTTTGCTTATATTTATTAGTCTAAATAATGAAAGCAAAAAAGGCAATACTTGTACCTTTAAAGCCTTACTTGGTAATGGTTTGATGTACTAGAACAATGTGTAAATATTCTTCACCTATCCTGATGTTGGAAAGTGCAAAGTGTTAAATGTTTTAACATCTATTGTATTACTAATTTGATGTTCTTGCCCAAACAGGTTTCATGTTTTATGTACTAAACTAAACATGTTTGATGTACTAGCCTAAAGATGTTTGATATTTCAACATTTGGTAAGGAAGATTAGTGACAAAATAGGATCTTTAATCAATAGAGATGAAGTATTCGTTAGTAGTCAAAAGGAGTTAAAAGAGGTAGCAATTGACAGCTCTAAAAATGTTATCCGTATTTTACTTCCAATCCAATGATTAACACAACTGTTAAGTTGTTTTATAAGTCATCAAATTATTAATGAGGAGACAAAAATGTTTAATAGACCTGTAATTCCAACTGAGGCTGTATTAACAATGTACATGTTGTACCAGAAATCAGTTGTCAATGAAAATGAAAAAACCTAAAACAAATGCAATACACACTGATTAGAAAATAAAGGAAACCAACACTTGACTACACAAAATTGATCATCTCTTTCCATCTATAGACTTTAAGCTTTTCCTGAAAAATCTAAAAATATTGCAAAGAATTTGGCAATTCCAACCAAGCTTCCATCACTCTTCCATCACCCTCGGTAACCCATTCATGAACTTTAACAAAAAGGAAAAAACATACAAGAAATGAAATTAAAACTAAAATTAGAAGTTATTGCATTCATTGCTTAATAAAATTAATCCCAACAACATCCTTACAATCTATTGTTGTTCAGTTTACAAATATCACAAAATAGTTCAGTTCACTAACAATTAAATGTTAAGTTTACATTTTTTCCTTTCCCTTTGAAGATGTAGTTTGACTTTGTTGACTTGGATTCACATGCGCAATAACAGCTTCCTTGCTCTTTATTGATTTTTGCCTAAGGTTTAGTAGTCTTTGACTTCTCCTTCTAGGTTGTAGATAAAATTCAAATATTTGTTAAGTTGTATGAATTAATTAATTTTACGTAAGAATGCAAAAATTTTACACTTACATTTAGTATTTGCAACCCTGTGGTTTCATTTGTGTATACCCCCATCTCTTCCATCTGTTTCTTGATCTTCCAATTTACTTCTTGTTAAAGAGAAAAGTATGTGACAGGCCTTTTTGCTATAATTTTTGTTTGAGAATTTGGACTACATCTGCCAGCTGCCAACATTTTCAATCTGCTTCCATCATCGCAACACTATAATCAGGCCCTCTTCTCCCTTTGGTTTGGTTCTTGGCGATGACCTTTGAAGATGTACAGATATTTATTGTTGTTTTTGAAGCACCTCCAGGTGTTGGGAGAATAACTGAGGCCATTGCATTTGCACTCCTACTCACATGAGCAGTACTTGAGGTGTTGGCAGTACTTGAAGCAATTGTGGCACCAGCAGATATAGACACAGTAATAGAGGCAGAGGCAGAAGCAGAAGCAAAAGCAGAGGCTTTTGCTCTTCTTTTACCTTTGTTTCCCCTTTCAGTGTTGGATGCAAATTTAGAGGCACTTACTAGGTTGTCAGTATTGGTTTCAATTGCAGATATGTTTTCTGAGGTTAACGGTGAGTTTGTTGTGTGTTGCTCTATATGAAAATCCGTTGACTAGTCTGGGTTCGGATTTTAAAACTGGACTGGAACCTACGATTGATAATAGTGATAACAAAATAAAAAAAATCTAAAAGATTACCACTACTATGGAAAAGAATCTTAGCTGTACCATAAAAAGACAAAACAACTTAGAAATCACCTCTCGACCCCTTCCAAGGACAACCTTTTTTGTGGTGTCCTTCTATATGGCAGTAGCTACATATAATGATCATGCCTCTCCTAGACATGTGGTCAACAATTTACTTTTTGTTTACTTTTGTATTCTTTAGAGACTCATCAATGCTTTTTTGGCTAGTTATTTTGGGCCTACTAGGCCCTTATTTGAATTATGGTGGCCTAATAGTTTCTTCATTACTACCGGGTCAGTCCTTCATACCAAGCATTGGTTGAATTGCCTTACCATATGCTTTCACATATTTAGTCTTCCATAACCAACTAGAAGTGTTTTCTTCAATATTAACCCTACTGTCTCTAATAGCACATATGGCATGTGCACAAGAAATGCTAGAGAGGGTATATCTCCTACATGAACATATTTTGTTCTGAAGCCTCATCACATATTTGTTCTGTCTATGATCAATCTCATACCCTCCTCTATTATGATGCACTGAACAATGTTGAGCAATCATGGCACTCTTCTCAATTGCTTCCCATATTCTTGGCCCTAAATTACCCTTCCACTTGGCAGCCTCTTTCCTTTTTCTCACAATTCTTTTCATCAATTCTCTTTTAAGATGATCAAATAACCCTAAAAATGACATTTTCCTTGCATCAACCGAAGTCTTATTTAAGGCCTCACATAAGTTATTGTCAACCAACTCAATTATAGAATCTTCCCTCTGGAAAGCTCGACACCATTGCTATACTAGTGCATAACTCTCAATATCTTTTGCTGCTCTTTGGTTCTTGGCTTCGAGCTTATTCAAATTTTCTTCATATTCCCTTACTGTGAAGGATTTTGCAATTTTTCAAAAGTGCTCCTTCATCTCTTCCCCTTTATGTCCTTTTCCATGCCAATTGACATAAACATGTCTAGCATAAACATGCTTAGCATCTACATATTTCATAACAATTACACTCTCAATGAAAGTAAAAACAAGATTAATGTGAAACTTTTACCTTTTGTTGGTCAGTCATTATAGTCTAACCAATTATGGAGCCCAAGTGAGGTAAATCTTCTTTTAGTCTTTCAATGAACCACTTCCATTTGACTGTCGACTTAACTTCAACCATAGCCCAAGCAACAGGAAACATTTTCTTATTTCCATATCTTCCCACAGCACATAAAAGTTTACCCTTAGTTTTGGTTTTCAGCCAACATCTATCTAAGCTAAGAAAATGCCTGCATCCATGCCTAAACCCATGTTTAATAGCTTCTAAGCATATATACATTCTTTCAGATACAGGTGGAGATGTTGGAATTGGTTAAGACACTGTCAATGTAACAGTGCTTCCTAGGTTGGTCTGCCTAATTACTTCAGCATAAGAGCAAAGCTTTCCAAACTCTTCTTCAACGTTAATCTTAAGACTGTCTACTATTTTTTTCTTTGCTCTTCTCACCATACTCATGGATACTTCAACACCTAAACAATCCTTAACGTAAAATTTTAAATCTTCATTCTTCAAAAATGGCTCCCTTTTAAGCTTATCCTTCAACAAGTCAGCTAAGATGTTGGTGTTCATCCTAAGATTTGTATATACCCTATTACAGTCATGATTGTTCCTAAATTTTCTAACTTGAAATGACTGCAGTTTCCTATCAATGCTCCATATATATACCAAGTGCAGTTCTCTATCCTACATTTACCTTGGAAAAAGTTGGGCTTATTTTTATAAATATGACAACCCTCTTTGTTTTGATGGACAACAAACTCACTGCACGCTTAAATTGCCAGTGATTAAGAAAAATCATCCTTAATTCAATGTAAGGCTCAGCTGAATTTTCATCATAAACAGGGTATTTCCTTTTCGTCCTAGTAGCATCATCTACCATATCATCTACATCACTAACAAGTTCTCCATATTCATCACTGCCATAATATTTAGACAAAACTACCTCATCTTCATCATTTGCATCACCTGCATCAGCTTTATGTGGTCCATTATCTTCATTCGGACCATTACCTTCATCTCTTTACTCTAAATCCTCTTTAATATCTTCATCCAGACTATTATCTTCATCTCCTTGCTCTAAATCCTCTTCAACATCTTCATCCGAACCATTACTTTCATCTCCTTGCTCTAAATCCTCTTCATCCTCTTCAACCTCCATATTTATATCATCTTCATTCTCCATATCTGCATCATTTTCATCCTCCACATTTTGCACATTATCTAAATTACTTACATTACCTCCAAACCTTCATTATTAACATCCTCACCATTGTCTTTAACTACATTACCCTGATTAACCTTATTATATTCATCCTCAATCACTTCAACAAGGCTATCCACACCATGTTCAATATAAATATCAATACCACCCGTACCCATCATCTAACTAACCATATCTAACACACTAGCATCATCTTGTACAACTCTTAAACTATTATATAGTTCAAAACCAGGCATAAGATAAAATATCTTTTTCACATTGTTATACCCACTTCTCTTACATGCATCAACCAGTTCAAAATAGTTTAGTAAGTCAGGATTAAATTCAATTTCATCCATAAAATAACCCTCATACATAACATTATCACTCATATTAACAAAACATTCTGCATGGTGAAACTGCAGAGTTACTTCATCAAATGTCATTCTATCAAACTGAAAAAACCAACTCCAGGAAAACGAAAACATTCAATCAGAATGTTGAAAGGAAACGCTGAAGTGAAAGTGAAAAATTCAAGCCTAGCATAGCATATGATGCTTAACATAGTCATAACAATTCCATCAAACAACTTACTAAGTTCTATTAATTAAGGTACGTGGCATTATTTATACCTGTGAATCGAGAAACATGTTCTCGTTGTGGCTCCTAAGCTCGTGAAAATTTTCACTTATAAGCCTCATGGAAACTGCATCACTATTTTCCAGCCTATATACCTTCCTAATGGTTTATTATGCCTCAGTGTTTAAATAATATCCATATTAAATACAATCCTTATTCAATTCAATTATTACATCAACTTTAAATTACTAGTAATTAGAGTCTTTCAGATTTAAGTTACTACTAGAATAACAAAATCAGAACTTTATGTTATCATCAATGATAGTCAGAGT
>JANIIA010000192.1:19575555-19594720 GCA_027478495.1 Erythroxylum alaternifolium
GTCTTTGGATTTCCCATCAATTCCTATGATAGTCCCTAAAATGGACTCACAAATGTTTTTCTCAATATGCATGACATTAAGATTGTGTCTCAATAGTAATTCCTTCCAATATGGCAAGTTGAAAACTATGCTTTTTTTGGGTCTAATTTAGTTCGAGATCATTTCTCTTACACTTTCTATTACTTAGGTGTTTTCTAAGTGTAATGTTACCCAAATGTGACAGCCAGTAAACAATATCATCACCGGACAACTACATTGGAGGTTCACCTAACTCTACTGTACCATTAAACTGCTTACTTCTTCAACATCTATACCCATGTTCCAAATAACGACGATGACCCATATAAAATATTTTTCTTCGTATCCTTTTTAAATATGTTTAATGGTTACACACAAGACAAGCCATATACCTTTTAGTGCTCCACCTAGGGAAATTCCCATAAGCTGGGAAATCATTTATAGTCTACAAAATAACAGCATGCATTATAAATGTTTTGCCTTCAATAACATCAAAAGTTTGTAATCCAAATTTCCATAAATCATTTAAGCCATCAATTAATGGTTGCTTGTATACATCGATGTCCTTACCAGGAGCAGTAGGTCCTGGTAAGAAAAGACAAAAACATAAAAGGTTCCTTTACACACTTCCATAGAGGCAAATTTTATAGGAGTAGAATCACTGGTCATATGCTATATGAAATACTTATATTACCGAAATGACTAAATCCATTCGAGGCCAATCCAAGTAAAACATTACGAAAATCTTGTCTAAACCATGGAAACTTTCGATCAAGATCTTTCCATGCCATTGAGTCTGTTAGATGATGCATAATGTTATCATCAATGTGTTTCTCTATATGCCACCTTATATCTATGACTATGTTTTTTGACATAACATTTCTTTGTAATTATGGTTTAATAGGAAAGTATCGAAGAATTTTATTCAGTATCTTTTTCCCCTCTCCCATCATCCGTCTACCACCTTAATGTACCATAAATAGGACACTCCTAAAGATATTTTCTTTCCTTCAAAAAAAGAACACAGTCATACTGTAACACCCCACTCCCGCTGGACCCGAACCCGATATCGATAGTGATATCCAAATCTGCGCCCCGCGAGGGTGGCATGTCACATCACTTAACACTTAAACTTCAATATACATTTTTTTAAACCACAAACTGAAAAGCAATAACCAAAATACCGGGAAATGTCATGAATGCATGTACAGAGATTTTCATGTGCAAAAGTCACTGTTCACAAATGCATGAGCATGGGATGTGTTTTCCTAATTTCTCATGTGTACCCGTTTTTATAATTCAACCCGTTATATGGAAACGGGATGTTACACATGCTTAGAAACATGAATTGAAATATATCCCAATCCAAGGTCCCTTAATAGTTTCTTTGCATCATAGTAAGATTTTGGCAACTTGTGTCCAATAGGTAATGCATCATTTAGTAAGTCAATTAACATGCCAAAGGACTTGTTACTCCATTTGTTATAAACCTTTAAATGCAACAACTTCATAATAAATGATAGTTGTGAGAAATTAGAGTACCTCGGATATAATTGTTCTTTAGCAACTTTCAATGACTTCCCAAAATTATCTTATGTAATACTACCTATTATGTTAGGCATTCTTGTTTTATTCATAGTCTCCATATAATTCTGACAATTGTCTAACATCTCGTCAATCCCATCATCACCATCATCATTCACATTACAATCATCAACATCATTATTGTAACTGTCATCATAACATTTACCGCCACTTCTACCATAACTTGCTTCCTTACGTTCACCATGACAAAGCTATAAAGTATCGAATTTGTCTATGCCTCAGATCAGCAAGTGATTATATACCACATATTGACTTTGAAGTCGACATTTAAGTAATCGATGTATGGACAATGAATACTACATTCATCACCCATTTGATCTTTTACAAATTGCATGAAACTCTTAACTCCTTCTACGTATTTAGTTGACCATTTTTAATGACATATCCAACTCTTATCCATTTAGCCATATAATAAAATAAGCTAATTAAGTTATTACATGTATTTTTCGTTTAATATTACATTAAAAAACCTATGTATTTAAGATACATGGTGTTGTTTACTATCCACTCAACAATGTTGTTTCAGTTCATATGCACCAATTACGTGAACGATATACATCAAAATGAAATGACAATCAATATATAAAACAATTAATTAACAAGCTAATTAGTAAGATGATTACTACTTATTTGCAATAACAATAATGGTTACTACTAATTTGCATTAACAACAGTTGTTTTGGTTGAACATGTGGTAGGCAGGGAGAATATACCTGAAGATGCCACACAAATTATGTTATTTTGGCTCCAATTAAACAAAGGAACATAGAATCTGCAAATAAACCCTATACACAATCACCAACTAAATACAAAATTTCTTCTTTATGGTACTATAAAAACATATTTAAGGCACAATAAAGGATGTTGAACAATTTGATAAAGTATTTTAAAAGGTAAAAGATCTCTTACACACCAAACAATCACTTTAACCTATAGATGTATATATTCAAAAAGTATATTCTCATAGATGTATACATTTAAGAAGTGAGCATTCACTATTCCTAAATGTATACATTCAAGAAGTGGGCATAAATTTTAAATTTTATCTATTTATTTAGTTAATATTTTCATTTTTTATAAGTTATAAGTACAATCACAATCATCATCTTCATCCAGAGAAATGAAGATGAAGGATTAACTCATTATTATAAATAAATCATTTGTGGGCTATCTCATTCTTAGCTTCTTAACTTTTTTCTTGAGCTATTTAAATCATCCCATGTCACTTTAATTGTATTAATAATCTTCCTTATTTCTTTTATATCTTTTTGTATATATTTCTTGAAAATTTGAGATTTAGACTTAGTATACCTTTATTCCATGTTGATGCTGAACCTATGTTAATGTAGTTATATAATAAAACATATGGGTGGATGGTATAACTAATGCATATGATGTTATAATGATTCCATATATTTAACGTGGCCTTTCTTTTTTATTTTAATAGTTACTTTTGACCTTTCCAATAAATGACTATGCTTAAGATTTTTAATTATGAAATAGGAGAATATAGTTGATGCTAGGATGATTGAATGATGCTTAGGTATAATTGTAGCAGTATTTACTTTAAAGGCACCGAAAATTAATGGATTATTGTCAAAAACTAAAGAAACTAACCGTGAGTATTTTTGCACAATAATTTTTCATCTTCAAAGCATTGCTTAAAGTAAGCAGATAAAATAGAAGGGACTAGTAAAAATTACATTTTAAAAAATTATAAACATTATGAAGATAAAATGAACTAATAAAATTAGTAGATAAAAATAAGATCATTATAAGACTCTTCCAGCAAGGTTTTCCATAACACTCTTCAACTCCTCTAGGCTTTATCGAACCAATCAACATGAACATTTATATACCATTATTACAAAAGACCACAACATTTATAAACTCAAAACTTGTTCAGGACTTTTTTTGAACACCTTATGGGCAAGTAAATTTTAACTTAAGAATATAAAACTATCATCTGTTTTCCCTTTCTTTAACAACAACAACAACACAACTTCTGCGTAACTCAACCATTATCATCACCAATAAATGCAAAAAAATAAAAAAGAAACTCAAAACATAACACAAACACATCATACTGTTTTTGACTTCAATAACACAACAAAATATCCAATCAACATAACTCACCAAATGAAGAGGGCAAGTGCACGAAGAAGATTCTTTGTTGTTGTTCCAAGATAGAGGAGAAGATAGGGCATTTGGTGTTTTGAGAAAAGAAGGACTCATTTAAGCGCTGTCCAATTTGGGGGGAAGAGAGGGGCTAGCGTCTGTGTTTAAACAGACACTAGGACGATAGGACAATGTCGTTTGTCGTCGCACGAACGACATCGTCCTAGCGTCTGTTTAATTTTTCTCATTTGGCACATTTGGTGACGAATCTACATTTCGTTGCCAAATGTTAAATGTTTGCTACAAAAATAAAATAGCGTCATAAGTTGTATAACATTTTGCTGCCAAATTGATAAATCATTGCCAATACTAAACCTTATACCTTTTTTGATGATCAAAACTATCGTCGCCTATCACTCCAATTTCACTACCAATTATACACAACGTTGCCAAAACCCAATTATTTTCTTTACGTCCTTAATTTTCTTAATTGATTAACATATATGAGTTTTTCTTATTACCAATAACAAAATGAAAAATTTTTCTTTTACAGTTACATATGTAGTTGTTCTTGATTTGCTTAATTTAATCTTTATTTTTAATTTGGTGGATAAACAAAAAAAGGGGAAATTTTTAAAAAGTTGTATCTTCTTTTTGTTATTAGTTGAATTAATAAAGATTGTAAGCTACATTTCATTTAAACCAAATTCATCACTAATATGACAACATATACCCTTTAGCCCTTAATCTACCATTAACCTTATTATTTTTATAAAAAGATACATTTAATTTAAATATCTGAGAGTTTTTGAGATGAAGTAATTTTTATCACAAAAGACCATTTTCGCGACTAACCACCATACTTAGTCGCAAATGGTAGACAATTTGCTACCAAATTTTGACATTGTGGCTGAAAACTGAAGCAATCTTTTTACTTTCTTAATTTTCTTAATTTATTAATATATATGAGGTATTCCTAATACATCATACAAAATGTTAAATTAATCTTCTCACTTATATAAGCAATTGTTGTTCATTTGCTTACTTTTTGGGAATGACTAATCTTTAATTTTAATTTTTTAGAAATAACTTTCTAATTATATTACTATTTCTTGTTAAATTATTATAATTTAGTTTTTCTAAATTACAATAATTAAAATGTATAATTTTTTGGAATATGTTTTTTGAAATTATAAGAATAAAAATTATAATTTTTTGAAAATTGTAAGTCAATTATAATTTATTTGAACGATCAATAAATTAATTTGCAAATAGTTGTTAATTGAATAATTTAATTTTTAATTCAAATTATGATTTATTTGGAATAGGAAAATAAATTTATTAAAAATTATTTATAAACTCGCGGGCTTTGGCGACGATCTATGTATTAGTCACTACATTTGACATTTATCGACCAAATACAATAGATCGTAGCAAATTAATTAATACTACTTCCAAAAAATTACAGTAAACAATAAAGGACATCGTTTACCTAAACAAGAAAAACAACGTCATTTTATATTAGGTTTTCAACGACAACTAAAATAAAAGGCTACTCCATTCTCATTTAAGCTATCAACATTTCTCAAAATCCTCTTTTTTTTGTTTAGGTTCTATATTGTGGTCATCGTCGTCTAAGAACCATTATTAGCTGAATCGATATTATTCTTTTGTTCTATTTTCATCAACGAAGTTGTGATAAGTTTAACTTATACCTTTAGGTGTTTATTGTGAGTTCTTAATTATGCATTTGATATATGAGTTGTGTTTATAGTTGTGTTTCGAACATAATTTACTGTCTATATAGGTTGGCTTCTTCCCAATGACCTTTAATGCTTCTCTCATCAAAGCTTCATAATTTTTTGATGAAAAGTCTTCAAGAGTATTTTACTTTAATTTATTTCCATTAATAGTAATATAGCTCAATATAGATAATACTATATTTCTATACATCAAGAACATAGTCATGTCTATTCTACTTTAAATTCTAAATTTTGCATGTGATATAAAATACACAATAGATTTCTGAAATTTTAGTGAGGGTAACTTTCATATCATTAGGCACATTGAAGATGTATAAGTGCTAAACTGGACTACTTTCACTTATCATTGAAATTGGAGTTGAACATATGATTATTTTATTCTAAATCGACATTTGTAGAATATCCCTCTTAACATTATTAATTAAGGAATGTCAACATGATGACTAGTTCCAGATGGACCAAATTCATTCTGTTGGGAGGAATGTAGCAAAATTGTCCTTACTGAAAAAATAAACAATGTAAAAAAAATCTCCACTTTATACACTAATCATTATTTTCCTTCCATAGCTGATCTTATACTTCAAGGTGTTTAGTATCATCCAAACAACGTCACTTTCCTTATTATGTACATCTTATTTCCTTTTATGAAGCTATTATATATATTCACATTTGATGGTATATAATACATGTCGTTTTAAGTTTCTTTGAGTCTCGACAATGACATGTATGCCCATGGAGGTAGGGGCAATGTCACAACAGTCTGTACAGGATTAGGGAAATAAGTTGTTTTGGAAAATTTGTCAATTCCACAGACTTCGTCTGCTCATTCACATATGCATGTCACTCAAATCTCGGTTCATTTAACGGTTTACTAATCTGACAATATCTAAGTTCTATACTGATTATGTTTTAGGTAAACCGTTTCGTATTGGCAGTTCATCTGGCGAACTTGTCTTCCATACTAAATCTAGTGGCTCGTTCACTGTATCTTCTACAAGTTTAGCTATAGCAGAAAAGTTGTTACAAGAGAGTGAGAAAAACCCTACACCTAAGGGAAGTACTATTACTGTTTCAATTGGTGCCTTCGAACGTGCAAAGACTCTTCTTGAGAATCTAGACATCGGGAACTCATTTACCTTTCCCGACTCTCATGTCACTTGGAATCCAAATAAAGAATTATATTATTGTCATTTATCGATGCAATCAACGGGACTCAGCTTTAAAGTTTATTTATTGTTGTATCTGTAACAATTTCTCAAACAACCTCTCTACTAGTTAGGGGTCAAGCTGTGCACTATTAAATGTGGATTGTTATTATTCTGGTTCTATGACTATATGAATTGTTAAGCTTTTAATTCAAAGTTTGTACTACTCCATCTATCATATTATTATATTGATAAATTATTTAAATTTTTAATAACAAATTTTTGCAATGTCAGTAAATATTACTAATTAATTATTACTATTGTTTAACGCTTAAAATTATGTTGTGTTTTTTTCAATAATACGTTGTAAGCATTCAAAACAAATCTTCAATAAAATATATCTTAACTATAATAGATTATAAAAATGTTAATTTAAAAGTTTTGGAAATTGTCAACCATTTAATGACGATTTACAAATTTCGTTGTCAAATATAGACCTTTTGGTAACGCTTAAAAATATCGTCGCTAAATGACAACTTTTGGCGATAATGTCAAAATCGTAGCAAAAAATCAAACGTCTTTTTACTGACAATTTCGCATAATTATCGCCCATTGTGACTCTTTGGTGACGATTTCCAAGATTAGTTACCAAATGTTTGACAAACTATAGTGACTATTTATATAAAGCGTCACCATAAGTATATTTAACGACGAATATCTGAAATTGTCACCCATTGTGCACCATTTTGTGATGATTCTTTTTGATCGTAACTAAATGTTCAGCATTTTGCGACGATTTTTGTTATTTGTCACAAAATGTTTTCCCTTTTGCACTCTTTTCTGTTTGGTCACTAAATCCTTACTTTTAATGACGATTTTGTAAAATCATCGCGAATTGTGATTTTTGGCGATGATCTTTTTAACCTTACTAAATGTACTGTTTGTTGTAGTGTCAAGTTAGACTTAACTAAAGTCTAAAAAATTTTATGATTAAATATAAGATATTTAATAAATAAAAACCCATATAAAATACTAGATCTTATTTGAGTGAATTGCTATTTAATTATATATCATTCTAATTAAAATTTAAGTAAATTTATAATAATATTTTAATTAAATAATTAAAAGGACGAAACTATATTATCAATAAGTTTAAACTCTGAACAAGTTAGCAACTCTTATCTACCTCTCTCTACATTACTTATAAAGTTCTCTCAACTAATTTATGTAGATAACAATACAGGTCAGACACATTTACGGTTACGATAGTCGTAATGAACCAATTTTTAAAACTATTTAAAAAATTAAGAAAAAGATTAATTACGGCAGGAATTTATGATTCATGATTGTTATGTTTATATATTAAACATATTATAAAATTTAAGGTGATCTTAAATTTAAAAAATTTAAATAAAACATTTTGTTATTATTCTCAAGATCAAATCATGCCTTAATTTTCTAACATTGCGCAGGTCCATATAACCGAAAACATCAAAACTTTAATTGGCAAGGGTGCATCTGACCAATAAAATCCGCAATGAAATCGTTCATCCACCGTTAACGAGAAACTTCAAGAACAAAGTGGTAATCCAAAAAACTAACCAACCAAGATCATGGTGATACTCGTAGGGGTTTCTCACCGTACTTTTCATGGCTGTATTATATAATTTGGAAGCGTAAATGTATAACACTTTATAAGTGCACTTTCTGCTTTGTTCCCTTCTCAGTTGGGTAAAAATGTGTAATAATTTAGATTAAGAAAGATCAAAAAATTCGATTACTCTTTTGCACGCATGTGCCTCAAATTCTCCACATTTGATGGCTACACAAAGCTTAGAAGAAGGACCAAAATGATAATATATATAGGCCCCAAAACACTTGGGACTGAAGTGAAAGAGAATCAATGATGAGAGAATCCAAAGAAACACGTGTTATTACTTGCAAACCACGGGTTTTGAGAGCTTTTGATTTGAGATGCACTTAACTTTGTTGGAGAGTGGTGACACGTTATGTAATGTTATGTTCCGTGTCTGAAACAACAAAGGTCAGGCAAAGAATAAGTTCCTTTTTTCTTTTTTAATAATCTCTGAAGGGTTGATTGGTACGCAGGAGTATCCTTCTCTTTTGTTTGCCATGAAACCCCAAAAATAAAACAAAAGAAAAGCGGAAGTTGAGAATAATCTCTTTCACAAATGTAGCCCTTTTACATGCCCCAGTTCACAATTCACCCAACAAAGAATGATTCTTCAAAAATTATACATATGAATATTTCAGACATCCATCTCTATTCTCGTTAATCTTGGGGGCTACGTGTTTGGTTAGAGCCCATAAAGTCATTCATTCACTCCTTTAACTGGATTAGTTAGTTAAAGATGCCTCTAATTAATGACTCAGCATAATACACACGTGGGCTTGATCCTAACCACCACGCCAATGGCATGTTTGCTGTTTTCCAGGAATCTTTCAATTTCATTGCAGGGTGAGTGAGTGCCTTTAACATATTGCTGGGAACATAACTAGAATATCAGCGATCTCCTCATGTAATGTATCACGTTACTTAACTTGCTCACTTGCAAGTTACGTCTGTTACTAAAGCTAATGGACTCTTAATTCTGCATACATGCTTCTCTTCCCTTAAGCAACCTCTCGTCTCATGCAACTAACACAATTTGCTTTCACGTTATAGATTAAATTATCAGATTCTCTCCGATTGTAACTGGTAAAGAAATAATATATAACTCTATTTGTCATATGGTCTTTACGAGAATCTGTTTGATGGATCATAGATATTTAATGTCCTGAGAGATAAGAAAGTGGTCATAGTATTAATATATGCGGCTTTATCATCATACTTTTATTTGTTGATCATTATCTTCATACACTTAATTTGTGCTATCCAATTTAGTGGACCCTGCCTATTGTAATGTAGCTGGACACATCTCTTGCTTATTTGGTTTCTCGGGACCATTGTGACATAGATTGGCACTGATTAATACCCGAAACACATAATTTAGGGAAGTATCCCTTTCACTGAAGAACTTTTTATTCAATAATGAAGAAAAGGTTCTGCAATCTTTTTCTTTTCTTTTATTTTATGTACGCACATTCGTTAGTTTATCTGATAATAAAAAAGTATCTAGACCTGAACTTACTCACGCAAATGAGTCACTCTTCTGATATTTGTGTCAATTTCTATATATCTATTCATTTACATAAGCGCTCGATCTTACCATAGAGCATTAGTTGCTAGGATTCCTTCAAGCACTCGTAGAAGTTGAAAATCTCCACTTGAACAAATATATGGAGATGTGGCTGCATCTATGAAACTATTCTATTTTCATTATCATTTTAATGAGGAAATCTCAGTTCTTATTCTTGGTTTTTGTTGTTGGTTGAAAAGGAACTTGGGTTAGGAATTGGACTATTTTGATGGCTACTTCTCATTACAAAATAAATTTTCTTAATTTTGAATTTTTTTGACTCATTCACAAGATTAGCAAGTTTTTTTTTTTTTTGCTTCAAATGGTTTTATTCAATGGCATTTGAAAGATAAGAATTTTAATCCTTCGTTAAAAAATGTTTAATAAAAATTAAAATTAAATACGAAAAATAGTAAAAATGAAAGGGATCACACTTGACCCAATTGGAAAAAATACAGCTGCAAATAGAAATGTTGAATTCACAATGAAAATTGAAAACAATCATATGAAGAAAGAAAGCATAATCTTAATGTCTGAATATTGTAGTATCAAGTTTAGCTCAATCGTAATTCAGACCTTTGAAGCATTCACAAGTTACAAATCTATTGCAAGAAATTGAAAGAGTTGGATTGGAACTGTAATAGTTGTAATCACTAGCTTTCTGCCCAACCATCCTAATCAATATCATTCTGGATGATCCCCATGATCAGTTTTCTTTTCCATAAAAAAATTAAGGATCTTTAATAAGGGAAAGAAAAAGGAGAGCCAAAAGGAAAGAAAACTTGAAAATAGATGCATAAATTATCTAAGCATCAAGCTCAGCTCGTGCGGCACTATGTTCATGATGGTTATGGACCCCAGCAGTAGTATGCTCTTCAACCTGGCTCTTGATGACACCATAATTCGCTAAGAGCTCCACGCACCAATCCCACAAGTGCAGGACAATGTAAGTCCCAATCCCACCAATCAACCCATAAGCTATAGAATAGGTCAAAGGCATGAGAATCAACGTCAAGAATGCAGGGATCGCTTGCCTCATATCGTTCCAGTCAATCTCAACCACTGATCTCATCATCAGCACTCCTACTAATATTAAAGGTGGACCCACGGCCCAAGAAGGTACGGAAGCCAGCAACGGCGTGAAGAAAAACGCTAGAAAGAAATAACCCGCCACGGTTAACGCCGTTAGACCGGTCCTCCCTCCTTCCCGTATTCCCGTTGACGATTCTATAAACGCCGTCACAGGTGAAGTCCCAAGCAATGACCCCACCACGATTGACGTGGCATCGGACATGAAGGCGAAATATTGACCTTCGAAGTCACCGTTTTGATCCGTGAAACCGGCGAATCGAGCCATCGAATAGAGTGTACCAGTGGTGTCCAAAATGTCAACGTACAAGAACGTGACCAGAGCCTCCCAAAAGTGCCCTTTACCTATGTTCTTAAAACTCAACGACCCAGCTGTGCTTTTTATTAAATGTACATCCACCACTTTCTTAAAGTACTCGTGCGCTGCGTTTCCTGATGCTGTGTTAGGGAACGCCGTTACCTTTGTGTTCCTGAACCACGAGACAACCGTCACGAATAGAATTCCGTAAATCATAGCCCCTTTAATGTTTTTGACCAAACAATACGCGATTATAACGAACCCGACAACGGCCAGCCAAAACGTCGGACTCTCCATTCTTCCGTTGAGACACATGATGTCGCCTGAGACTGTACCTCCCGGTATCAAACTAACGGTTCCGTTTGGAAACGTCATAACGGGAGCTAACGATGCACGTGACGAACTTGGGCAGGCTCCGAGTGTAACTAGTGTAGATGAACTGTAAGCAACTAAACCAATACCTTGGTTGTTCTGTAACCCTATAAATGCGAGAAAAAGACCTATACCAGCAGATGAGCTGATCCGAACAGGTTTCGGGACCAGTTTAGCGAGTTTTGCTCGTAACCCAATGGCTGAAATGGCTAGAAATATCAACCCTTCGATGAAGACAGCAGCTAATGCACTCTGGTACGAGATATTACCCGACCCGTGAAAACCAACAACTGTATAAGCAAAATAGGCGTTGGTCCCCATTCCTGGAGCTAACGCTAACGGAAGATTGGCAAGCACGCCCATTATCACACATCCAATCAACGACGCAGCAGCAGTCGCAACTATAAGGTCTTTACGTACTTTCTCTACACATGCGGCATAGCCAGGATTAACAGGGTCGAATTTGCATGACTGATCAGGCTGTACGATTCGCAAGCTCGAGCCAGTACAGTTGGAGATAGAGATTCTGAGATCGGAGCAGAGAGGGACACAATCAGTGACAGAGCACGTGCCGCCGCTGTCGGAGAGTATGGAGGCGTTGACGGCGAGAATATAAGCCATGGTGAGAAAGGTGGCGGTGCCGGCGCGTAACTCGGTGGTGAAGGTGGTTTTACGTTCGGAGAGTTTGAAGCGTTTGCCAACAGGGCTTTCGGCCACGAAGTCGTTAAGCCGAGTTAGCGGCTTCTTCTTCGGAGGCGGTGCAGATCCGGACTCCATAACCATCAAAATCTAATCTTCTTCGTTTTGGAAGAAGTTGTCACTATATTCTTGTCAGTGGCTGCTCTTTGCTCTTTTGTGAATGTACTTATACATGTCTGAACGGTGAGGAGTTAAGAGTTTTGGAGAAAACGTCAAGTAGCGTTGTACTTGGACATGGAACCGAGGAGAGATAATATTGGGGGAACCGACAAAAAGGGAAAAGAAAAGAAAAGAAAATAATGTGTAAAATTGTAATTTATGAGGCGAACTCGAAGGATTTCAGATTCTAAGGTTGTTTTATCGTTTTGTTTCACTTAAGGAATCAAAATCCATTTAATTTAAATACTTTGACACTCTTATGATTCAATTCAATTTCTTGGAAAATTTTGAGAATTAATGAGTCTAAGATGACGTAATTGAAGGACTTGGGCCGGTGATCATTGTGGTAAGTTTTGTTCAATAATTGGGAATTTTATGAAATGTGTTTGTAAATGTTATAACTTTAACATTGATGAATAATTATTGGGAAAATAATGAATACTAACCTAACCAAACTTTTAAGTCAAGCATAGAATTAGAAAGTTGTCCACAAATTCAAAAAAGATGGAAAAGAGAAAAACAAAAATCCCAAAATCTCATGTAACTAGGTGAATGTTGTTTAGATATTGGAAGACAAGGCCTTTTGAGCTAGAGGTTTTGTCCATAAAAAAAAAAGGGTCAAATGTTAAGATTTTCATTTGATATCGGGTTTTGAAATTTCAAATATTCCAATTAAAATAAGAACAAAAAAGGTAAAATGAGTCTCATTTATTTCATATCCCCCACCATCCTTCAATGTCCTTCACATGTACGTAAGTGTTTTGCTTATGTCGTTTGGAATGTGTGTGAAACGGTGGCGATAGATCATGATTGGTCGCAATCCCCCGGCACTGGTAATACCAAAATTTGCAAGCAAATTTATGGAGTTGACTTTTCTAATTATCCAATTTATAAAACCTGCTTCCACACCTGATTGTCTTCCACAAAGAAAGATTTTAAGTTTTTTACCTTATATAAAGGTAGATCGTAAAAATTAAATTGTGACAACTTATGTCTTTATATTTATTGAGCTTCATAATTATCAAAAACTTCTTATAGTTATACATGAATACAGTTTATCAAATACAGAGCTTTTTCTATATCGATCTGGAAGAAATGGACAAGAAGTAACTTATGTGAATTCAAAGTTAATTTATGTTGAATGTTTCCTAGAAATAGGGAACTCTAATGTGTAAACTAAAATATGAAAAAAAAAAAAGAGTAGATACCCATAAGAATAATCCTTTTCGAGAAAAATAAAAAAGAAGAATCCTTCAAGTTTTGCCAAGACTTGGGTTTGCTAGAACTACGCGTAAAGTCAAAAAAATGTAGGTAAAGATTGAAATATGAGAAATGTGAACAAGCAATTTTAATAAGAAAGACAAAAAAGCATCTCGTTTCAGGGATCTCGTATAACGATGGCTACTTACTAACAAAAAGAATTCGACCTATCAAACCCTAAATTCAAAGCAGTTAAATATTCAACTCCCCTATGTGTTCATACTGTTTATCAGTTTAACTAACCCACGTTGGTTTTGAAGGTCAACTCTCAACGTCCAAATTTAAGATTCACCCTCGTTCAATAAAGGTGAAAAGTATATGAGGTTCAGTTAACTCCTAACTTATAGGGTGGGGAAAGTAAAAGTTATACAGGACAGCCTAATATGAGTCGATGTTAAATGTGGCCAACTTTACAATCCTAGAAACCCATTCCTATCCTATTCCATCCTAAACTAATTGGCAAACACTGTAACTCACAATCATTGAATGCTTCACATCCAGTTGCTTACGAAAGTTACAAGTTCAGGTTGCAGATTTTGATTGCTATGTACAAGTCCATGAATGGCTCCAACTGCGCTTGTAATTTGTTAGCGTATATTTACCTTTTTACCCTGTTTTGTTCACCAGCTTCATTGCATTGGGGCTACGAAGGTAAGAGTCATTCTTTCTCTTATTAATCATTTTATTGTTAAAATCAAATGAAGCATTCATTATTCATTTTCTCTCATCCAGTCAAAAGTTTGATGGGACTTTAGCTACAGAAGAGTAGGGTAGTTCAAAACATTTCCTTGGAGCGATTATGACAGTCGTAAAGCACCTGTAAAACAACCCAACATGAGCTGTTAGCAGTATAAAGCATATAAAATCAAATTATTTTTCAAGCAACTTAGCCTAATGGGGTAATGTCACAAAGCAATAATCGTAGTGGTAATTTTCTGCCAAGGATATTAGTATACGATAGGCTCTGCAATCTGGAAGGAAAGGATGGGTATGACGTTTAAATTAAAATTTTCAACTGTGACTTTTCGTTTAAATGATTGCACTTAATGATCAATTTGATGTGCTTTACGCGAATTATTAAGTGGAGTGGGTACTTTGATATTTAATTCTTTTCTTTTTCCTTATTCATTAGTCATGTGTATTCATCAACAACATTACTTTGGACAAAGAGTTAAAGGAATGCAGTTTCAAAGATGGCACAATAAGAGAGAACAAGTCATAAAATATGGGTTGGTGGACCCGTCAAATATCGATAAGCAAAGATATTGTGGCTGTGTGGGAGTTTGAATGGTGTAGCAGCGAAGACAGAGACATGTTTGCATTCATATCTCAGAGCAAATGGTCTTCAATTCTGCATCTTTAGTTAGTGAAAGATGATGTGAGGTGAAAGTGTTGCTTCATTTCCATTTTCTGGTTTGTTGGCTTTTAGTATCAAAAAATCCCAACTTTCTTTTTCCCGATGTGTTTGGATCCTTTACGCCACTGATTAAGTTTTTGGCAATTTCTTCAGGCTCAGGGTGTGAAAACTTTTAACCTCGCTTTTTAAGCTGTTGGTCTTTTACCTAGACAAGATACATTATAAGAGATTATAAATTATATTTTATTAGATGTGTAAAAATTTAATATAAGAATAAGTCTTAAATTACACATAAATTACCAAAAAAAATCAACATAATATAATTAGAACCAGCTTTAATTTGATATTGACTGTTATAAATTTCAGTTTTGGGAGCATTCTTAGATATCTATGTTTGTATAAGTTCAATCCTGTAGATACCCTTATATCTCCATTCCTACGAAACTTCACAGTTGGCAAGTCACTCTATTCTACGAAAATTTTAATATATTTCACAATGGATTGTTTTGACTTACCTCTCTCTTGATCCAGGATTCCAACTACGTACATAGGTTGAGGAAGTCACTTGGTGGCAAGGATAGCCAGAACCACGCAAGTTTGATTAGACTTTCACGTGTCTTTCCTGAAGACATCAGACGGGATGCAATGCAATCTATCAACTTTTTCAAGGGAACAACAGGAACATGTCTATATTTCCATCTCACACAAACTCACACACATTATAGTATTAAGTATACTACTCTACGTCAGAGAGTAGGCGACAAATATCATACACCATTATGAAAAATACGACTAAAACCTACATTAGGAATCACTTGATTGATATAGATAAAGGCACCAACTGGACGTTTGTGGTATGAATAAGCTAATCCAATATGAGCAGAACTAAGGCTAACACTTTCTAGCTGAAAAGCTGCACGGTCCCACCAGTTGAGTCTCTTCCAAGTGGCCAAGTTACCTGGTTAGTGATTATGTGTTTTGTTCAGTCAAGGGATGCAAAGAGCCGAAAGAATAGAAGAAGGGCAGTTGGTTCCAATCCCAAGCCCAAAATTATCGGATACAATGAATAAGATTTAAGAGTTAAGAGAGAAGCGGAGGTGGTGTCATATCCGAAATTTGGGAACCTACCCAGTGGAAACATCACACTCGGTGCTGGTTGGAGACAATTCAGTGATGTGATGATACTCAGACTAATAATGGGACAGCCCAGAATTTTTCTTTTTGGATTTAATATTCTGTGGGAAACATCGCAGAGAGTCGCGGTCATCATTACTTACAATTCTTCAAATCCAAATTTAATACAGTTGAAAATTTATAACAACAAGACAAGTAGTGTTGTAGTGTTGATATTAACGTACTCTCTGTTAACGATGGCAAGTTGGTGAGGAATGTTAATTATACTAGAACTTCTCTTAATATCAATGACTTGATTGAAGATTTCATGTTTATCACTAGTCTTTTTAAAAATTTTATTTATTAACCGATATGAAAAAAAACGGTTTGATTGGTTTTCAACTTATCATAACCATGAGTATATTAACCAAGGAAAACATGAGCAGCTTAAGAGTTGTGCATCAATTTATCCTCGTACTTACAAATTTTCCACTTCCTAAAATGTTGTGCATGGTAACTTGACATACTTGTGTGTTACGAGTTGACTGATGTAATGATGTTCATTAAGGATTGCCTCTAAATATTTATAATTTTTTTATATTTTAATTGACATATACCCCGAAGCTGAAAAATATTCTAAAGATAGTAACATCATCGTTTTCAAATTCTATATCCTACATATCTATTCAACCATTCCACTCCAGCAGTCTTGGTTATATTGCAGATTTAAAAATGTCAATTACCTTGTGCCATAATATTGTAGAGAATCAATATTTAAAGAACAAGTGATCTTATTATAGAGGAATCACAAAATTTTTGAAATATTAAACTTGATCATATAATCAATGATTTTCTCTGTCTTGATCAAGATTTTGTGTTGGTAATCTTTTTATTATTAAAAAAATACTAAAAGCTTGAAAAGACTAGCCCTAATTCAGTCATCTTCTATTTTTATCACTTTAGTCATGTTAGGTACGGCAGCTATCAATAAATTATAGTTGTGCACTAAAAACACAAAGACATCTTAGCTCATACAAATTGTCAAAGTAAAATTAGGTATCTTACTATTTCCAATGACGCTTTTAAACTCTTTTTGAACTTTGATTCCTTAGTCTCAAGATCTTCTTAAAGGTCTAATATGTATTGGTCTTTGGTTGAGCTTTCCAAATATTGATTCCTTTAAGAAAATGTCCATGGATCTATTTATTGGGAATATTAGCTGTTAACTTAGCTATAAATAGAATATTTCCTATAATTATAAATATCTCCAACTGTAATTACGTGATTTAGTTGCGTCTGTAATTGCCTATTAATATGGGCCATCATATTGGAGAAGGCAAAAGTTTTCATTCCTCCAAAATTGTCATAGTATTAGAGCTCAATATACAGCCTAATACCTAGTTTTTTTTCTTGTCGCCAAGTATCAATATTCTGTTCAACCTTTGATGATACAATGACTGACGACAACAATGAGGAAAAACCCAAGCCTCAATTAATTCATGATGCTTTGTCAATCTATTATCTGTCATCATCGGAAGGTCCAGGTATGACTCTTACAAAATACACTCTTGTGGGTGATGAGTTCGATGTGTGGGCAAAGGCAATTGTTAATGCATTAGAAGATAGGAATAAATTTGGGTTTATTAATGGAGAATACACAAAAAGTGATGATTATAAAGGGTATGAAGGCAAGGCTTGGAAGGCCAATAACTCAACAATCTGTTCTTGGTTATTTAATGCTATTGATAGTTCAATTCAACCTAGCATAACAAGTCACTAGATTGCCCATGATATGTGGATGGATCTCCAATAACGATATTCTGTTAGTAATGACCCAGTAATAAATCAGCTAAAATTTCAGTTGGCTTCTTTAAAGCAATAAGGATATGGTTTCCTATTACATGAAATTAAAATCTTCGTGGGATAATCTTCATGGATATGATGACGTAACTTGCACTTGTGCCACGGTTCCGAAATTGGTTGCTAAATCTGAAACTAAACGCACCCATAAGTTTCTTATAGGACTCGGTGATGCTACGTTTGGAACATTTCGATATCAAATTTTTAAGTGTGGACCCTTTGCCTAATCTTAACAAAGATTATGCTCTTATGACTCAAGAAGAGAGACACAAGAAAATTGTTCGAGATCAGGATGATAGAAGTGAAATACTCAATTTTGCTGTCCAATCTGGAACAACAGCTAGCTGTGGCAATTCTTCAACTCACCCCACCCCTGATTGTCCTTTATGTACCTACTGTGAAAAACCTGTTCATGACTATGAACATTGCTTTTGATGTATTGGTTATCCACCAGGTCGTGGTTGAGAATAGGGGAGGGGACGTAGTCGTAGATGTGGTACATCATTAGGACTCAGATGCAGTTCTTCAATTATGTCCACCCCAATAGTGAATGTTGCCACAACCTAAATATGGCTAAGTCTTCTACTGACAATAGCAAAGTAACATAACAATCACATTTCTTGGGTTAACATAAACCTAGTTTTAGCGTCTCTTAAGTCTCACTGAGGTGCCCTCTACTTCTGATAGATTGTCTGGTAAGAATTTCAATTGTGCTTAGCCGTGGCTTCTTGATAGCGGTGTTTCCCACCATATGATCGGGAATTTGCAACTTCTATATAATATTGTTGATTTGTAACCTTTGCCTGTGCGCCATCCTAATGGTGTCCAAACATCAGCAATCAAGGAAGGGAGTATTCTTTTATCTTTCGAGCTCAGTGTAAAACCTGTTTTATATGTCCCAAACTTAAAATGCAACTTAATTTCTATTGGGCAACTTATCCTTAATACTCGATGTATTGTTACTTTCATTGATAGTCTGTGCATTATTTAGGACCGCATGACGAGGATACTGATTGGTGTGGGTGAGCTACGGAACGAGGTGTATGTTTATAAGCCAATGACAAAGGTGGCTCTTTCTAATGCAAGTTTGACTAATCTCTCGATTTTGT
>JANIIA010000192.1:19599756-19612751 GCA_027478495.1 Erythroxylum alaternifolium
GTGCAGAGTACCCGGTTGACGTGGCAACGGCTTGGGCATCCATCCAGTCAGCCCCTCTCATTGATTCCTGGTATTGGTAGTAGTAAACAATCAAAGGTAGCTATTAAGTGTTGTGATATTTGCTAAACAGGCATGTAATCCTTTTCCTATTAGTGATAATAAAGCTACAAGTATTTATGATCTAATTCATTGTGACTTATGAGGTCCTTTCACAAAAAGAGTACTTTCACTGGGTCTCATTATTTTCTTACCATTGTTGACAATTTTTCTCGAGTAGTATGGGTATAATTATTACTTGAAAAGAGTGAAGCAAGTATTTTGCTCCGTGTTTTTTGTCAAATGGTTAAAACTTAGTTTGAAACGTCTGTTAAGGTCATTCGGTGTGATAATGGCACAAATTTGGTATCTAGACCTATGCAACAATTTATTGTGACAATGGAATTTTGCTTCAAAATAGTTATGTAGGGACACCCCAATAGAATGGTCAGTTGAGAGAAAACACCGTCACATTCTTGATGTTAATAAGGCTCTTCATTTTCAAACTAATCTTCTACTAGAATTTTGGGAAGATTGTGTGTTGTCTGTAGCTTACCTCATTAATAAGACTTCTACTCCTTTACTTAATGATAAAACTCCTTATGAAATGTTATTCAAAACACCTCCCTCTTATTCTCCTCTTCGGGTTTTTGGATGTTTATGCTATGCCCATAACATGCCTTGCACAAAAGATAAGTTTGTATCTCGCAGCAGAAAATGTATTTTTCTTGGATACCCTTATAGTAAGAAGGGGTGGAAGGTGTATGACTTGGAAATAAGGAAGGTGTTTGTGTCTCGAGATGTTAAGTTCCAAGAAGATGTGTTTCCTTTGGCCCCAAATAACACGTCTAAGGCTTCAAAGAATTCTTAACGCATCCAATTGGGTCTTCTCTAGGAACACATGTGGAATTGAATTCCATTAACCCTACTAGTACACCTCGCTCCCCTACATCTCCATCTACTTCACAACAACTAAATTCACCTTCCGAAGTCAATGTAACACCTCTTGATCTAAGGGAAAGTGATGACTCTCTAGTAATTAAACCTCGGCTTAGTAGGGTAATATCATCTGCAGGGGGAGTGAAGAAATATCTTAGCTAGAGTCTCTTAGGCGTGGTCACTGAGAGCGTCGTCCACCTACTCATCTCAAGGATTTTATTTGTCACTCGGCTCGGCTTCTCACACCTTTCCACTTCATCTCGCCAATCAATTGTCTCAGGTATGCAGTATCCTATTGCCAATTTTATAACTTGTGCTAAATTTAATGCTACCTATCAAAACTTTCTTGCTTCTGTATTTGTGGGGTTGAGCCTCGAAATTTTCAGGAGGCTGTAAAAAAAACCTATTGGCAAGATGCTACAAGGAAGGAGATTGATGCACTCGAGCGGAATCACTTGGGGATATAACTGATCTTCCCCCAGGAAAGAAACCCATTGGCTGCAAATGGGTTTACAAAATTAAATACAATTTTGATGGGTCCATTGAATGTCATAAGGCTCGACTGGTTATACTTGGAAATCAAGTGCAGGGTATTGACTACAATAAGACATTTGCTTTGGTTGTTAAGCTAGTTAGCTTCTGTGCTTTTCTTGCAATCGCTATTGCTAAACATTGGAAAATTCACCAAATGGAAGTTAACAATGCTTTTCTTTATGGTGACCTACATGAGGAAGTATATATGAAACTTCCATCTGGTTTTTCTTCTTCTTAACCTAGAAAGGTACGTCAACTTCGCAAATCTTTGTATGGTTGCGTCAATCACTATGCAACTGGTTCACAAAATTTGCTCCCGCTTTGCGATAGTATGGCTTTGTTCAATCCCATGTTGATCACACCTGTTCACCTACTGAAAGGGTGATGTTTCCTTATCTGTTCTAGTGTATGTCGACGACTTGCTCTTGGCTGGTAATAATTCTATTTCTTATTCCAATTTTAGAAGATACTTAGATCCTTGCTTTCAAATTAAAGATCTTAGTTCTCTTAAATATTTCTTAGGCATTGAGTTTGCTTTCTCTTCCAAAGGCTTATTTATGTGTTAGCGTATCTACACATTGGATATTCTGAAAGAGAAAGGATTACTTGCTGCTAAACTAATCGACAGTCCCATACCATAAAACCATGGCTTAGCTCTTGCTTCTGGAACTCTGTTTTTTGATCCAATTTGCTATTAACGCATAGTTGGAATATTTGACTATCACACGACCCGATATTACATACTTTGTTCACATTCTATCACAATTCATGCAAGCTCTTTGCCAAGAGCATTATGAGGCGGCTACTCATGTTCTTCGTTTTCTTAAAAATCATCTCAGATAAGGTATTTTTCTCCAAGTTGATAGCAATCTCCAGCTATATGGTTATTGTGATTCTGATTGGGCTACATACCCACTTACGTGACGATCTATAATTAGATATTTTACTAAGCTGGGGTCCTCTCTTATTTCATAGAAGACTAAGAAATAAGCCACTATGTCTCATTTTTTAGTAGAAGTTGAATATCGTTTCATGGCTTTTAGGTGCACTGAACTTAAGGGGCTAAAGGCCTTTTTAGCCATTCTTGGTGTGTTTAATTGTTAACCGATGTGTTTGCTCTATGACGATTAGGCTGCTCTTTATATTGCAGCTAACCCTGTCTTCTACGAACACACCAAACATATTGACATTGATTGCCACTATGTTAGAGAACAGCTTCAAGCAAGCCATATTGTTGCTGCTCATCTTTGGACCAAGTTTCAACTTGCAGACATTTTCACTAAAGCATTGGACTAAACGCAATTTCAATTTCTCCTACGCAAGTTAGACATTCACGATCCTTATGCACTAACTTGAGGGGGAGTATTGGAAATGTTAGCTGTTAACTTAGCTGTAAATAGAATATTTCCTATAATTGTAAATATCTCCCAACTATAATTACGTGATTTAGTTGCCTCTGTAATTGCCTATTAATATGGGTTATCATGTTGGAGAAGGTAAGAGTTTTCATTCCTCCAAACTATTAGTTAATATTTTTCATATTTTTTCACTATAAGACTTTGTTTATCATTCTTGCTGAAGTGATTCTTAGAACTCCTTAACATGTTAGTTTACATAGGTTAGACAATTTAACTTTGATATTTGTGGAATTGTTATCCTTCCTTAACCATATTAATTTTCTTAATAGTCTTTCAATAGTCTTGATGATAACAAGAGAAAGGGATAAGTGAGAAATCTAGTAAATATGGATATTGTTCAACAAATATTTTATTGGTTGTAATATACCAACATGTGAGAGAGATTTGTTGCATGAAATTTTCAATTTCTTGGAAATAACATTCGTAAGTGATTGATAGTCCCTAAATGTTAGCTTTTTAGTGTTAATAGGAGCCTAAGTATTTGAAAGGAGGCTTCCGTTGTTTGAATCAAGTTGTTCAATCAATATAGTCTACTTGTCTATCACAACCTTTAGATATGAAACAATTGCTCTTGTTTCAATTAATGTTGAAACTTAGAAAAACATATGAAATATGGTAATAACTTATGAGGCATCCTAATTGAGTTAAAATTAGCTTCACATAGAATTAACAGATTGTTTGTAAATGTTAGATTAGAGATTATGAACTTGTCACAATTATAACAAAACTTGAATTTAGTATCATTCTCAATGTTCAAGGCAATAATTCTCGTTAAGATTCCTATATATAGGAAGAATAAATATGGAAATAAAGGATCATCTTATCTCAATCCTTTTGCTCGGGATGACAATGGGCCAACCCAGGCCCAAGCCTGGCTTGAACTCTACTGTAGGGAGCCAGGCCTAGCCTAAGACCTGAAGTAGTGGGCCCGTGATTGGGCCTGACCAAGTTTAAGGCAACCCGACCTAAATTATGTTGTTAATTTAAAATG
This sequence comes from Erythroxylum alaternifolium, assembly GCA_027478495.1. Taxonomy (NCBI): domain Eukaryota; kingdom Viridiplantae; phylum Streptophyta; class Magnoliopsida; order Malpighiales; family Erythroxylaceae; genus Erythroxylum; species Erythroxylum alaternifolium. The sequence goes on from JANIIA010000192.1 coordinate 19,603,675, forward strand.
TAAAAGCAACATCCTTTTGCTATTACTTGTAGAGTCTTGAGCTAAGCCGAGTCGAGCTGGGCTAGGGCAGCTTGTGACCAAGCACTAACCGAGGCTCAGGCCCTATTGCCATCTCTACATTTAGCTACTTTGAATGGATGTATAGGTTCACCATTTATGAGAATACAATATGTTAAGACACATAAAAAGGTCCAACTTATAAATTTAGATGGAAATCCCCAAGCCTCTATAATGCTAAATAAAAATTCCAACTCACTGAATTAAAGACCTTCTTGAAGTTAATTTTCATTGCACAAATTATGATCCATATTCTTCTATGATAATTCTTAAAAGTTTTTTAGTATAAGGTTGTTGTCTTTAATTGTCACTTTTTTGACAAATGCACCTTGATAAGGTTGATAATATAACTAATAATAAGGTTAAGTTGAGGTACAAAAAACTTAAGAATTACTTTATAAATGATATTACAATAAGATAGTAGCCTACAATTAGCCAAACAAGACATAGAGGGTGGTTTAAATGCATATATCATCTAGAACAATGGAGAGATTGATGAAAACATAGTTCACCAGATCAGATCAAGGTAGCTTAAATGGAGAAGTACATCAACAGTTTTATGTAACAAGAAGATATCACTCAAGCTTAAAGGTAAAATTTATCGTTTAGCGATTAGGTCAGTCATGCTCTATTGGGTTGAGTGTTGGCCTATCAAACAGGTGCATAGTCATAAGCTAATGATAACGAAGATGAGGATGTTCTGTTGGATGTGTAACCTTACTAGAAGAGATAAGGTCAGGAATGTAATAGTAAGGGGCAAATTAAAAGTGGCTAATATTACTGAAAAATTAAAAGAGATGAGGCTTAGGTGGTTTGGACATATTAAGAGGAGACACCTAAACACTCCAGTAAGAAAATACGTGAAGGTTGTACTTAGAGAATGTAAGAGGGAAAAAAAAGAAAGGCCTAAGAATAATTGAGAAGAGGTGATCAAGAATAATATGGCACTGTTGGAACTTACCGAGTATATAAGTCGCAATAGAGAACTTTGGCATATTAAGATACAGATTAAAGATCTCTAAAAAACACTTTGTCATTCTCATAGGCCTTTAAGCATTTTCCTCTTGTAGTTTGCCTAAACTTTTAAATATGTAGTACTTATCTCTTAGAGATTTAGCCTAAACTTTTTCATACTTAGCTTGATGATGATGATGATGATGATGATGATTATGATTATGATTATGATTATGATTATGATTATGATTATGATTATGATTATGATTATTATTATGATTATTATTATTATTATTATTATTCATATTATTTAGTTTATTACTTATTTCATATTTTATTTATTAAGTATTTATTTATTTCTTTATTTTATTATTATTTTTCATGTGGGTCATTTAGAAACAACAGATCTACTAGTTAGAAGTAACATTGCATACTACTGGACCTCTCCAGACCGCGCGTGTCAACAAAATTTTTACTAGATTGTTGTTATTATTATTGTTGAGTTATTATTGTTGTTGTTGTTGTTATTGTTGTTGTTGTTGTTGTTGTTTTTGTTCTTGTTGTAATTAGCCAACAAGACGGATTAGTTGCTTTTGGGATAAGGCAAATATATTAAGCCTAGTCAGGAGTTTCATGTTAAAAATTAACTATTAAATTGTATTGATTATTGAAGTACTTATAAGAGATCAAGTTTTCTGAAAGAAAATGCATTGAATTTATAAAGTCTAGGTACCTTATCAGGTCCCAAGTAGAAAAAAGCTTCTTTTATATCTAGATTTGAAAAGATCTAGTTAAAGATTCTATTTTTTCAAAGGCAATGCCTTGATAAATAAAGTTTTTGATAGTATGATGAGTAAAAAGAGGTTCAGGGTCAGTTTTTAGGTCTTTCTATTCATAAACTATAGAGCCGCATAAGGTTTAAAGTGACAACATTATTGTAGTTTCGTCCTGTAAGCACATCATTTTGAAAAACTTCATATTTTTATCCTCATCCCTCAACTAATTGACCTCAAATTTCTATTTAATTAATAAATAATATGCTTCTAATGCCTTTGTATAACTAGCTAAAGCTTGTCTTTTAGGTTTCTTTAAGTTATCATCATTTCTATTCAATGTTAACAACACCTAAAAATGGTTTAGGGAATGAAAATCCTCTTTTTTAGTAATCTCAATGTTGTGTATATGTTCTCATGTTAAGTGATTTAAGTTCTTCTTTGATAACCTTTAACCTTATCATGCATTCGAAAGCTTCATATCTAAAAGCAAGTATACTCAATCCTCTTATCACTACTTCTTTGAAGCTTAGGTTGTTGATCAATTAATAGTTAAACTTAAATAAAGCATTCCTTTTCACTAAGCGGTTGTTCAGTAAGATCTCAATAGGTGAATGATATGAGCAAAGTAGATTGTTAAAATATGCAATTGGAGAGCCAACTAAAATCTACTGATGCTCTATTTGATTTCTTTTTAGAAATTATTCCCAACTCTCTTTATTGCTCCAAATGAAGAAACTTATATTGGCTCTAAGGTTTGATACCCTTATTTAACTTAAAAAATTCATGGTTTGTTAGCTACTAAATATATTTAGAGTTGCTTCCTCTAAGATTAAATATTAGTAGTATAAACAACTACTATATCTATTCTAGTCATACTTCTTAATAATGTAACTTAAAAATGCATAAATTGATTTTATTGACTATTATGAGGAAATTAGCTATAATTAGATCAAAAGAGATTAAAACCCTACCATTATAGTGCTTAGATATAGTTTTCCATCTTTTATCAATAAACTAGACCCCAGTTTTTAAGTTATGAGCCTTCATTTTGCTCTCTAAAGCACTAATTAATAGTTTTATTAAGTAAAAAGAAAAATAATGTAATACTTGTTACTTTTTATGACTGTTATGTCCTTCTAAAATCTAAGCAATGAAATTCATGATGTAGGGGAGAAAAGGTTTTTCCTATTCCTCCTCAACTTCCTACTGAGATTATTCTTCAATATTAAAAGGTCTTGTTTAACTTAAAAAAATATTCAATACTTGTTGACTCATTTCAAGTATCATGGTAAATCAAGTTTGTTTGTTTAGGGTATTCTTTTGGTAACTCACTCTCTTCTACTTCCTTCTGACTATATGATATTATAGGACTATTGGTGATTATCTTATTTTTATCATAAGAATTTTCCCAAACTTCCACTTCTGTAATTGGGATAATATTTATGTTTGCTATTAATGCTGCTTCTTTAATGATCTTTACCAACTTTTTAAAGTTGGCTATGATTTCTAGTCTTATCCTTTAGCTCTATCTAACCTTTTGTTAATATCTCCACTTATGTTTTCTCTCTTTGGTTCCTTAGTAATTCATTGTACTTACTAATTTCAAAATTTTCACAACTTGGATAGAAACTAGCTTTATTACTCTTAGAGGGTCTCCATTAATAGGTGAAGCTCAAAAAAACTTCAATTAGTTTTCCTTTATTATTAGTTTTTATTATTATAATATTTTTAGGCAATTACTTACCAATAAAGACTTCCATTTATGTCTTAGCATATCCAATATTATTCAAAGTTGTTATTAGATAAGATGTTAGCCAAATAACTTAATATGTTAGTAAAATAATATCTAAAGGCATCTTATACAAGTTCACCTAGAGAGAGATTTTCTTTCTTGGTTTTAACCTTTTCCAAGCACAACCTCCATTTTTTAAGCATAAGAGGCTTCTCATTTACACACCATGGTCCTTCATGTTAGTTTATATCCCACAACCAATTGATTGGTTTTAGTTTATTAACAAAATAATTTAAAGAAATTTTTTATCTTGCACATGTTTGATGTATATGATAAAGTTCATAGGATAATTATACATTACAAATGAAATTATAATGAGATTATAATTATGAGATTCGTATTGCATTTATATAATATCCTTAACTTATTCCTAATCATTGTTCTATCAAGATTAGACATTAATATAACGAAAAAAGGCTAGCACATGCTATATTTTTTTCTTATGAAGGAAGTAGTCAGTCTTATAGGCTAAAGTATGGAGATACTTAAACAAATGTGTGGATGCTTGTTAAAGAACAAGTTCACTAAACTAAACTAATATGAGAAACCCATTTGGAATATTACTTATATGTCTATGGAAATTCTCATTGTTATAATTGTATAAGTGATCTTTTGACTTGAGGTCTCCATAGTTATCTTGTATAGAAATTGCTATGTTTTGATACTACTTATGACCTATTATAATCATAGGTCATTCAATCGGTAGTCATTAGATGTAACCTAAACTATATGAAGGTACTTGTGTGATCAAGATAGGATTCATCACCCTAAAGTAATTAGAGAGAATGTTTTATTGTTCTTGATTAGTATTGATTCAGGAAATCCTTGGCCAAGGTAGAATGAGGTTTTGTAAATAGTTTACAAATGTCATTAATTGAATCAATAGCTAATGGCAGAGAACTAATATGATTGAACTAAAAAAGAGTAGACATTAATTCCGTGCTCTATCTAATAGGAATATTATATGATGAAAGAATTGAATTATACAAAAAAACCATACACGAAAAGGTTAGTTAAAACCACTTTGACATTCCTAAATATTTGGGTAGTCATAATGCGTTACTAGACGCCAATTTTGATATATAATTATAAATTGTTTAATTGGAGAATTAAAGATAAATTAACGTGAGCTTTAATTTATCTAATTCTAGTTATAATTTATAATCATTGCCAATATATTTGGGAACTTAATGGACAACACATAAAGAATGTTGAAGAGAGTAAAGATATTTTCAATCAAGTTGGAGTTGATTATAAAGTTTGAGAACCTTTATGATTAAATAAGAGATATCTAATAAATAAGGATCAATATTAGATATTAGACCTTACTTGGGCATGATTGGTATTTAATTAGAATTATTTGTAATTTTAATTAAAATTTGAATTTAATTTCAATTAAATTACTAAAACGTCCAAAACGAATTATAAATAGGCTTAAGCTTTAATAGAGCTAGCACTTCTTGCTTAACTCTCTCTTTAAGAATTACAGAGTTCTTTTTACCTATTTTTTGGATAATGTTAGAGGCTGAACACTTGTTTATATTCAGATTAATAATTAGATTGATTTCTAATTTAATTTTAGAAAATTAATATCTAAAATTAGAATTAACTAGTTTCAATTACGTTAAAATTAATTAATTAGAATCCTTAAAATTAAGAAAATTGTTTTCTTATGTTATTTAAGAAAGTTGTTTCTTAATTAAATTTATTTATTTCAATTTGATTATGATAAAATAAATTTATAATTTTATTTGATTAGAGGATTATTATTCAATTTATTTAGAAATTGTTTCTTTATTTATAAATAATAAGTTTCTTGATTTATTTAAAAAGTACTTTTCTTGATTAAAATTTGAAAATGTCTTCATTTATTAATTAAGAAAAATGTGCTTTATTTAATTTTTAAAATAGTATTCTAATTTATTAAAGAAATATTTTCTAATTGATTAAGAAATCAATCACTAAATAAATAATATAAATGGCATTCTTAAGTAAATTTAAAAGTGTTTTATTTAGTTTTGAAAGTAATTTCCTTTTCATATTAGAAAATAGTTTTCTCATTAAGGAAATGTAATTTATAATTAGATTAGAAATGTTTTTCCAATTGAATTAGAATATGTTATTTATATAATTTTGAAAAAACAAGAGTTTTTATAAATTATAAGTAAAATGCATAACTTATTGAAAATTGTTTTCAATTAAATTTTGCTATATGAGTCAAGATGATTGGAAACAATTTTCAAATATTTCCAATTGGATTTGAAAATTGTTTTTAAATCAAATTAAATTTCTATTTGAAATAGGAATTTAGTTTGTTAAGGAATCAATGGATTAATCTAATTTAATTTTCGAAGGAGTTGGAAATATTATTTTAGATTATGAAAATTAATAACTAGAATCAAACGAAGCTTGATGTTTTATGCATATAATTTGAGGATGAGTGCATAAGTTGCATACTTTATTTATATACTTGATATATATCTTGTATGCATGTTAAATTGTATGTTTTATATATGTGATTTTTTGCATGCAATTTTGTGTTTAATAAGATGAATGAAATTAAATCCCTCGTTAAAATATGAAGTAAACGTTAAGAGTGTTATTGTTTCCTTCCACTATTAAAAGAATAAATCAGAGTTTTATTTATTGATAGGTCTGTTGAGCAAAGTCAAGGTCACTTTAACCTGAATGTGTTTAGTTTTATGACGGTGGGTTATACTTAACTAAATTTGTGTGATTTGGATGAGTAAACTCATGATCACATAAATTTAAGAACAGGATTAGGAATAAAATATAAGATATGTTTTGACAAGAGTTTTTACCTAGCGAATCTAAAAGTTACATAAGATGTGATTGATAAAGTTATTATCTACCTAATTTAAGTTTATTTCACTTATTGAGCAAACTCAAAATCAACTATATTTGAATGAGATCCTAACACACTAAAAAGATTAGATTAATCTTTCCGAATAGTAGTGAGGGCTATTATTTTGAATAAAATAATTAGAGTAACCAAATATATGATTAAAGTACTAATCTCATTTAGTAGTCGTGTCATATAATTAATTACTTGTTTTTTCTTACATTTATATTTTGTTTTGAGTGAAATTTACCTTGTTTAGTATAGTCGATACTAAGTTAGTGAACCAAATTTCCTGGTCAAAGGTTATGATTGAGAAGAGTTCCCAAAGTTAGAAAAGAAAATTGTATGCCCATTATGTAATTTTGCTATAACCCTTATTGAGAATTAGGTGACTAAGTTTTAGAGATATATCAAAATCATATAGATGCAAAAGGTTGCATAGAGTAAAGCTAAAAGGTGTAATATCTTGTTGGAATTGTTCCACTTAATTTAACCTATTAAAAGTATATACATGGACATCAATTAAGGTATTTGTTATAGTATGATAATAGTTGTCATAAGAAGAAAAATGATTCATGAATTTTCTTGCCTATACGAGATATGATAGAAATCATAAGTATTTATAGTTCATGCTTATAAGTATTTGATAATAAATTTAGATTCAACATTATTATAATGCTCAATGCATGATAAGAAATAAATTGTTGAGTAAGAGTAGTTGATCCAATTTTATACAAATAGTTTGTATGTGTTGGATCAAAGAGACTTATGCTTAATATAAATAACAAGATTATAAAGCTGGATAACTGAAACTATCCTTTTATACCATGTTGGTTAAATCAACATAACGAGAATCATAACATTACATACAAGGATATTTGTATTCTTTTGATTATGAATCGTATGAAACTTGTGAAACTTGTTAAATTGAAAGATAACCAAATCGACCTTTAGTGAAAGGATGATGATGGTAATGAATTTTTAAATCTTATACATGTGATGTATTGGATGGAATAATAATTAATAAAAGGATAATAATTATATTTCATTAGATTACTAATGACTTTATGTGATATAGTCATATGTATTAAATGAAATAATGATTTAAAATTTTTAAAAGTTCAAATAGTTTAAACCTAAGTAGAAATTAAGCATTGAGAATGTTGAAGCATTTCGGTGAGATTTATTTATTTAGTTTTAAATTTTCGATTATCTATGGGGAATGAGATTCTTTGGTGAATACCTTTACAATAAAATTTTATAAGAGTATGTTTTATATGGAAAGAAAAATACAATATAAGACATTGTATGTTGAAATATTATTTCTTCTATAGATATGCCTAGTACAATGACTTATCTTCTATAGTTCCAATTAAATCAATTAGTAAGATTTCATATAAGATATGAAATGTTAAGTCTTTGAAAGAGTCAAAGTTAATGGTTCAAGGATGTGATGCTTGGTTGAAGCATACATTATCTATTTAAGTTTACATCTAAATTGGTTAATAAAAGGTTATGAGATATCCAAAAGGTTGGATATAATCTTATAGACCCGTTAAACAAATTATTTGTTTCAATGTATACTTATAAAAGAATGGTTCTCAAGATAAGTAGTGAGAGTAATATGAATTTTGAAAAGTTTAAATCTCATGACATTACATCCAGTTAGAACTAGTGGCTTTATTGATACATTTAATGTTGAGTTGAAAGGCTACGAGGTGTTGAAAGATTCACTTTCATGATGAATTCAAAAAGTTTGTTTCAGAGATGATTCTGAATTTATCATATCTACAAGAAAGTTAGTGGAAATGTAGTTGTCCTTTTTAGTTAGAGTATGTAAAGATATATTGCTAATAGAAAACAATAGTTCTAATTTTCAATTATTAAAAACATAATTATCCAACAAGGTCCAAAAACAACTATAACACCCCACTCCTGCAAGACCCGAACTTGACATCGATGGGTGATGTCCGAGGTCGTGCCCCCGCAAGGGTGGCGTGCTAAGACACTCACTCATTCGAAAATCGGTATACAAAAAAAACTTTTTCTTTATTTTCTTTGAAAATCACAATCACACATACTATGCAGAAGTTAAGCATCACATATGGCCCACTCTCACTCATAAACACTTTCAATCATAATAATAAAATCAACAATAAGTTCAATAGTCATTTAGGCCCTTTTCACAAATACAAAAAGTTTTAGTTGTTTCGGAAGACAATTTTATACAAAAGGTTGCGAAATAAACAATTCAATACAAATTAAGGAAATGCAATGCAGACGCGAACTGATCCCGACCTCTATCCTTCACTTGTATGCTGTAGGTATACTTCCGTTGGCCTAACGGGGTATTCTTCTGATCCTGAAAAATAATTGCAAATTTTTGGTGAGTTTTGTGAACTCAATGAGTGACCATCATCGATGGCTCACCCAGTCACATAACACATAAATCACATTACTGCACATCTCACATTATTTCACATTTCACATGCAATACACTTAATCATTCATATTATGCATATGCCATGCACGTGATACTCACTTTCTATTTCTTCCTTTGTTTTGACCGAGTGCCTAAACTGTCCCGTATCCATTGGATACCGGGCTCTTTATTAACTGTCCCTTATCCGCTTGG
>JANIIA010000192.1:19652327-19667095 GCA_027478495.1 Erythroxylum alaternifolium
GCCCGAATCACCCACTCACAGATATTGTCCGCTTTGGGTCTTGGCCCAGCTAAGCCCTCACAGTTTTGCTCTTCTCATCTTTGGGAAAAAGCATCTATAAGGGAGAGGTTTCTATAGCCTTATAAGGCTTACTTCGTTTCCCTCTATAATCGATATGGGAATTTAACATTCCACCTCCTTGGAGGCCCAGCGTCCTCGCTGACCCACAGGCTTGGATCTACTCCCTTAGAAGCCTAGCGTCCTTGCTGACATTCCGATCCGGGTATTGGCTTTGATACTATTTGTAACAGCCCGGACCACCCCCTCACAGATATTGTCCGCTTTGGGCCTTGGCCCAGTCCGGCCAAGCCTCACGGTTTTGCTTTTCCCACCCTTGGAAAAACGTGTCTATAAGGTAAAGGTTTCCATAGCCTTATAAGGCCCAGGGAGTAGCTGGGTCAAGGCTCAAAGCGGACAATATCTGTGAGCGGGTGGTTCAAGCTGTTACAACTAATGCTCCGTTAAATCAACAGATAGTTATAACTAGATAGTTTGCAGGATAAACTAGATAATTATAATGGACATATAGTTACAAAAGAGTTACAACTAAATAACTTATGAAATCAACAGATAGTTCCAAGGAAAGGTTGCGGGATAAGTTAACTGTTAGGTTGAGGTGAGTGGACAAGCCTTTTTTCTCCCACTTTTCCCAGACCTAACTTGCAAAATCATCAAAATAACCACTATTTATCATCTGTTGCATAAATTGATTAAGCAAAAGTAGAATTAAAATCAGCATATACACAACGTAAAATAACAAATAACAAGGTGGTACAAGAATAACATATAAGAGGAAACCAAGTACTTTGCATGGAAAACTCAATAATTGTTCAACCTCACCAATGTGTTTGAAAATTAGAGCACCTTTGCAAAATAGATACAGAAGAAGGAAAATATGCATAGCTTTCAAACTATATAACCTTATGAAGAAATCTTCTCTTCTAACCTTAATTTCAAAATGTTGGTAGCCCAACATTCTCATCAAAGACAGATCACAACGCCAACAAAACTAAAACAAAGAATCAAGCTTACCCAGAAAAAGGAGATGTTATGTTTTTCTTTTTTTTTCCTTTGGAAACATAATTATGAGAATTAGTAGGACAGGGTCATCAAAGCTCATCATCAAAAGTGACAACCTGAAATTTTTAATTGTTCTACCTCAAGAAGAGGAAAATAAGGCTCTAAATACAATTTTTTTATAAAGGTTATCAGAACTGATCTACCCATATTTGTAATATCTCTACTGAAGGTACTCAAATTTCAGATACCCCAAGTATTCTTTAGGTATCTAAGCAACGGAAAGAACAACAAATGTACAAAATAACAATTGAAGCAAAGAAGAAAAGTAATAGTCAAAACTGTTGAAAAGAAAGGAAACAGAGAAGGTTATGAACTAATGGAAATTGGTATTCAAACAACAATATTAGCACCAAACCATCTGCACTCCTAGGACACAATTTCAAAGCAACCTCCAACCTATTTCACCAATTGTATATTAAGCCCATCTGTTACCTCAAATAGCTTCAATACTATGTCACCAATGTAAAGACTCAATTTTAAGAACTAACCCTAGTTTCTCATAAGCTTCAAAGTTCAAAATAAACAAGCCTTAAAAGAAAAACAGGAAGCCACTCCCAATCTCTTTTAATCATGGACTTTAAATCAAGTAGTTAACTTTCATCCAAAACAAACCCTCGAATCAATAATCAAGTTAACGACTTTTTAAGAACCTAGCATGCCTGTACAATAAACATACAATTATACGTTCAAATAGAGAGAAGGGAAGGAAAAGAGAAGAGGGTTAAGGTTATTTTTCCGATCACGAACCTGAAAACAAACCTTGGATAAGTCATCGTTGTCAATCGCTGCCGTGGGATAGCGTCAGAGAGAAGAGACTTTTATGAAGTCTTGTTTGGTGTAAAAGGAACCAACCCATTAAGTGTGATCGGCAGCCCTAAATGTACATCTGAATGAAAAGAAAGAAAAGTGTAAAATACAAGGGAAAATGGAAACAAGAAAAGAGGAACAAAAGAGCACCGTTCTGATTCGCATGTAAGCTACACAGATCCGTAAACCAACGACTGATCTGATTGAGATGTGAGAGTTGTAAGAGATGCAAGGTAAGAGCCAAGGAAAGAAAGAAGAATCTAGAGAAAATGAGAAATGAGACAATAATAAGGGCAAAAGTAAGGGTAAAATTGACATTAAAGTAAAGAATTATTAACTGATTGCCCAAAACGCTCCTTACAAGGAGCTTTTAAAAAATCAGTTAATTGGGTTAAATCAACCAACTCAATCAGCTTATAACTAAACAAATTAAATAACTACTTTGATTGTCACAATCTGTCTAATTTTAAGGTTCTTTGCATGGTATACCTTAGCAAAGTTGCCTTCCCCTAATAATCTCCCCAACTCGTACTTTGGCGATAGCACTTTCCTTTTACTTACCGTTCTCAAACCTGGTCCGTGGTAAATAAGAGTAGAATTTCCGTCACCTAGGTGGAGTAACTAAAGAAATCAACCCTATTTGAGCTGAGCTTTTGTTTGATCCCTCCAGCCTCATGTATCGCTAAAGGACGGCTTCCATGTGCTGCCAAAGTACAAGCAAAACTTTCTTTCCAAGAGAGAGACTTTAGTTAAGCTTAAGCACCACTCAGGCGTTCAAAAATCAGAGAAAAATATTAGTGATCAAATTCCGAATACATCCAAAGAAGAAAAGAAAGGAACTCCGCGTCGATTATGGAGTCATAAAATTGAAGATTGTAATATTTACTCCATCAAGAACAGATTCAAAGGAGGAATATCTTTTAACGAAAACAACTTAAAAAACACTTATTAACGTACACAATTATCACAACACTTATGATATATGTATGATCTTCTTGTAGTTTCCAACAAAGACGAAAATGGGTAGGCTTAGGGTGTCTCTGATGGTTTTGGATCTGGCTTCAATCTACATTGCAGTGAATAGAGGCAGGGAAGCTAGAGAATTCTCTCTCCTTCTCTCCCGCTCGCTAATGTTTCTTCCAATCCCTTCCTCCTTAATATCCTTGGAAAAACCAAGAAAGATGGCGTGAAACATGCACATGGGAATGGGAGCGACTAGGGAGATCAGCTAATTCTACGTGCTTGCCAGCTAACTGGTCATTTAGCGACTGAAACGCCAACTCTGTAGTTAATATTTACTTTTCTTGCTACGTTAATAATAACATACTTCCACTCTTTTCTAATTCACTTGTAGTTAGTTGCAGTTTGCCACACTCCAGCTCAGGCATTTCTATTTCTTCTTCTTCTTTATTTAATGTTTGCAATTAATCTTAATTACCAAATCCAAAATCCAAATCTAACCCAAGTTTCATCTACTGTGAATTTGGCAATTTCATAACAGGATTAAGATATTGGATAAGTTAGCTTTCCAATGTTTCCTTCAAGAAATGGCAGTCACTCAGCACCATCCAAAATAGAATGTATCGCTACAGCAAAATATTTATCTACTACATTTGGGCGGGAGGTCTGGATACATGAAACTCAACTGCCATAAAATCATCAAACAAATTTTACACCAAGCTCAATTACTACAAAAGTAAGGTACCCCAACTTAAGCTTTTCTAATATCTGATCCCTTTGGCAACCTCAAAGAAATGAGCAACATTCTCCTCTGGTGTTCCTACTACTATTCCATGACCAAGATTCAAAATGTGCTTTCCCTTACCAGCTTTCCTTACAACATCGTTTATCCTATTTGTGATGAACCCCTTTGACCCAAAGAGAACACCAGGATCTACATTCCCCTGAACTGCCAGATCAGGACCCAGTCGCTTCCTACCTTCTGCCATATCAACAGACCAGTCCAAGCTAACCACGTCTACACCTGTTAAAGCTAGTCTTTCAAGCAAGCCTCCCGAACCACTTGCATAGAGAATCAGCGGGAGAGATGGATGCGTTTCTTTCACAGTATCCACAATGTACCTCAAGTATGGAAGACTGAACTCCTCGAAATCCACAGGACTAAGCTCAGTGGCCCACGAGTCAAAGATTTGTACCGCTTGAGCCCCATTGTCGGCTTGATATTGGATATACTTTGCCATCGAGACTGCAAATTTCTGAAGTAATGCATGCAGAACCTGCAGACCAAAGAAACATTAATAGCTACGACTTTCACTGACAAACGCCACAAAAATCCATATTCAAAGAAACCAGAGAAAATTTGGTGCTAAATTACCTTTGGCTGGGAGAAAGCTAATCTTTTTATCTTTGTAAAGTGCTTTGATGAGCCACCTTCAACTACATATGATGCCAGAGTGAAAGGAGCTCCAACAAAACCCAGTACCGCAGCCTCGTTATTAATCTATAAAAAGGAAACTGGTGACTGAACTGAACCAAAACTCATTGATTGCTTAATAACATATAACACCTGAATAATAAATGCTGCTTTTATTGAAATCTTAATGAACTTGCCCAATTAAATCCACCGATCCCTACACCCTAGCTATAAGCAGCAAAGTTTTAAGTAAGATGGCTACACAAAAGTGGTCTTTACAGAGTTGGTTGTGAAAAGTCTGCCTCGATAAACTTATTAAGCACCAAACGTTATAAGATCTGACTTATTCAGAAAATGTAAAGCTTCCAAACCTGTGCAAAATGTTATATTTGTACTATCAGGTAGTATTAACTTCTCAAATCGATAAGCTAAATGCTTTCCGATGTATCGAAGAAAAAGTGATAAGCTACAAAGTTAAATTGAAAATGCACAAAATTTCTCACGAAAAATCAATAAAATAGTACAATGTCTTCAAGGAAACTTAGTTTGCTAAGTAGATACAATTAGAAATGTAAATGAGAGCAACTTTAGTAAGCACCTCTTTCCGAAGAATAGTTAAAGCTTCCCCAACATAGGGAACAGAGTCCTCGGGGACGAATTCTGTGACTTGATCAACATCAGCATCTGTGTGTAAAGGATTGAATATTACAGGACCCTTGCCTTTGACAATGTCAAAAGGGATATTCATCCCAGAAAGTGGAGTGAGAATGTCGGAGAATAAAATGACCTGCCAAAAGATGGGACAGCAGAAATGTGACAAACCCAAAAAAAAAAAAAAAAAGGACTCATTTTCAAGTCCCGGGTTTGGTTACTAACCCCGTCAGGCTTAAAAGCAAGCCAGGGCTGCAGAGAAATCTCAACCACAAGATCAACATTTTCTGATCTTTCCCGGAACGAGGGATGCTTCTCACAGAGGATTTGGTAACTCTACGATTAAATCAATGGAAATTAAAAAAGACAGAAAAAAATATTAGGAAAAAAAGAAAAGAAGCCAAGGGCGGTAAGTAATAGACCTGCCTTCATGTACCTCCCGGCTTGCCTCATAAGCCAAACAGGGGGTCTTTCCACATCTTCCCCTCTAACAGCATTCAACAACAGCGGCTCAGCCACCACGGAGGCTGTTTTTGGTTCCGCTATAAACAAGAGAGAGAGATGGTTTCGTACGGGAGAAATCGGGAAAAGGAAAGACAAAAGAGTAGTAGCTATACTAACCTTGAAGAACACAGCGGACCGTTGGAGATTTGGAAAGAGGCTTAGGTGTTCTTGGAGAAGCAGCGAGAGAAGCAATTGAGGAGCTGAGACCGCTGATGCAACCCATTACCTAATACTTTCATTAACTAAGAGGAAGAAGAAGAGATGATGACGATGAAGGTGAAGGTGAAGATCAACTGTCTGTTGTTTCTGAAATGTCAAAAAATGGAGATTGGAGAAGATGTGATAGCGGCCAGGAACCAGATAGGAAGATAAGGAAGGGGCCGTTTTTCTTTTGGACTCGACGGCTATTTATGTTCCCATGCCATGTCAGCAGCCACTACTTTTAAGCAATTTTGAATTAACCAAATGCATGCAGAGCTATAAAAAATTTAATAACAATGTACAAGTTTTTGTTATCATTTTTACATTAATTTATATTTTATTATTTATAAAATAAAATGATTTATCATTAAATATTTTAATGATATAACAATTGTATCAATTACGATGAATCTTAATATAAGATTAAAGGTTGTAACTGACTATTAATTTTTTTATAAGATTAAAAATAATTTTACCGTTATTGTTAATTATGTTCTAATATTTATAAAATAACATAATTTACACTTTCTTTCAAATTTAATTTCGTTATATCAGCTGCGCAATTCAATTTATGTATCTAATTAATATGTTTTAACTTATGCCTTACTTTTCCTTTGGAAACGACTGCAGACTGCTATTTAAACTCCTTTGTCACTCCAACTTGTCGTCGTGTCAGCCACTACTAGACCGGTGATCACTAACATCTTCATACGTCTAATGTCTTCCCACAACATACATACCGTGTAAAGTTGGTAATTAAAGAAAATGCATATTTCATCAATAACGACATGTTTCAATAATGGTATGTGCAGTTTTCAAATAAATTCAATCATGTTTTGTTCATTATACTTGAACCTTTCAGTCGAGAAGCTAAAACCCAGAGGAAAACAAGGAATCCTGTAGAACCTGGATTGTATTCCCAGAAATGAAATATGCTGGCTGTCATGCAGCCATAACTGAAGCGACAAAGTTGCTACAACATATCCTTCTCATGCATGCTGCAAAAGTAATTTGCAAGCGCTTATTCGTTTAAAAAATTGAATCAAACAGACATCAGCCTAAGCGTCTCGGTGAAGTAAGATAAATCCAATGAAGAAGAAGACAATAGCAAACAGAATTAACAGGGAGTTACAGGTAGAGGGATGAGAGGCCAAAAACCTATCAGAAAATAGTGTCGATGGTTAGCTTTCTTTTTGGAGGAGATTTCTCTATAATCTGCTTTTGCCGGTCCATGAATGCAGATCCCTTATTGGCAAATAATCTTCTTAAGTTGATAACTGAAAGATCAGTAAAGCTAGACACTGCAAGATCTGCCTGAACCAGATCATACCTGCAGTGTTTCAACACAAATCAATGTCTAAAAAGCAGTGCAAAACTGCAATTATATCTACTGTCAGGTAAAGTCTAAATTTACTACAATACTGTAAAGGCACGTACGCGGGATGAGCACCAATTAAGGCCACAGCCATCATAGTACAGTTGTGAGCAGCAGTGATGCCCCGGGGATCATCTTCAAAAACTACACATTTTGATGGTTTGCGATCTAGCTGCATGAAATTCAGAGGCCAATGGGTTAAAACAGCTTGAATGAGTAGAAATAATGAAGGACGTGAAATCATCTACCTTATCATCTAATTTCACAAAGGAAATGCTGAAGACTTAACCTAATTGTTTAATAGTTGTTTCCTTCCTGAGACACGAATCACCTTTGTTATGAGCTCTAAAAACTCATTTAGAAAGTTTGCTTTCATATAGTTGCTCACACTCAGTTAACCTTGTTCAGTTATGTCTGAACGCCATGAAAACCTTGACTCATTATGTCTATCTTTTACTTCCTATCACATGAGGGAATGTCATGGATCAATCCCCAAAAGCAAATTCAGTAATTTATTGCATATCTAGGTTACCACACCAGTCCCTCCATTAAATCTTTGGAAGCATAATATTACTTCAAATCAGTCACCAGCCATAAAGCCTTTAAAATGTGTTTCACTAGTCATATTTGTACCTACTATATCACAACTTCGCACGTAATCATCCTTTAAAGGGTATTCAATTGCAACACTGCTTTGCGCGTCAGTAGATCCAGTACAAGAGAGTTTACTATCTTAAGGCAATACAAAGAACAATAGCTACCAAGTTCAATCAAGTGACTGATTAAAATGGAAACATTCTTGCAATGGTGTTGTAGACTATACCTTCACGGCTGCAGAGAGAAATCTATGAGCTATAGATTCCATACCATCTTCCTCAGCCACTATAGCCTGAAATCAGAGATGATGCATGACAGAAGTTAAAAGCACATTGTTTACTGAATTTCACCTCTAATTCCCAGCTTCTAGGTGCAAAAGTAATTGCACCATATATCATGTTAGCAGAAAACTGAACTACAAATAACCTGGAAATATTTCTTCAGACCCATACGCTCCAGGGTCGCTACCATGTTCATCCTATCAAGGCTCGAAACAACAGCACAAGGGATGCCAGCTCTAGATACTGCATCCAACCACTCTTCAAGTCCTTCAATGGGTTCTCTAAGCTGCTCAGGAACATAAAAGAAAGATATATCCTGTCAATCCAAGAAACGAATACAAAAATTAAGCAACAGATAAAAGAAAAAGATACTTACTCTAAGTAAATTCTCACAATACAACTCGGATAGCCTTAATTTCAATCTTTCCACTTCACTTTCTGTTCTTTCCCAGACCAATACCTGGCATGTTTTAAAGACATTCAAACCATTGGGTATCGATTGTTAGATAGGAAATTCACAGGAAAAGAAGAAAACATATAAATGACACAGAACTGTAACAGAAGAGTAAGTTAATGATTCTGCTTTTCCTTCCACTTTCTGGATCTAAGATACTTAAATCTTGTCCAGTAATTGAAGGCCATCACTAAAGTTTCTTATATTCAAGATCAGCTACAGATAAATATACATAACAAAGCAATTTTAATATTTTTGATTCATTCTCAAAGGTTATCATCCATAGCATAACGAAATTCATATACCATAGGGCCTAACCAAAAACCATTTTTATCCAGTAATGAACAGATACTTTTCAAGCTATGCACATCACAATTGTAGATGGAAACATCATTCACCAGAAAATGCAAGCTAACAATAATATGAATTCCCAAACCTTATGCAGTAAATGATCAGAACCTGCAGATAGCATCAGCCTTTGTGTGTGTTTATCGTCAGGAATTTCTTTTCCTACACAAAAACCATGAATTACATAGCCACCAACCTAAATCAGTAAGCTGTTGAAAGTTGAATAACCATTATAATTCAAGAACAAAGCATATAGAAATTTTGTTAGAAACCTCAATTAGACTTCTACAGTACAGATAACTTGGAATAATGGCAAATATTAGTGACAAAACATAGTTGCCATGAAAACCAAGGGAAGAGAACGACTTAAAGGATTTACTACATACCCTCTTCAGATGCAAGTTGCTTCCAAACATTCAACTTTATAGTTCGGGTTTCCGCCTGAAAATTATCAAATATACATTAGATTGTATCTCTTAGCATTCTAAAATCAAAATAGTAAGGTAGGACACACTGGTCATATGTTCCTCAAAAAAAAACTAAATAGGCAACACCAAAATTGGACAAAAGAAAAGTAAGAAGCAACAACAAGAAATGGGAACGTGTGTTGGGGGATTACCACAACATTGTCCCAAGAGAAAATAAGGCCATAGGCTTCATCAGGTTTCATAGCGTATCGTATCCGCTGGAGGAAGCCTTCTTGCAGTCTATCATTCAAAAAATCCTACTCCCAAATTGGAAAATAATATATTAACAAGAAATTGCTTTTCTTTTATTAGTATCCAAAAATTGCAAAAGCAAAAAATGAGTAGCAAAAGTTAAGAAACTTGCTCACTCACCACATCAACCTTCATAGGTCCATCCTGTCTAAAAGTCTCAAAACCTTCTCCATATTCAGCTCCAATTGCCTAAATATAAGCCAGATACATTTTGTTATAATTACTCGGCATAAAAATTTCCGGAAAATCTATAATAAGAAAAAGAGAAAGTAATTGTATGGACCTCTTGCATGAAAAGCTTGTTGGGAAAACCATTTGAAGAGACACTATCGTGGAATTGACAAGAGTTTCTGATGACACAACGATGCCGGACCTTAAGCGCCTGCCGAATGAAATCCCAGAAGGCGAAAAATTAATACACTTAAAACGGAGGGGAAAAAGGTAGTTGAGAAGAAGAGCATACCCTCAATCTTAGCCTTGAAGCGAATATAGAGTCGTGGAAGGCAGAAGATGGTAGCAGCAGAGAAGATGAAGAAGTGCAAGCGCTCGTAAATTTGCTGCAACCGCACTCCATTTCTTTGTTAATTCTTCTCTTCTTTTTTTTTCTTGACAACAATTTAAACAAGGCTACAGAAACAAGCAACGGAACGTCGTCTCGTCGCCAGTCTCTTAGTTTGAGAGTAAGAGAGAGAGTGGTTTAGAAGAAGGAAAGAAAGAGTAGGAAGAGACGACACGGCGCTACGGATGATTGAATCCTGTTTGTTGCATTTTGAAGATCTTATGTTTCTTATCCCAGATAAACGAGATTTTCATATTATTAACAATTAAAGTTTGTTTTACAAATTACAACATATGCACGTGCCCTATCACGTGGTTGAAACGTAAGCTATTACTGTTATTGTTCCTGTCAGTGATCCTTGCTTACCTAGTCCCTCCAGTCCTGCCACCAAATACCAATTGTCAAAACCTAATCCAGTACCACCGAATTTGTGCACCACACGATAGCATGGCTTTAACTGACCACCACCAACTCCAAGTAGCTAAAGCTAATGGTTGGGATTCACAGTATCCTCCAGTTCCAAGCAGTCCATTATTTAGAATTAAATGTTATTATGGTGTAACAGCCAGTGAATTTCATTTTTGCAGTTATTCACCTAAGTCTAGACATGTCAATGGGTCGGGTCAGACTCGGGCTACCCTCAGCCCAGCTCAACCCGGCGTCATTCAAGGCAGGCCACAGCCCGCCCCGTGGCCCACACGGGCTGAGATGGATCTACCCGCGGCCCGGCCAACAGACAAGACGGATGGCCTGTGGTCGGCCTATGACCCGGGCCAAACCCGGCCTGTCCATATTTTTTTAAATTTTAAAAATACAAAACGGCGCCGTTTTAGACAAAACGATGCCGTTTTGTCGAGCCGCTGGCCGAGTCGGGCCGGCCCAGGTGGATCACGGTCTACCCGTGGCCCGCCCACGGCCCCTCAAATTCGGGTCAAAAACGGGCCGGGCCAAAATTGTTATCCCTACCTAAGTCTTGCATTCTTAGTTCTAATTCTTTTGTTAATTATAAGAAAAAATTCATTCTACTAAACAAATTCTAACATCTAAAGAACAGCAAAAGAAAGAAAGAAAAAGCTGCATATAATACAATCAATGGAGAAATTGTTTCCACCAAACCGCTAGCCTTTCTCTCCACTCTTACTAGCATAGCAGAAGCCCCCAAAAGAATCTACCTAACAGATTCCAACCCTTAACAACTTCTACGGTTCTTTACAGTAGCCGAACGACCTGCCTTCTAAAAGGATAACATACTTGTTGATGTTCATAATAACCCAAGCCGAATCCAGGAGAACTTTTCAACTTGTATCAGCAACAACTTTCAATGATCCGTGGCAGGAGACAATGTACTTCTCCCAGGAGTCGAAGCTCTCAACTAGTTCGGGCTCCAATCCATCATCTTCATAGAACTGTTGCATCTACACTCAAAGAAAAAAGGATATCAGAAGACCAATTGGAGACTAACTTAAAATAGTCAAAAGCATACAACGAGAATCATCCTCATAGACAAATGTAAGAGATGTATAACTTTAGGACACAAGCATTGAATGGGCATGCAATTGCACGGAATTTGTGCGGGTCTAAGAAGTAGCATAACCTTATCAAAATCCCCAGCCGTTGCTGAACCTGCCTCATCAACCACCTACAGACAATTGCCCCATTATTGTTTAAATCCTTTTAACTTCGGATAAAACATTTATAACAAGAGGAAATTGAGAAAGCCAATTGAATAGAGGGCAAAGTATAAGATAGTTTCAAGATCCAACCAGAGACCTAAGACAAAGTTTAACTTAACACATTACTCAGAAGATGAATAAAGCTTCAAAGCAGAAGTTATTGATGATAAATTCATTACCAGTGTTTAGCCGATCGATTGTTATAATGCTGATCGAATTTCCAAGGTTAAGCTATGGAAATTGGAGAAAGTTGCCACAAGAAATTAATTCGAAAGGAGAAATGACAATTCTCACAATCCTATGGTTTCAACTTCATTTCTGGATCGCAAGCAATAGTATTTAGGTTGAAATATTGGTGAGAGAACACCTGACAAATTGGAATTACCTTGGATGTATAATCATAAACCTCTTGAATCAAAATCCTTGCATAAGCTGAGTTCACTTTGTCAGCTTCAACGACGTATGGTTGTCTCTCCTATAAGAAGGATGATATTTGATAGTCATATTGAATATAAATGATAAGTAACGTGTGACTAAATTTATACAAACATCTTGTATTTAATTACCTCATCTGGCATGTTTTTCCAAATTTCGAACCCTAACCTATCAATGTCAACAGAATTCCTACTCTTACATTTCTTCATAAAATGCTCCCTGTGAAAATGAAACCGCATACAAAATAAAACCCAATTTTAATGGTTTGAAAATCAAGTACTTACATCACACAAATGGAAATGAGAAAAGGCCATTTGCAAGCCAAAGCACAATACCAAGAGCCATATTAAACGATAGGTATGAAAGGGATTTCAACGAACAATAGAAGTAGCGAACGTACATAAAGAATCGAAAAGGCGATCTAGGCTGGTCAGGCGAATCAAGTTTCACGACGTTGTGGTTTCCTCTCAATCCTTTGAACCTCTTTACATCCTTCCTTGTTGCAGCTTCACATTCGTGCATATCAGCCAATGCAATCGGGACCATAACCCCACAGTTGTTACTGCAGAAAATAGATAGTAAAGAATCACCCCACAAGGAAAGATTAGAACTTTAATCTGGGAAAGGTGGATGCCAAGAAAAAAACCACTTATGATGTGTACAAACCACTTCTGAAAGGCGCTTCCATCAGGAGCACGACGTAATGCATGTATCCTCCTGCGGGTTCTTGGCGGATTTGCCATTGGAGAATTTCTTCCACCTCAGTAACGATCTTCGCTTTATGTACAGTACACTGCAGTTTTGGTGAGAATCGTTTGGTTTAAACTTTAACACTGGAATGGAGGGGAACAGAAACAGAGCGGATTTCCGTGGAGATAAAACTTTGGCACCAATACTCATTTTTTAAGTCCCGCCATTTTGCGGCCAATATAATCTGTAAATTAGTTTTCTGAAAACGTAATGGCGCACAAAAACATTCTCTAATGGCCAACGCAATCAGAAGTGTTCTTGGTGCCATGACCCATGAATCATAATTAGTGTGGTTAATGTGGCACCAGGGGGTGTTTAAAAAAGGAAACTTAGGGATGCTCGATCCTTTTTCCTGTTTTCTAATATGGTTGTGAGGGGGAAAAAAAAAGAAGACTAAGAAACAAAGGAGTGAAATGTGTTTACTTAAATTGAGTTTGGTTTCTAGTTTTTAAAAATAAAAAAAATGTAGATACTATTTTTAACTTAAGTTCTTTTAGTTCTATTTCAGTTTTTGTGTTATGATTTTTTATTTTAAGTTTCTATTTTTTAAATAAAATAATTGTTTAGTTATTAATATCAATATAATTATATTTTTATCACTAATAATAATTACATATTAAATAAAACTTAAAGAAAAAATTATTGGATCAAATAAAATTTTTAACCTCTTCTATAATATTTATTAATAAATTATTAATGACAATTATTTTATTTCATTAAAATAAATAATTTAAAAATTAATTTTATATTTAAAATTAATATTTATTTTAATTATATTTTATTAGTAAATCAAATTTTATTTAAAATTTATATATTTTGAAGATATTTTAAATTTAATTATATTTATTAATAATTATAAAATTAAATTAATTTTAATTAAATAAAATTATTAAGTAAATTAAATAGCATATTTTTAATTAATAGAAAATTAGATTATAGAAAAATAGAAATAGAAAACAAAAACTATATAATCAATTTTTTAAATTAGGAGAACAAGAAAAATAAGTTTTTAATCTAAATTTAAAAACAAAAAAAGTAAAAATAAAAATAAAAATAAATGGGCACTTAAATTTCAACGTCAGAGAAAAAACTAAAATACTGTCGGTAACGTTCTATTATAAATCATACACTGTTACCAACTCCCAATCCTGTCATTAACGACTGAGATTTGTGACTGCCAACAAATAACTTGCCCAAAATCGATGACTTTTTCTTAGTTTTGTTGTTATGTCGTGTGCATGTCTATCCCTATGTCCTATTGATTTTCCTGTCTTTGAAGTCGATTATTGCTTTTAATATATGGTAACTTCAATGATTATTACTTTTCAAACCTAATCCTACTCAGTTGTCGTTCAACCAGCAATTAGGATGACCACCACGACAGAATGCAAGGATAAGAGTAAGTGAGGTAATCTCCAAAGACGTCTACAACGAACTCAACGACGATCATGATCCTCCGACACTAAGCTCGTAGGCCTTAACGGCTCTTAAGTCTCAAGGTGCTGAATGAAGATAAATGAGTTTAATTAAATTGAATAATTAATTGGTGTTTTTCTTTTGTTTTTGTCGAAAGTTAATCAAGAGTTAAGTGTGCAATTGCTTAAATACAACAAGAGTTTTGAGCAATATGACATCAATTTTACTTTCTATAATTGCAATTACAATATACCAGACGAGTTGTCTTGCAGTTTTAAGCATAAGGTCCAAGTTATTACCGTTGGTCCTCCTTATTTGGTCTGTTGATTTTAGGATTTATTTGGAAAATTTGTTATACTTATTGACAAGGTTGATAATTTTGAAAAGATTAGAAATGATAAATAATGCAATTTTACATACATATATGTTGTTGGACCCCGATTCTCTCCATACTAGTAATGCATGTGATTAGATTTTGTTGAGGATTAATTTCGATTAATTTGAT
>JANIIA010000192.1:19679659-19707167 GCA_027478495.1 Erythroxylum alaternifolium
GTATTAATCTCATTGATATGAATGGTACGGATTAAGAATTTAATGCATAACTTTGTTTCAGGATTTTGAACACAATCTTTGAGCGGACTTAATTAAAGATAAAGCTAGCTTTACTTACACGTTATATTTGAGGACTCTCGTGAAAAAAGGTGAACAGAACGTTATTGATCTAGTTTTAGAGGAAAATTCCACATACTACATATTAACAACTTCTAATCCTGTTAAATCTCATGATAGTGTATCTTCCGATATATAAAAGGTTTGATCTTTTTGTTTTGAACAAGATGAGGATAACAAAATAAAAAAGATGAGAAATATGAATAATTTAAAATAAAAAGATAATCAATATCTATTTTTTGTAACAATAACGTTATATTAATGCCTTTTAAAATCAAGCTATCATACTTTTTTTTTATTTATCCAAAATTTATGTTGACTACTTTTGTCTTATTCCTCTAAAACATGAATACCAAACATTTTAAAAACTATAAAACAAAAATTGGATCCTTGATATCGCGTCTCTATCTTTTTTGTTTTTGGACAAATAGAGAACAGTGTTGTTAGTCCAATTGAATGACCACAAACACAAAGTTTGGAAACACCAAACGCTACACACAATCAACTTGCATTCCTTTATTCATCGAGAAATCACAAATCCCATAAAGTGTATAAATCAAAGATGCATAAATAACAAATATTAAACAAATAAGGTACAAACTAAAATTTTACATTTATAGAAGCAAAAATTACAGATGAAATCACAAACCTAGAAAATATTGCAGAAATTACACAGCTACATGTGTTTTTTTTCTAAATGGAACCGAGGCTACCATAAACTCTGTAGATGATGGGTCTAAACCCGATGAATATCACCAGTGTTGATCAGCACTGTCAGAGCCTGACGTTGAAAGGAGTTGGGGGCATTGATAGTCTAGCGTTGATTCGCTTAGGCTGTCACCGATGGAGATGGCGTCAAGCGTGTGGGCAGGGTGGTGAAAACGGTGAATCATTCACTACATAGTTATTGTTGCGGTCTGCCGCTACTCGTTTGTCAGTGTAGTCATCGTGCTACCGTCGTTTGTTGCTCTCCTTCTTGTCGATGCAGTCGTGATAACATGTAAACTCGTTCCTTGAGTTAGTGCGAAGTCAAACAAGTAGTTGGGTAAATGACATTTAAAAAAGAAGAACAAGTTGTAGTCTAGGAAGAAGGGAGTGAATTAATGATAATGACATTGGAAAAAGAAGAACGAGTTGTAGTCTAGGAAGAAGGGAGTGAATTAATGATTTATAGAAGTCTCCATTGATGAATATAAATATTTAATATGCAAGATTGAAATGTAAGTGAGAGAACAACTAGAAATGAGATGAATGAATAAGAAGAAGAGAAAAAGTGTTTGAGAAAATATTATCTCTTGTTTTACGTTCTTTCTCTCTCTCTCTGTTTCTTGGCTTTGCTTCCACACCCAAGTAAGGCTAACAAGTGGTATCAGAGCTTGAAGAACCTGGAGGAAGGAAGCCAAAATAATGATGGCTTTGACCAGCTCGTCTTAATCGCAGGTGCCTAGATTAACCAAAGACAACTATCAGATGTGGAGTATCCAAATGGAGGCCCTGTTAGGTTCTCTGGATGTATGGCAATTCGTGGAGTCTGGCTACGCAGAACTGGACGATAGCGATGAGGAAACAATTAAAGATTTAAAGAAAAGGAAAAAGAAGGCATTGTTCATGATTTATTAAGGAGTTGATGAAGCCACGTTCGAGCTGATTGCTCCGAAAAAGACGTCGCAAGAGGCTTGGGAGATACTGAAGAAAGCGTATGATAGAGTTGATAAGGTGAAGAAAATCTACCTATAGTCTTTGCGAGCTCAGTTCGAAGCTCTGTAGCAAGGGAGCTCGAATCTATATCAGATTATTTCTGCAAAGTAATCTCCATCGTTCATCAAATAAGAAGGAAAGACGAAGAGATGAAGGACGTTCAGGTTGTAGAGAAAGTCTTCCGATCTCTAGACTCAAAGTTTGATTTCATAGGGGTGGTGATTAAAGAATCAAAAGACTTGGAGACGATAATGGTGGAAGAACTCATGGGATCATTACAAGCCTATGAACAAAGGCTACAGAAAAAAGTAGATGAGAAATCTTTTGAGCAAGCTCTACAAACAAAGCTTTCGCTCAAAAAGAGCGAGTCGTCTCGTGGAGGTTATCAACGAGGAAGATATTTTGGTCAATAAGGAAGAGGAGGCCAAGGCTTTTACACGTATGAGCAGACTGACAACAAAAAAGAAGGAAATGAAGGTGACCCAAAAGATTACGGTCGTGGAAGAGGTGGTGGAAGAAGCTGTGGTTGAGGTCGTGGACGTGGTAGAAACAATGGAGGAAGGCATGAAAAATAAGAAATTCAATGTTTTATTTGCAAAAATATGGCCATTACTTGTATGATTGCTGGTACAATACAAACAATGGTGGAGAGAAGGCAAATTTGGTCGAAAAAGAGGAAGCTGATGTAGGATCGATGTTGTTCATATCGTACAATAAGCTAAAACTAGTTCAAGCAATTACATGGTTTCTCGACAAGGGAGCGTTGATTCATATTTGCGAAAGAAAGGAATTTTTTGCGAAGCTTGAAGAGGAACAGATAGGAAACATTACATTTGAAGATCTTTCGAAAAGGCCCATCGAAGGGAAAGGTGATGTAATCTTTGAACTCCAAAATGGGAGACAACTTCGTATTTATGATGTCTATTACATTCCTGCTATTAAAAGCAATCTTTTGAGTATTGGACACTTGTTAGAGAAAGGATACGATATTTCAAAGAAGAATTTGGTGCTTTCTGTTTATGACAAAAATAACAATATGATTACCCATGTGAAGATAACGAAGAACAGGATGTTTCCATTGAAGCTTAATGTTAATGAGTCAAAGTGCTTGAAGATGGTGACTCAGGATGCCTCGACTCTTTGACATCTATGCTACGGACATCTGAATTTTGAGCCATTAAAATTGCTGGAGAAGAAAAATATGGTGATAGGACTACCGAAACTCGAAGCCCTCAGCAGTTTGTGTCATGGGAAAGCAGCAAAGGAAACATTTTAGGAAGTACAAGTTGAGAAGAGCATCAGAACGTTTAGAGCTGGTGCATTCAGATGTCTGCGAACCCATCAATCCCGTATCCATTGGAGGTAATCGCTATTTCTTGATGTTTACAGATGATTACAGTGGCAAATCATCGGTTTATATGCTGAAGGAGAAAAAGGAAGTCTTTGCCAGATTTAAAGAAGTTAAGAATCTGGTGGAAAAACAAAGTGTGTGATTACTGAAATGTTTACGTACTGATCGTGGTGGAGAGTATACGTCATTGGAATTTGAGAAGTATTGCAAGGAGAATGACATTGTTCATCAGCTCACGATGCCTCAAACACCACAACAAAATGGCATTTCGGAGAGGAAGAATAAGACAATTCTGAACTTGGTTTGCTGTATGTTGAAGGAAAAAAATGTCCCGAAAGAGTTTTGGGGAGATTTTGTTGTTTGTTTTGTTTACTTGTTGAACAGATTCTCGATGAAGAGAATTGGAGATATTACACTAGAGGAAGGATACAAGTTGTACAATCCCATAACTCACAAGATCGTAATGTCGACAGATGTCGAGCTCGATGAGGAGCAGACATGGGACTAGAACAACAATGACCAGTCAAAGTAGATTTCTGTAGATGAAGAAGACATACCTGCACCATCAACTCAATGAGTTGGAACTCAGTTCGACAGTGACGATTCGAGCCACTCGCCCGTAGGGAGGATGAGGAACATCCAGGACATATACAACACGAGTCAACCTGCTGATGCTAACTTTAATGAGGAGTTTAGCAATATCTGTCTTTTTGCAGGTTTTGATCCATTAATGTATGAAGAAGCTTCCAAGGAGAAAAAATGGAGAAAAGTTATGGAGGAGGTAACTCATGCCATAAGGAAGAATGATATATGGGTGCTTATTTCTCTTCCTATAGAACACAAACCCATTGGAATTAAATGGGTTTACAAGACAAAAAGAAACCTGAAAGGTGAAGTGGAGCAGCACAAAGCGCTGCTTGTTGTGAAAGGATACAAGCAGAAATATGGCGTTGACTATGAAGAAGTGTTCGCACCAGTAGCTTGACTTGAGACGGTGAGGTTGCTTATCTCCTTCGCAACTTAAAAGAGATGGAAGATGTACCAGATGGACTTTAAGTCGACATTCTTAAACGGGCATCTTGAAGAGGAAGTCTATATCGAGCAACGTCTTGACTTTATTATCAAATGCCAAGAAGAAAAAGTGTACAGGTTAAAGAAAGCGCTTTACGAGCTGAAACAAGTTCCAAGAGTGTGGAACTCTGGAATTGATTCCTATTTCGCTCAAGAAGGATTCACAAAATGCCCATACGAGCACTCGTTGTACGTGAAGACAAAGCCGGATGGAGACATCTTATTGGTTTGTTTATATGTGGATGATTTTATTTTTACAGGAAACAATAACGCCATGATTCAAGAGTTCAAACGGTTAATGGAGAAAGAGTTCAAGATGATCGATTTAGGATTGCTAAGATATTTTCTTGGCTTTAAAGTGCAGCAAGATGACGAAGGAGTCTTTATTTCACAAGAAATATAAGCTAAAGAGATCCTAAAAAAGTTCAAAATAGAGGACATGCAGCCTATAGAATTGTAGCATCAGATTGACGAAGGAAGCAGAAGGACAATTTGTGAACCTGACTTATTACAAAAGTCTAGTGGGATGTCTATGGTACTTAACGTGCACCCAACTGGATATATTGTTTGGAGTTGGCTTAGTGAGTAGGTACATGGAGACACCAAGAACCTCTCACTTGAAGGCAGCAAAGAGAATTCTGAGATACGTCAAAGGAACGATCAATTACGGGTTATTTTATTCTAACAAAGGAGATGCAAAGCTTGTTGAATTTAGAGATAGTGATTGGGCCGGAAGCTATGATGATTAGAAGAGTACTACCATCTTTGTGTTTTATCTTGGTGATACTGCATTTACATGGAGTTTTAAGAAGCAATCTATCGTCGTGTCAACGTATAAAGCGGAATACATTGCTGCAACTTCTTATGTTTGTCTTGCTGTTTGGTTGCGGAGATTACTTCAAGAGCTGAAGTTACAAGAAGAAGATACAACAAAGATTTATGTGGGCAACAAATCCGCAATTGCGTTAGTGAAGAATCCAATTCATCATGAGTGTTCGAAGTATATTGACAAGCGTTTTCACTTCATATGGGAGCAAATCAAGGAAAAGGAGGTTGAATTGTTACACATGAATTCAAGTGATCAAGTTGCTGATATATTCACAAAGGCGTTGAAGATCGAAGTCTTTCAGAATTTAAGGAGATAGCTCGAAGTTCAAGCTCGAGGAGGAACAAGTTTAAGGGGCAAAATGATGGCATGTAAACTCGTTCCTTGAATTAATGTGAAGTTAAACAAGTAGTTGGGTAAATGACATTGGAAAAAGAAGAACGAGTTGAAGTCTAGGAAAAAGGGAGAGAATTATTGATAATAACATTAGAAAAAGAAGAACGAGTTGTAGTCTAAGAAGAAGGGAGTGAATTAATGATTTCTAGAAGTCTCCATAGATGAATATAAATATGTAATCTGCAAGATTGAAATATAAGTGAGAGAACAATTAGAAATGAGATGAATGAATAAGGATAAGAGAAAAAGTGTTTGATAAAATACTATCTCCATTTTTACGTTCTTTCTTTCTCTCTCTGTTTCTTGGTCTTGCTTCCATACCCAAGCAAGGCTAACAAGTCGCTGGCATCATGACACCAGTAGTGCGGAGTATGACAACTAGCAGTGTATGAAATGTCAAGTTAAAATTCCTTATATATGAAGGATAAGTGAACCTAGCCAAGAAAGTTAGAAGAAGGATTGTTTGTTTCTAATGCTAACTTGTTCTAAGGCTAGCATGAGTTATTATAACAAATAAAATAAAATATCAGTTAGGTTATGGCAAATGAGTGTACCCCATAAGTCTATTGGGGTTCAAGTAAAGTTTTTGCTCAAGGTCAATGTAAAAGAGTTTTCAAACCCTTAACCTTTGTTATTAAGAACGCAAATCATAACTGTTTGTTTACTTCTAGTATAGGTATAAACTTAAGGTAGACTTATGCATATTTTTTAAAATTCATACGTACAACATTTAAGGACTAATTAAAGTATGTAATCCTCTGGAACTTTACACTTCCATGTTTAAATAAGATAGTGAATAATATATTCTATGTGTCAAATAATTTGACTTATTTAATAATACTATGTGTAAGATAATTTGTTTATTTGAAAACTCTAGTATTCAAAAATGAATTTATTGGACAAGTTCTCACTACATCAAAGTTGACCTTTGGCAAGGAAAAAAATTCTAGCTAATGGTATTAAAAACATCGCTTGTAGTTTTTAGCGACATTTTGATTTCATTGCTAAAAACGTCATCAAATCTCTGTAGCTGAAAATTATAGGCAACATTTTTCGACTATGCTTCTTTTTTTTAGCTAAAAACTATTAGCTATATTTCCAAGATTATAGTTAAAAATTTTTAGCTACGTTTTTTGAAACGTAAATAAATATAATTAGCTATGTTTTTAGAAATGTAGATAAATAGAATTAGCCTTTTGGAAACGTAGCGAAAACTTTTTAGTTATGATTCCAAAAAAATGTAGCCAACTATTTAATATTTGGCTATGTTTTATAAAATGCAGCCAAATTTTTAAGCTATGTTTTAACCAAATGTTATAAAATTTTGGAATAAATTATTTTTTACATTTTTAATCTATATTATTGTATAAAATGTATTGCTATATTTTTTATTATAGGTAAAAATTGTACAAAATAATTGATAATTTGAAGCCTTGTATATAAAAAGAGTAAAATATCATTAAATTATACCAATAAAAAAAATCTTCGTATATAAGATTTTAATTACAACTTTAACAATTCTTATAGATAAAATAATAAATACAGACAGTTTACAAATTATAAATGCTGAGATTACAAAAAATTACAACGTAATTAGAATGACTAGTTAGGTTTGTCCATGTCGACGAGAGCAACTTCATACCTTAGCCATCATATACAAAAGATAAGCTATAAGAATCATGAAAGCAACTTCAAGATCAGTAGAGTGATTAAAATATGCATAACTAAGCTAGTTTATTTTCAATTTGGAAAGAAAAAAGGAGGGTGATAGAATGGGAAAGTAATCCAGCAAATTATTCATTAAAAACCATTAATTTCCTTCCAAAGTACAACTTTTTTATCATGTAAGCACTCAATAATCCAACCTGAGAGTAAAACATAAAGCATGTGTTGTAACATATATGCATTGGGTGCATCTATAGGTTTAACAAAGTTAAAAATACTTTAAACAATAAGAATTAAGCTTGATGAAGAAAGACAAACATGACAGCTTAAAACCACTTCATCTTTAAAGCTCCAGGACCTTCAATCACTAACTTGAATTTTAAGTTGCAAGTGAATCTAAAATTTTTAAAGATGTTAACAACTAAATATCAATGTCAAAAGTTAGAATTGTTGGCTTTGAATGTCTAGTCTCAACACTCTTACATAACCATTTTCTAGTGAAATATGGACATCCCCAGTAAATATAAAACTTGAATTGCATACTCAATAAGAACAAATAATAGAACTTTCCCCTGGTATACATGAAATTAGGAAAGAACTGTGAACAAACACTAAGAAGGCACTGCTAATAAGAATTTTGGAGAGGAAGCGAATGAACTCACCACCATTCCCAGCAACATGCTTGTTGTGAACAAGTATAAGAAGTCCCCTAACAACTCAATTTCTAAGCTTGAGGTGATATGAGAGAGGTCAAACAGTTGGATGGCATTAAATAGTACAATAGCTGTAGCATCATTGACCACACCTTCTCTAAAGACTATATTGTATAGTAAAAGTGTTTCTTCCTGGTTAAGGATTTGGCATATCAAGTATAAAACTCAGCAACAAAATAAAATTAAGTTTGTTTTAAGGATTTGGCATATCAAGTATAAAACTCAGCAACAAAATAAAATTAAGTTTGTTTTCTTCTCAGCCTAACAAATAAAACCTCGAAAACATACATACCCATAAGGCACAAATAGAATCTATGGATGAAAAGGTTGCTCCAAGTGCTAAAATAATGAAAGGCAAAGCAACAATATTAAAAACATACCTGTAGAAGTACAATTCAAGTTATAGGTTATTCTATTAACTATTTTCTTCTTTAAGAGAGCTCATTGATAATGATAATGTCAAATCCAAAGAATAAATTAGTATAAGGCCTTATAAGGAGGGATTAAATGTCTTTCAACTAAACGTTTTCCAAATTAAAAGGGCATTTTGACTGAAAATCACCAACTCCTTAAATGAGATGAAAGCTAAATTTTGAGGAGAGACATATACCAAGATAATCCACTGTTTCTAGTCCACCAACATCAAAATTTTTGAAAAATTATACTGTGCCTGAATCAATGATTAAGAGCATAGCAATAGTTTCTATAAAGAACTTCCAAATTCCAAAATTAAGGTCTATATTTTATGGTCTGAATTCTATATATGTACTTCCCTCCTATATGAAAGCAAAAACAAGAAGGTAAAGGAACAATATAAAACTCAAAGTTACCTTTTGAAGAGTTTAATCTTGCATCTTTTCACAAAGCCCATGTAAGAGCTCAACATCTCTCAGCTCACTGACTCTATTTAAAACATACAGATAAATGGGGTGGAAGGAAACCAATTTTGTATAACAAAATTTGTCTTTGATTTATTAGGGGTCCCCTTCCATTATATAAAAGAAAGATCACACTCAAGAGGGAAAAAAAACATAAAAAGAGAGGGTGTCTGTTCATTATTAGGCAGATGGAAATGATGAAAGTGATGGAAATAAAGTTCAAAGAAACACAATGAAGGATATAACTTAAATTAAGGGAAACAATTTCCCTATTAATTTGTCTAATCTTGCGAAACAAAAACAAAATGAAAGCGACAGGAAATACCTTTGAATAATCTTACAATTAATGTGTAAAGCAATATTTAAACTCAAAATAGATTCAACAACATAAGTTAAAATATTTCATGCCAAACAAATATTTTTTGATAAAATAGTGGATAAAATACATAACAAAAAATAGTACATTAAACGTACTTTCAACGAGAAAGTTTCCAACTAAAGTCCCGTCACCATCATATATAATATAAGATCAAGAAAAATTAGCTGAAAGACCACTTCATTGATGAAGTGTTAAAAATTAATTCATAATGTTATATGTATACATAAGGGCGTTTAGATGTTGCCTGAGTTGGGTGAAGTGCTTGGGAAGTGTATTTGGTATGGATGGGACTTATGGGAGTGTGTGCTTGGGCAATTTAGGATATTTGGGAACTTCTAGTTTTGGAATTTCTAGTAACATAAGTTTTGGAAGGTTTGGTAATTCATATTTTGGTAAAGATGGGAGTTTAAGTTTTAGAAACTCTAACTTTGAAATTGAAGTTATCTCAAGTTTTAATAGCTCAGGTATTTCAACCATTTAAAATTAGTGAAACCGTAAAAACATTAACAAAAAGAAGAGTGAAGAAAGAAAAGTAGCTAATTCACTGAACAGAGTGAATCAATGAAAGGAGAGATCGTCGACTATGGAACGAGAGCATACTTTTCAGTTTCATGGAGGAAGAGGAAAGAAGAGAGCAGAGGATGAGAGATGAGTGTTTTTGGTTTTAGGGATTTCTCCTTTCTCATTTTTTCCCTCGTATAATTTTTGGTGATGAAAATCGTCACCAAAGGGTCATCGTAATAATTTTGTGTATTTTCAATTGCTAATTTTTTATGTGATGAAATATTTTAGCATACTATGTTAATTCAAGTCATTGGTGTTTACTTAGGCATGAATAATATATCCATAATAGGGTCATAAAAAGAATAAAAGATGTACCTTGATTGAGGATGATAAATCCATAAAGAAATGAAAATCAAATTTATCGTCATTAGTGAAGAGGATAGTGCATCACTGAATGTGGATGATTAATAGAGGCTTATAACAAGGAAGTTATGGACTTAACAATTTAGTGATCACCATTTAGCATTACTTAGGTATATAGGAAGTAAGACATTTTGTTTTGTAATAACATTTTATGCTTAACTTCTTTATTGGAATGACTCAATACTTTGTGAAACCCAAATGTCCCATATTCAAATTAAGGTAGGAAATTTGAATTATCATTTATGTATTGCACGTCATTTGCATTAGTAAAGTATTGTCCACAACTTCTTAGTTTTTGTTTAAAATACTAAGATTCATAACTCATCAACCATGTTTGGCTATGCATTCAAACATAACCTTTCTATTGTTATCAAAAAAATGGATAAATAACATTTAATCTTTATAAATGTATACTGTAGGATATTAACATATAACACAAAATTTGTAAAAGCATGGTATTAAATATGAGGAGTTATGGTATTGTTTGTATTAAGGCAAGAAAATTTTGAGTTCAATCATAGTATTCTTATATTAAAGTAAAGGTGTCTTATTTATCATAAATGATGTTATTTTTGTATATGTAAGTAGTAGTAAATATATGAAATTGTGGTATCATATGTATTGAAACATGATATTTTTATTTTTGGTGATTTTATTCTTATATTAAAGTGAAGGTGTTGCTAATATCTTATGAGCCATGGTATTTTTTTCCATAGAAGTTATATTGAATGTATTAAGTTGTGGTATCATATATATTAAGGCATGATATTTTTTATACTCAATCACGATATTCTTATATTAAATTGAAGGTGTTATTTATCCATTATAAGTGAAGATATATTTTTAAAAAATAATAGTGATATTGAATGTATGGAGTTGTGGTATTGTGTGTATTGAAGTACAATATTGAATATACTTAATTATGGTATTCTTATATTAAAGTGAAAGTGTTACTTATATGCTTTATATTATGCTTCTAACATGAGGGTGTTAATGGTTGCTTTTCTTAATACATGCTTGATAATATAATAATGTTAGTGGTTACACTAGGCTTTAGGCACCTAGGCATGATGACTTATCGCACACGACCTAAAACACAGGTGTGTTATAGATGTCGTTTTTCTTTACATGTCCCACATCATGGTCATGTTTTTAGTTATGTTAGGCTTTGTGCGTATAGACTATTTAACTTACAATATATGACCTATAACATAGGTGTGTCATGGGTCATGCTTTACTTTAGATACCTACCAAAATGGTCGTGTTATTAGTTGTGTTAGGCTCTACGCATATAAGCTAGTTGACTTATTATATGTGCCCTGGAATATAAGCATATCATGGCTCGTATTTTTTCTTTACACACCTATTAACATGATCATATTTATAGTTGTATTCAATTATGGAAGACTAATATAAAATTAAGCATTATTATGGTTCTGCTAATCAATTTATTAAGTTCATATTACTATGATGACTTTTTTTACATTCAGTGTTAGTATGTATGGTCATACGGTCATGTTTTTGGTTTAAAGTGATAATTGTTAAAAGTTAACATATTATGTAAATTTCATAAAATTCATAAAGTGCCTAGTATTTTTAATATCATTATTTATAATCTATTTATGCATATGCTACTTTTCTATCCTTGTCAATTAAAATCAATAACAATGATGGATTAACATTTTAAGTAACTCAAATAGTTTTTTTTGCTCTAATTTCTTCATTATAAAGGTTTATTTTTATATAAATTAAACATTATTGTATATGTTTTAGTAGTTGCTTAAAGATTCAAAATTTTGGTTGGTTTGGTTCACTTGGTTGTTGCTTAAATAAATGTAATCTTTGAATTCCAATTTATTAGGTCCAAATTAACTCGAGTCCAAATTTTGTATGGTTAAATAACATGTTTTAGTTTGGAGAAGATAGGGAGTACTACAAAAATGTACAATATAAAAGGTGTTTCTTCCTATATTGCTCTGTAAACCATAAATACAGTACTACTTTATGTTAGAAAAGCTTCAATTACTTGAAATTCATGCTATAATATATATATATATAGTGTAAAATATTGTATTTTTGTACTATATATGACAATTTGAGCAATATTTGCATTCCTTATAGAAGGAAATTTTTGTGACTAAAGATAAGATTGTAAAGTTTCATATCAATGTGATGATTAAATAATGCAATTACAATTACATAAGAGGTTTCATATGGTTGAAATTTCATTTATTGTTATCAATTTAAGATTTTTTTGTTGTTATTGCATTATTTGATAAACTAAAACTAATTTATCTAATGATTTTTGAAAATATGCATGAAATTTGGTTTTATATTAGAAATATTTATAAATTAATTATAAGTTATAATTAAAATTAGATAAATTAAAAATTCTTATAATTCATCTTTTATTCTCCAATTAATCATTTTAAATCATAAATCAAGATTGATAGCTAACAATTTGTTATAACAACCTAAATATTAGTAACGCCATAATTAAAATTAAATAAATTAAAACTCCTTGTCATTCATCTTTCATTCTCTAATTAATCATTTTATAATCATATATCAAGATTGGCTAAGCAACATGTCATGACAAATTAAATATTAAGAATGGCAACCCAATGTATCATTGAATCTTTTCATCATCTAATATTCCAATGACACAATTACACATGGAATTAGTATCTACTCTATTTAAATACGATCATAAGTAGCATCTCTATTTATAGAACTTTTCATATGAGATGGTTTGATGATATGGAGTCTAAAGATCAATGAAACAACCATTATAATGAAGAAATCTACATAAACATAGGTATGAAATCTTTGATGAACTAAAAACAATTTATCTATTGTTTGATGCAACTAAATATGGATTAAAGTATTGTATGGTTATATGTAATTTTCCATCCTTTTTGGAACATATAGGATGTTATAGTACATGGTATGAAGCATAAGTGAGTTCTACATTATTTTACTTGGAGCATATAGGAGTATATTGGTGTGTTAGTACCTTTAATAACATTATTTGAAATAGATTTATGCATATATTCATAGTTTGAAATTTATGTATGAAATGAAATTGATGATGTTTCAAATTTCCTATGGTATTGGTTACTAAGTCAAACAAATGAATGTATTCATCACTAAAATATGAGGTTGAATATATAAACTCATGCTATAACTTTTATTATGAAAAATTGATTGGTTAACTTTTCTGTCTCTCTTAGTGAAAATCAATGAAAATGAAGGGTTAACATTAGAGGTTGAATTTCTTAAACTCATACTAGTTTTTTAGCACTAACTCCTTAATTGTGTTTTCTTTTTATTCCATCTTAGTGCTTTATTTAAGTTATTTCTTACATTTTAACAGTATAGAGTGCATAACCAATGAATTTGAATGTATAATCACAAGTATGCTAAACCAATAAATTCCAAATTTTAATCCGTAATTGACTTTAAAGTTCTTCATTTTAGTTAAATAATTCCATAAGCATGAACTTATTATGTTATTTTATTTTTATATAATTTTTGGAAAATTGTGAATATGATTAATCATTTTATTAATAATTAATTATCTTTACTAATGTTATATGCATTTAACATAGGGGTGTTTAATTCCATGTTCAAACATAGAGTGGATAGGCTATATATTTACACATTTTGATACATAAGCATGTAATAACTCTAGTATAAGACTTTCTACATAAGGTTTTAATGGTCATGCCTTATTAAAATTGTCTATAATTTCAAAAAAATTAAAATGAAATGTTTTTATTATGTAATTTCTTTTCCCATCTTTTTTTAATGAAATTTTATTTTCCCGCATTGTTTCAAATATGGTATTGATTGTCTTAAGTAATGATATATATATAGTACTCATATGTTGAATTTGCATATTTAGGTAAATGTGATACTAATTTTAATACATGCAATATTTATTGATGAGTGGTCATCAGCTATAAAAATATTTCTCTATTTAACTATATCTCCAATATCTCGCTTCCAACTATATATGACTATAATATTTTTGATGGATTTAATTTCCAGTTTACGTCAATTGAAAATTTTTGATGAATTGCCTTTTCCCTCTAGGTTATATAGCGCTTTATTTTAGTAATCTCTTTTTTTGTTATTGATTATGATGTGTAAGTTAAAGAAAGAGAGGAAAGTTTTCCTAGTATATTCCTTATTGAAAACCAATCATCATAAGGAATATATAAAAAACAGTTATTGCTCATTCTCTAAAATCTTAGGCTTTTATAATCCTTGCCAAAGTTATACTCACTTGTGCTTTTGTATATTTACATTATTAATTTTACTGTTTTGAAAATAAAAGGCATAGTTTTGTAGATTGACTAACCTTAGACTCTTAAGACTTTAAAATGCGAATTCTTGTCTTAGTAATGCATCAAAGGTAGATCTTGAAAGAATAAAACTTAATGTCAAATTAAAAAAAACCAGAAACACCTATAAGGAGAGAGAAGAGAAGATGACATACAGTGAAGAATGCCTATATAGATACTAAGGGAAATAATCTAAGGAAAAAGATTATTTCCATCAAAGGGAAATCTAGGCTAGTGAAAATTGCATCTTCAAATCCTAATACACATTCAAAAAGGGAGAAAAGGAAAAGAAAAACATATAATATCAATTTAGGCTAGTTATAAACACCAACATATATGAATAAGAGAAGAATAAATTTAGCTATCGTCCAATTGGGACAATTAAAAACACTAACAATGAGGAATAAAGAAGAAAAAAATTTAACCATCTTCCAACTGGAGTAATTAGAAACACCAACAGAGAGGAATAAGAGAAAAAGAATATTAACTAATACTAACGTGGGACAGTTTGAAACATTAAAGGATAGAAAGAAAAGAAGAAGAGTTACCAAAGGGTATTCATACCATAAGAGACATGTTGAATTGAAATAAAAATACCAATAGAGACAAATAAGAGAAAAGGAATATTAACTAATGCTAATGTGGGATAATTTGAAACATTAAAGGATAGAAAGAAGAGAAGAAGAGTTACCAAAGGGTATTCATGCCATAGAGATATGTTGAATTGAACTTACTACTATAGTTACTAAGATTTTAATTGACCTTATGCATTAAAAAAATTGCTTATACTTAACATAAATAGGCTTCTCACTGATATTATTGCATATTCTCTTAATTGCTATAAAGCTAACATAGTTAACTCCAGAAAAATCATGTAAACATTCGATATATAGTTGAAATGCCAATTGTAAGTTTTCATTCTCCAAAATTTTATTTATACGCCTTATGTAGTTTTTTCTTTAGTTTTCAAGATGATTTTTATGATGATTTCATCCAATTTTGCTTCTAGAAATTTAATATTGGTATCTAGTCATCAGGAACAAAGTGATGTGCTAATGACATAAAGGTCCTCTAAATTCTTTATCTTTAGTAGATTACCCCATCATCGAAATGGTATAATTTTTTCAACACTTAATCACATCTAATATTAATTAACCTTAATTATATTTATATTTTGGATACAAGAGATATTTGAACATATTGAATGATTTTATATTTGGAGAATCAAAAGTAAAGTCTCTATTTTGCTGAGTAAATTTAATTCTTAATGTATTAAGCTAAAGGTCATTAGAAAATCAATGAACATTCAAGTAGAATTTAGGTTATATAACTACTACAGAATATTTTTAAAAGAAAAAATAAGTAGAATTGATGAAATCTAGATTTTTATTGATTCATGCCATGATTTTTTCATGAAAAATCAATCCCATTGTACTAATATAGATTACACCATTATTAAGAATAAGAGGAAACCTTTGCTTTTGAAAGAGCTAAAAAATTATGATAAAAGTGAGATCCTTGTCTACTATAGAATTATATAGATTAAAAAAATCAAATATATTATAGTTGAATGACTCACTATACAAGGCTTTACACAACTTAGTACATTCATTTACCATTTATCTTATATCATTATTTTAGGCATGTAATTAATTTCCTTATTCTAACCATTTTATACCATCCTATGATTATATCTCAACCTCTCTTTTTTAGTAGGTAATGAAGTATATTCACACTTATACTGATATTAGGAGATTGGATTCTACCTTAGGTGAGATACTCTTATAGTTGATCACTTTTTTCTTAATTCCATACTATTATATTACTTATCATTCTTTCTATCCTTATCTTTTTGCTTTTTTCTTATATTTGTGCTTTTGAATAAGATTCATTGGTGATCTTCAAATGTATTTAGAGTAATTAATAGAGGCACCTAATGTGTTTAATTATGTTGCTCGCAATCCTTATAATCCACTAACCATTACAGAAACAAAACCTTACCGAAGTTTTTATCAAAGGATTATAAGTGACTAAGGAATCAATCTCTAAGATATCTTCAGTCCTATAACTTTTTAAACTAAAATTCCAGGTCTTACTCATTTTTACCATTTGTAACTTTCCTAAACTGAACAAAGGATCTTATTATTTATTATATATCTTAGTGTTTTAATGTGATTTTGGTTTATATTAGAAGTTCCTCAGTTTCCTTTGAATATAAATAGCATTAATGCAACATCTTGACCTGATCTTAAGACATTAGAGTCTATTAGTTATAGTGATTTATTTACCTTGCCCTATCAAATATCCTTATTCAATCATCTTAAAAGTAGTGTAACTTGCATAATTTCTAAATTTCAATCCATAATCCAAATGCAAATAATGATATAGTCTTTTTAAAGATATTATATTCACATATGTTTTTGATGATTTCTAGTTATACCCCAATCAACACTCATCATCCCATTATGTTCAAAACGCTATATTTAGTTTTTTAATTTGAATTGATATTACAAAACTATGAGAAATCCAATATGAAAATAAATTTACATTACTCAATTAATTGTAGCATCTCGCCTCTCAAATTGTTGAGAGATTTAAAGTGTTAGACTAATGAGTCCCATGAGTGGTATCAAATAGAAAGAAATTGTTACATCCAGGACATGATTTCATAATTGTGTTTAAATGCATAAAATTTGCATACACACATAAATTGTGAATTAGAAAAATGGCATTCAATTGACATATTCCGAGGTATGAAACTAAAATAAATGTGATATGAGATATGAATGTGCTTTTCCAATGTCTTGTACTTTGGTTTACCAATGACAAGAATTAAGGGATTATAATTAGCAAATTGAAATTAATTGTCATAATTAGGATATTGATAAATTAATAAGTATATTTAGTCTTGGGGAACTGCCAAGTGGCAAGACTCCTTAATACATGAAAAATTAGGATGATTAATTAAGTGGCATTTGTCATAGTTAAATGAGTGACATATGGACTAGTATTGTTAAATAGAACAATTGTAGAGTGACAAGTGGACCAATTAATGTGTGACATATGGACCAATAACTAGGAGACAAATGGTAGCATATTTAATGGACAAATGGAAGACTTGCTTAATGAAATATGTCATTAAAAGATGAAGACATCTTGTATTAAATTGCATGAAGCTAATATGGAAAAGTTTTTGCTGGAACTTTCTTTACCTTCTTCCTTGCTCTTAACCGAAAATTACTCATAGCTTCCTTCTATGCATTTTGGTCTAATCCTTGCTTAATTGTTACATCTAAGCTAGACTTTTATCCTTTACAAGATAGCTTAAGAACCAGTCGATTGTTATCTTCCATCCTTGCTGAAAACAAACTCAGTTTTACCCTACATTTGTGACAATCTTGCAAGCATAGAGGACTTGATTAACTTCATGTTTTGAGGTGGAATTAGAGATTAACAAGTAAGTTGACATATTATCTTTATGGGATGGTTTAATAGTATGATGATGATGAATGAATTGGAATGAAATATATATGATGTTGATAATGAAATGAATTCTGGAAAATGATGGTTCAGTGATAGTTTCTGGTTTGGTTTTTAATGCATGAAAGAGAATGATTTGTGAGCTTTCAATTAAATAAGTTTGAGCTAGAATTGAAGTTGACATTGATGAGGAATTGAAGCATAACTAGGGTATAATGAGATGCCACTAATGGACTATTATAAAGGTGTTTTGAATTTGGTATCAAGGTATGAGAATTTGGAAAAGTGAAGGAAAATGGGTAGTCCACAAACTTGGCACTCATCTCACAACCGTGGACAGATGCATTAGCTTCTGTCACGATCGTGGGGCAAGGTTTTAACATGGTAATTTCTGTTTTGTGCAATTGTTGAACCACATGAAGACTGATCACTATAATTTGGTTTATTTGGTCTTGATTAAGGTTTGAAATAAACCTAGATTGATGCTTGATAAGTTTATTAAAGTGTTTGATAAGTTGAAGTTGTTAATTGATGTTATACCTTAGGGAAAAGATTGTTTGACATCAATGTATCTAAGTTTGGATTGTAGGAGTGTTAAACAAATGGAGATTTTCCCATGAATGCAAATGTATTTCAAAGGATATAAATAATGCATTAGGAATGAATAAATGAAAATTGGGAATTATATGAATACTTGTAATGTTAGAAAATAGTTAGTAAATGTATGGTTAATGAATTGAGCATGATCATGTGTACTTAAGGTATTAACCTAATTGCAAACTAGCTATATACAAGCTATGTTGTTTGTATGATCAAAAAAATTTAATAAAGATGTATACCCAGAAAATCAATTAATCATGCATTAAAACATGATATATATATATATATATATATATATGAATGATTAAATAATCATATGATTGACAAATTAATGATGTGCAAAATATATGTGTATTGCATGAAGATAGATACATAAGAGTGAAAGTCAAAATCTTGATATTGTCGGATCGTCTAGGCAATAGCTAATCTGGAGCGTACTGTGAGTTAACCTATATGTTTACTCACTATGATTGAATTGTTTATGTTTAGCTTTTAATAATGAACTGTTATTGACATGATTGTGATAATTTCAGACAGTAATGGTTTGAGGAGTTTGTTAATCGTGATTGTATTGGAAGTGCTATCAATTTACATGTGAATATGGAATGTGAGAAATTGGATGTGTAATGTCAGACTTGATCCGATGAACTGCTGGACTAGATTCGATGAATTGATATGTATGAAAAATGCACACAAGAATGAAAGGTAAATGAAATATGGCATATAGCATATGGCATGATGCATTATATTGAAATGTATGATTAGATAAAAGAGTTGTGATCGGAGTGACCAGTTTGAAAAAGAGCTTAAATCTTAGAAATGTGAATGTAGAGCCGCTAGCTCCATTATTAATTAGTCTCTTATCCATAAGGGATACGAGACAATATTTGAAATGAGCTCGATATCCACAAGGGATATGGAATACTAAATATGTGCTCCTTCACAATAAAATAAAAATGAACAGTCATATGTGCATTTGCATACACTTCCTTATATATCATATGATTGATTGATTTGAATAATTGAAATGTTTAAAATATAGTTGAAAGGTAAATGGAATGTTTTGTGATATGATATGTTAATTTACTTGATATACTTAAGCAAGTATGATTTTTGATAAGGTATGATGAAATATGAAGTGATATGTAAAACTTGTTGAATTGGAATATGTCTTGTCAATGTAAATCAAACTTGAGTGAATACATCAATGATCGTTCACTCACTGAGTTTTCAAAACTTATAAAAATTGTGACGTTGTCTTTCAAGTTTAGGGGATATCCAGTTAGACTAATTGGAGTATAGCCACTGTAATCGGACAGGGGTTAGTGGTTGGGATCAGTTTACCTCAGCATATGTCTTTAGTTTTATTATGTTAAGAATTGTATTTCACCACTATTGTACAATTTATATGTGAATTGTAAAGTGTAATGACATTTATGACTGAATATGTTTGTAAATGAAATGGGCCTAATGATTACTAATTGTTGAAAACGTGTTTGATGTTACAAATTTTTTTTAATAAGTTAACTAATGATCTTAATGTGCCATACTCGTAGAGTATGTTCTCAAAATATCATCGATACATTTGGGTATAAGCTCTATCAAAGTGGTGTGTTACATTTTGGTATTAGAGCCCAGATTTAGTATCTTATATGGGCATTTTCAAAATATATGTCAAGGTACATGTATCTCAAACATGTCATAGATGTAGTGGCAACTG
The DNA here is from genome assembly GCA_027478495.1 of Erythroxylum alaternifolium. NCBI lineage: Eukaryota > Viridiplantae > Streptophyta > Magnoliopsida > Malpighiales > Erythroxylaceae > Erythroxylum > Erythroxylum alaternifolium. Next base: position 19,699,830 of record JANIIA010000192.1, read on the forward strand.
ATCCCCATTCTGAGTCGCATATACATAAGTCAAACATATGAACATTCGTTAAGAGTCTGAGTTGTTAGAAACAATGAGAAGAATGATGATTTGGCAGAGTGTGAAAAAAATGAAAGTTTATGGATATCTAGAAATAAGAAATACTATATGGTTCGATATGTTAGACAAAGACTCAGTGTATTCGTAATTGTGATTATATCAGCAAAAATGAAATCAGTATTGCGTTGTGGTTATATACTTTAAAATGATATGAATATAAAAACATTTTCATGGAAATGACAAGATTTAAAGTGTACAAGTAAAGTTAAAAGAAAACAAAATTTATTATGACCTTGAGAGGTTAAAATTAGACTTGAAATGATTTTATAATTATTGTGTTAGAGTTAATGATTTAGTATAAGGTTATATTAGTGGATATGAGATCAAAATTTCATGGTGGCTATGTAACTTATAGTCCTGAATTAATGGAAAACATACTTTTGGAAAATGAAATAAATGATGGCAATATCTGTAGAAAACCACAAGGTTAAGTTAGTCCGTTATTATAAGTGCATATCTGATAGCGTGCTTACTTTGATGAATAATGTTATTGAGCACATATGTATTATATTATTGGTTATGGTAAAGGGAATGATCTATGACATATTGAATGCTCTTAAGTCTTTGTCTCCATAGTCAAAATTTTGAGATGACTCAGTAACGTAGTGGAAGCATGGATTTATGTGGAGATATTGAAATAGTAACTACTGAGGAAAAGTAACTTTTGTATAGTCATAAAATATTTAAATGTTATCTAGAACCAATTGAGATCAAGGTATTTTTAGAAAAAGGTATGAACTGATGACTTTTCAAAAATAAATCTCTGGATAAGATGTAATGATCTTGATGATATATACCAAAGCATAAGAGTAAATGAACATGCCTACTACTTTATTGAGCATTAATATTTAGAGCATTATGATCTTGTAAGATATTATAGTAATTGATCTAATTGAGGTAATACAGTTGAAAAGCAATGATGAACATATTTGATTGATAAGGATTACATGAATAGTATAGCTGATTGCAGAGAGAAATCTTCTTTTGATAAAGACTTTCATGAAATTGTATCAAGTAGACCAAATGTTTCATTTCTAAGAATGAATGATTATTAAACACAATAGAAGTAAATATTGGAGTCAGATAAATATGAGACTCAGGCATAAGAAACTGAGTATATTATAGGGAGTACATATATTTTTTTGTTATAAATTATACAAACTACGTTATTGGGTTTCTGAATTTGAGATGACACTATTGCTATTGCTAAAGGAACATAGGTCCACCATGTATTCTATATTAATATGGTCATAAGGTAAAGTTAGATTTGATAAGTGTGTTATCAGTTCAGAAAAGTAAGATTTACAAATAATTTGATATATCTGGAGAAACCAATAAAAATGATCAGACATCAGGATAAGTCGATAAGAAATCAAAGGAAATCAAATGAATGGAGAAAATCATTAGAGAAAAGAAGTCAATTATGAGATTGAGAAAAACATGAGACAACATTAACCCCATATGTGAAATCAGTTAGGTGAGAATTTTGAGGACGAAATGCCTTAAAGAGGAGGAGAATTGTAGCATCCATCTCTCTAATTGTTGAAGGACTTAACGTGTTAAACTAATGAGTGCCATGAGTGGTATCATACAGAAATAAAATTGGTACATCCATAACATGATTTCATAATTGTGTTCAAATGCATAATATAAGGATACACACATAAATTGTGAATTAGACAGATGGCACTCAATTGGCATATTTTAGGGTATGAAACTAAAATGAATGTGATATGAGATATGAATTTGCTTTTCCAACGTCTTGTACTTTGGTTTACCAATGACAAGAATTAAGGGATTATAATTAGAAACTTGGAATTAATTGTCATAATTGGGATATTGATAAATTAATATGTGCATTTAGTCTTGGAGAAATATCAAGTGGCAACATTATTTGATACATTAAAAATTAGGATGATTAATTAAGTGACATTTGACATAATTAAATGAGTGACATATGGACTAGTTGTTAATTGATAAATGGAACAATTATAGAGTGGAAAGAGGACTAATTAATGTGTGACATGTAGAACAATAACTAGGAGACAAATGACAGCATATTTAATGGAAAAATGGAAGACATGGTTAATGACATATTTCATTAAAAGATGAAGACATCTTGTATTAAATTGCATGATGCTGACATGGTAAAGTTTCTACTGGAACTTTCTTCACCTTCTTCCTTGCACTCCACCGAAAATTACTCCTAGCTTCCTTCTTTTCATTTTGGTCAAATCCTTGCTTAATTGTTACATCCAAGCTAGACTTTTATCTTTTACAAGATAACTTAAGAACCAGATGAATATTATCTCCCATCCTTGCCAAAAACTAACTTTTTTAACCCTGAATTTGTGCCCATCTTGCAAGCATGGAGGGCTTGAATAACTTGATGTTTTAAAGTGGAATTAGAGCTTAACAAGTAAGTAGACATATTATCTTTATGGCATGGTTTAATAGTATGATGATGACGAATGAATTGGAATAAAATATATATGATATTGATGATGAAATGAGTTCTAGAAAATGATGGCTCAATGATAGTTTTTAGTTTAGTTTTTGATGCATGAATGACAATGACTTGTGAGCTGTCAATTGAATAAGTTTAAGCTGGAATTGAAGATGACATTGATGAGGAATTGAAGTATAATCAGGGTACAATGAGGTGTAACTAATAGACTATTATGAAGGTGTTTTAAATTTGGTATCAAGATATGAAAATCTAGAAAAATGAAGGAAAAAGGGTAGTCTACGAACATGGAACTCATCCCATGACTGTGGACAGATGCATTAGCTTCTATCACGATTGTTGAAAGGTACCCTACGATCTTGGGCAATGTTTTGACATGTTAATTTCTGTTTTGTGCAATTATTGAACCACATGAGGACTGGTCACTGTAATTTGGTGTATTTGTCTTGATTAAGGTTTGAAATAAACCTATATTGATGCTTGATAAGTTTATTAAGGTGTTTGATAAATTGAAGTTATTAATTGATGTTATATCTTAAGGAAAAGATTGTTTGATATCAATGTATCTAAGTTTGGATTGTAGGAGTGTTAAAGAAATGAAAATTTTCACATGAATGCAAATGTATTCCAAAGGATATAAATAATACATTAGGAATGAATATATGAAAATTGGGAATTATGTGAATACTTGTAATGCTAGAAAAGAGTTAGTAAATGTATGGTTAATAAATTGAACATGATCAAGTGTACTTAAAGTGTTAACCTAATTGCAAACTAGCTATGTACAAGCTATGGTGTTTGAATTATCAAGAAATGTGGATAAGGATAAATACCCGAAAAGTCAATTGAGAATGCATTGAAACGTGATATATATATATATATATAAGCATATTATTGACAAATTAATGATGTATGAAATATGTGTGTATTGCATGGAGGTAGATACACAAGAGTGAACATCAGCATCTAGACATTGCTGGATCATCAGGGCAATAGCTAATCTGAAGCATACTGTAAGTTAACCTAGATGTTTACTCACTATGACAGAATAGTTTATGTTTAGTTTTTGATATTGAACTATTATTGACATCATTGTGATAATTCCAGACATTAATGGTCCGAGGAGTTTGCTAATTAGGATTGTATTGAAAGTGCTATCAATTTGCATGTGAATATGGAATGTGAGAAATTGGACGTGTAATGTCAGACTGGATCTGATGAATTGCTGAACTAGATCCAATAAATTGATACGTGTGACAAATGCACACAAGAATGAAAGGTAAATGAAATATGGCATATGGCATGATGCATTACATTGAAATGCATGATTAGATAAAGGACTTATGACCAGAGTGACCAGTCTAAAAAAGAGCTTAAAACTTAAAAATATAACATAGAGCCATTGGCTCCGTTATTAATGAGCCCGGTATTTACAAGGGATACGGAGCAGTATCTGAAATGAGCTCGATATCCACAAGAGATATGGGATAGTAAATAGGAGCTCCGTCAAAACAAAACAAAAATGAACAGAGTGATATATGCATTTACGTACACTTTTGTATCATATGATTGATTGATTTGAATAATTAAAATGTTTGAAATACAATCGAAAGGTAAATAAGGATGTTTTGTGATATGATATGATATGTTAATTTACCTGATATACTTCTACAAGTATGATTCTTAATAAGGCATGATGAATTATGAAGTGATATGTAAAACTTGTTAAACTGGAATATATCTTGTTTATATAAATCAGGATTGACTGAATACATCGATGATGGTTCACTCACTGAGTTCGTAAAACTCATCAAAATTACAACGTTGTCTTTCAGGTTTAAGGGATATCCAGTTAGACTAATTGGAGTATAGCCACTGCAATCGGACAGGGGTTAGTGGCCGAGATCAGTTTACCTCTGTACATGTCTTTAGTTTTATTGTGTTAACAAATGTATTCCACAACTATTGTGTAATGTATATGTGAATTGTAAAGTGTAATGACATTTATGATTGAATATTTTCGTAAATGAAATGGGCCTAATGATTACTGATTGCTGAAAACTTGTTTAATGTTACAAAAATTTTGCAATGAGTTAACTGACTATCTTAACGTGCCATCCTCATAGAGTATGTTCTTAAAATATCATTTATATGTTCGGGTATATGCTCTATGAGAGTGGTGTGTTACATCATTGCTCAAGTGTCAAGCTTTGAGCAAGCTTATGTAGACAACTACTTTCATCACTCCAAATGGTTCACTCTCCACTCAAGTAGCCTAATTTAAGTTTGCGCATGCATTATTTAATCTCGTTCCAACTAGCACTGATATAGTCTCATCATAACATATTTGTCACAAAGATTCAAATGTAAGGGAAATGACACGCCTAATACTAACAACCTAAAATGCATCCTAAATGACATGTAACAATGCAAACACAAATGCAAAGACAACACATTGTCCTTAACATGAAAAGAAGAACACCCAAAACCAACAAACAACATAGTGAAAAACAAAACACAAAACACAAGAGGATAGAAGAAGAAATTAACGGCAAGATGGGTTCATGGTGGTGGGGACGATGGAGGTGGCACATTTTTCCTCTTATCCTTTGGTCCTCTAATAAGCTATAATGCATAACAAAACTTCAAGTAACCTTAAAACACATTATTGAGCACCTAAACAACAAGAGATCAAAGGGAAAATCAAGTTAAAACCCAATCAAAACTAAGCTAAACACTATCAAATCAAAGCAAAACCACACTAACATAAAGACAAGCAAATGAAAAACCAACAAGCTAAGTTAAGGTCAATAGCTTGACCATTCCATATGCAATCACGAAAGAGTGAGTGAAAGGAAAGAAAGTAGTTCCCTTTCTTGTGAGAATGGCCCTCCAAAGTATAGCTTGCACCTACAGCCATTAACCTTTACTATGACGCTTAATCAAAACTTCAGGCATTTCATCTTCAGGGACACATGAGAATCAAACTGTCAGCATATATTTTTTATAACATAGGTTCATCCCAAATTTTATAAGAACACTAAAATAAGAAGCAATTCCTTTGATGCGAGAGATTAAAGGAAAGAATGCCACTTGAGAGACAATTGGCAATACATACAAACCAAGGTAGAAAAGGATTTTCTACCATCATTAAGGTCTCATCAGGAAAATGATCTTCAATTTCCTCTTCCTCTTCATTTTGTTCCCTTCAAGTCTCGATAGGTGGTTGGCTATAACATTTTCTGTTCCTTTCTTGTCCTTAATATCAATGTTGAATTCTTAGAGTAGAAGCACCCATCGAATGAGCCTAGCCTTAGCATCCTTCTTTGTAAAGAGATAACGCAATGCTGTATGATCTATAAATGTTGGATCACTTATAGCCTGGGAATGCATAATATGTAGTGGAATAGACCATGGAACTTCAGGTCTTGTGCCTTAGTTAACTAAAATTTCATAACAAGAAGTGTACGGAATTACCTCTTGAAATGTGCAGATTGGGATTCTTTTCAAATATCTTGACACTGCAGCTAGTGAAAGTCCTCTATCGTTATCCACACGAGGATGAATGATTCGAGCAGTGGCTAATACGTGTTAGCACGTTCTAAAACACTTTAGAACGCTGCAAAGTTTTTCTTTTGGGAAAAGGAACGAGAGGCTAGGGGGCTAAGGCTTTTTGTGTATCATCTAATGAGACATAAACCCTCTATTTATAGAGAAGCCCTTATCCCTATTCCTAACAGGAATAGGACAATCCTATTTTAATAGGAATAAGAATATCTTAATCCTAAACCTATTAGGAATAAGAATATCATAATCCTAAACTAATTAGGATTATGGAAGCCCAATAAGTTTCAGCCTATATTATATCTCATATAATAAAATCCTAACAACTTAATTCAATCTATCCCAATAAATATATCCGCATATATTTATTCAGTGCCTAATAAATTAGGCCCAAGAGAATAAACACATCACTCTTTGTGTCTGACCCTGTAGGCTCATTTGATGTTGGTAACGAGCTTAATCACACTTTAAGGCCCATAAGTCATAAGCAACCTTTTGCAAGACATTATGACTACCAAAATCAAATGAGGATCGGTAATTTGATTTAACCTGTAACTATGGTTACAAATTCAGTCCCTTTGTGACACGATATCAAGATTAACCATAAGGCATGGTACATGTCAAGCTTTGACTAATCATAGTTTCTTGATTCCCAAGTTGACTGACTATAAAAAATGACATTGATGACTCCCTATCAATTCATTTTAGTATGGCCATGCATTTCTTTAGTCATACGTATCAAAAGGCTCAAATGATATCTGTCTCATTTAAGAGAGGTACAAATCCCATCTACATCATTCACATCCCTTTGCATGATTCATTTAATGTCTAACATAAGACTACTTATTATTCGGTTAAAGATAACTTAGTCTAATGTCACAAAACTTAATTTCTCATATAAGGAACCATGATGACTTCAGGTCAAAGGACTGAAGTCAAACCATATTGAGAATCATTAATGACAAGAAACCATGTAATGTTCTCTCTGTGGGTCGGTCCAATATATGTTCTCTAAGATATATCTATATATCTGATTTGATAACTCATATCTATGATCGGTAAAACATGATCATCAATCAGAATACATACTAGCCTTAATTTATTATTATTCCACCAATAATGATCGACCAAGGACAGTTTAGAATAGTATTATAATGCTTATGGTTTTACTATCAAGTCACATACTTGATGACATAAGCCTAATACTA
>JANIIA010000192.1:19707267-19726872 GCA_027478495.1 Erythroxylum alaternifolium
TCCACTCTAGACGTCACTTAGTAATCCCTTACTTAAGTTTTTCCTAGAGTTTCTTAAGTTCCAAAACTTCAATTTTCGCCTCCTCAGTTTCTTGGGTCTCCCAACTCACAAGAAAATCCTAGTCAAAATTTTCTTCAATCTTCTAGCAAAAACTCCCTTTTTCTAAAGGAGAATTTATACCAAGGTAATTTCCAATAATCTAAAGGAATAACAAATAACACTCGTCTTCAAATGTGAAAGTTGAAATAGATTTAACAATTAGTGAAGACTTTAATTTTCAAGAAGAAGACTAAAAGATGACAAATCTCAACCCAAAACATTGAGGGAGTTAGCGGTACTGAATTTGAATCAACATATTTATGCATTCAATTTCCAGATGTTGAGGTAGATTTCGAATTCAAATATGGTTTGATTCATTTACTGCCTATTTTTTGTGGTCTTGTAGGTGAAGATCCACATAAACACCTAAAAGAATTTCATTTTGTTTGATCTGAAATGAAGCCATAAGGGGTGACAGAAGGACAAATTAATCTTAAGGCCTTTCTATTCTCTTTGAAAGATAAGGCAAAAGATTGGTTATATTATCTTCCATCTGACTCAGTAACAATATGGAAGGAGATGAAAAGAATGTTTCTGGAGAAGTTCTTTCCCGCATCACGAGCAGCGAATATTAAAAAGGAGATATGTGGGATAAGACAAATTAGTGGAGAAACATTATATGAATATTGGGAAAGGTTTAAGGAGCTATATGCCATTTGTCCACATCATCAAATTCTCGACCAACTCTTGATTCAATATTTTTATGAAGGACTATTGTCAATGGATCGAAGTGTGGTCGATGCAGCTAATGGTTAGTAAACAAAACACTTGAGGCGGCTAAACAGTTAATATCAATTATGGCTGAAAATTCTCAACAGTTTGGGACACGGTTGGATGGAGATATTAAGTACATGAATAAGGTAAGTAACACGCACCTTGAGGATAAAATTTATGATTCAACTGCTCCAATTCATCAAATGGTTGTAAGTCAATTGCAATCGGCAAGAGTGTGCATAATATGCTCATTCTCTAAACATCCTATGGATACATGCCCCACATTGTAACAAGACTCTCCTCAAGAAGCTAACGCAATAGGAGGCTTTCTTAGTCAATCTCAACGAAAGTATGGTCATTATTCCAATTACTACAATTTAGGATGGAGGGATCATCCAAACTTGAGCTATGGAAATCAAGGAGGCCAACAACGATATCAACCTTACAATTTTAGTAAAGAACCTCAAGCTCTTACATATGCTCAACCTCAATCTTCAAATTCAGGTATGTCTTTAAATGAAATTGTTAAAGCATAATGACGTTGAGAAGTAGTAAGGAAATTCAATCTGGAACTTCTTTACCAAAGGAGATAGAAAAGCACGATGATGGAGAAAAGAAAGAAGAACTTCCAAATAAAGAATTAACAAAGGTTAAAAATGATTCATCTTCATCAATATCAATTAATGCACGTTTACCTGCAGATTGGCTAAACTAAAAGATGAGGCATATGAGAGAGAGAGCTTGGAAACTTTTAAAAAGGTGGAAATCAATATTTTGCTTCTGGAAGCCATCAAGCAAGTTCTGAAATATGCAAAATTCTTAAAGGAGTTGTGCAGAAATAAAAGGAAGCTGAAGGACAAGAAGAGAAAAATTTTGGGTAAGAATGTATTAGCTGTGATAAATAGGAAATTAATGGAAAAATACAAGGATCCAAGTATGTTTACACTTCTGTGAGTTATTAATAATAAAAAATTGAGCGTGCTATGCTAGACTTAGGTGCATCTATTAATGTCATGCCATACTCAATTTATCGAGCTTTAAATCTAATTCTTTGCAAGAAACTAATGTGATAATCTAACTAGTTGAACATTCGTATGTGCATCTTATTGGAGTTATTGAGGATGTTTTAGTCCATGTTAATAGTTTGATATTTCCAATGGATTTTTACATATTGAAAATGGATGGAGATAGTGTGGAACATTTGGCTTCGATTCTATTGGGTAGGTCATTTATGAAGATGACCAAGACAAAAATTGATGTGGATGAGGGTACTCTTTCTGTAGAGTTTGATGGAGAGATAGTAAAGTTCAATATTTTTAAAGCAATAAAATACCTTAATGATCTTCAATCTGTCTATTATATGGATATTGTGAATTCATTTGTGCAGGATATGTTTAATGAAGAAAATATTGAAGATGAGTTAGAGTTTAAGGCCAAATCAGAAGTCAATAAACAAATTGATGAAACTTGTGAAGTTGTAGAATCGTTATCAACAATGCAAATAGAATCGAAAACTTTGAATGCTAAACTTACTATAAATCACAAGAAATTGCTACCTTCTATTTTACAAGCTCCGAAGATCGAATTAAAAGCCCTACCTGATCACCTTAAATATGTCTATTTGGGTGATGAAGAGCCATTACCAATGATCATTGCAAAAAGGTTGACTGAAGGGCAAGAGGAAAAATTGGTGACACTACTTAAAGAATACAAAAGTGCAATTGGTTGGACTTAGTGGACATTAAAGGAATCAGCCCGGCAATTTGCATACACAGGATTCTTTTAGACTAGAATGCTAAACCAAACTGGGAACCCCAAAGAAGACTTAATCTAACAATGAAAGATGTGGTAATGAAAGAAATTCTAAACTTTTAGATGTAGGTATAATTTATCCAATCTATTACAGCGAATGGGTAAGTCCAGTGCATGTTATGCCCATGAAAACTGGTATGACAGTGATACAAAACAAGAATGATGAATTGGTACTAATGAGGGTACAAAATAGGTGGCGAATGTGCATAGACTTTAGAAAGCTTAATTTAGCTACTAGAAAGGATCATTTTTCGTTACCCTTTTTGGATCAAATGTTAGAAAGACTTGCTAGTAAATCACATTTCTATTTTTTGGATGGTTTTTTAGGTTACTATCAAATAGCAATTGCTTAAGAGGATCAAGAAAAGACTACATTCACGTGTCCCTTTGGAACGTATGCTTTTAGGCGAATGCCATTTGGTCTTTGTAATGCTTCAGGTATGTTCCAAAGATGCATGATGAGTATATTTTCTGATTATATTGAGAATTGCATCGAAGTATTCATGGATGATTTCATTATTTATGGAGATTCATTTGATGATTGTTTAAATCATTTATCTAAGGTTCTTAAACGATGCATTGAGACAAATTTGGTCTTAAATTATGAAAAATGACATTTTATAGTAGATCAAGGCATTGTTTTAGGACATGTGATTTCATCCAGGGGCATAAAAGTTGATAAAGCTAAAGTGGATTTAATTGTGAACTTACCTTACCCTATAAACGTTAGGAAAGTTTGATCTTTTCTTGGACATGAAGGATTTTACCGCAAGTTCATTAAAGATTTTCCAAGATTGCAATACCTTTATCAAAGTTGCTATAAAAAGATGTTCTATTTGACTTTGGGAAGGACTGCAAGGAAGCTTTTGATCAAGGAACTACTAACAAAGATGCCTATTATTCAGCCACCAAATTGGGATCTCCCATTTGAGATCATGTGCAACGCTAGTAACTATGCAGTAGGAGCTGTTTTAGGCCAAAGGATTAAAAAAAGAAGTCACGTTATCTTCTATGCTTCTAGAACATTGGATGCTATGTAGTGCAATTATTCTACAACTGAGAAAGAGATTTTAGCAATTGTTTTTACTTTAGATAAATTAAGATCTTATCTACTTAGCTCTAAACTTATTGTTTACTCTGATCATACAGCATTGAAATATCTTCTAGAAAAGAAAGAGTCCAAACCGAGCCTAATACAATAGATTTTGCTACTTCAAGAGTTTGATTTTACAATAAAAGATCGAAAAGGTGTGAAAAATTTAGTAGCAGATCATTTGAGCATGTTAGTAAAAGATGAAGATATTTTACCTATTTCTGAAACTTTTCCTAATGAGCAATTGTTCCAAACCAAAAGTATGGTTCCATGGTTAGCTAACTTGGTAAATTATTTAGTTACTTGAACTTTACCTTATTTCATTAGTAAGTCTAGGAAGGAAAAAATAAGAAATGAGGCAAAATATTATGTGTGGGATGAACGGTTCTTATGGAAGTTTTGCTTTGATCAACTTATAAGGCATTATGTGCCCGAAAATGAACAAAATACTGTCTTATCTTTTTGTCACAAATATACATGTAGTGGTCACTTTCGGCCCAAAATAACTGCTAAGAAAGTTTTAGATAGTGGATTATATTGGGAGACGTTATTTAAAGATGCTTATATGTTATGTAAAAGTTGTGACAGATGTCAAAAGATAAGTAAGTTATCTCATCGAAATGAAAAGCCTCAAACTCCAATTCTTATAGTTGAAATATTTGATGTATGAGGTATTGATTTTATGGTGCCCTTCCCTTCAACTTGTGGATTTTCTTACATGCTTTTGCCTGTTAATTATGTTTCTAAAAGGGTGGTAGCAAAGCCCACTAGAATTGACGATTCTACAACTATTGTAAGGTTTATAAAAACTAACATTTTTAATACATTTGGAATCCCATGTGCCATCACTAGTGATCAAGGAAGTCATTTTTGCAATAAAGTTATGACAACACTATTTGGAAAGTATGGCGTGCATCAGGAGTAGCCATCGCCTACCATCCGTAAATGAATGGATAAGCAATCGAATAGAGAGATGAAATCCATCTTAGAAAAGACTGTGAATCCTAGTCAAAAGGATTGGAGTTTACGACTGGATGATGCTATTTGTGCATACCGTACAACTTACAAGACACCGATAGGAATGTCTCCTTATCAATTAGTTTTCAGTAAAGCTTACCATTTACCGGTGGAAATTGAACATAGACCCTATTGAGCGGTGTAACATTGCAACATGGATTTAGCGAAAGCTGGAGAGGAAAGGAAGTTACAAGTACAAGAGCTAGAGGAAATAAGGTTGGAGGCTTACGAAAATTTGAAAATTTACAAAGAGAAAACTAAGTTGTTCTACGATAATATGATTTTGAGGAAACAATTTGAGGTGGGACAGAAAATGTTAATGTATAATTCTCGATTAAAGCTTATGCCAGGTAATTTACGTTCAAGATGGCTTGGTGTAGCATCTTGTCTCTCTAATTGTTGAAGGACTTAACGTGTTAGATTAAGGAGTCCCATGAGTAGTATCATATAGAACGAAATTGGTAGATCCATGGCATGATTTCATAATTGTGTTCAAATGCATAATATGAGCATACATACATACATAAATTGCGATTTAGACAAATGGCACTCAATTGACATATTCCGAGGTATGAAACTAAAATGAATGTGATATGAGATATGAATGTGCTTTTCCAATGTCTTGCAGTTTGGTTTACCAATGATAAGAATTAATGGATTATAATTAGCAACTTGGAATTAATTGTCATAATTAGGAGATTGTTAAATTAATATGTACATTTATTCTTAGAAAAATTTCAAGTGGCAAGACTATTTGATATATGAAAAATTAGGATGATTAAGCCTATAATTGAGTGACATTTGGCATAGTTAAATGAGTGACAAATGGACTAGTAATTAAATGACAAATGGACCAATTATTATGTGACAAGTGGACCAATTCATGTGTGACATGTGGACAATAACTAGGAGACAAATGGCAGCATATTTAATGGACAAATGGAAGGCATGCTTAATGACATATGTCATTAAAAGATGAAGACATCTTGTATTAAATTGCATGAAGCTAATGTGTCAAAGTTTCTACTGGAACTTTCTTCACCTCCTTCCTTGTTCTCCATTGAAAGTTACTCCTAGCTTCCTTCTCTACATTTTGGTCTAATCATTTCTTAATTGTTACATCAAAGCTAGACTTTTATCCTTTATAAGATAACTTAAGAACTAGTTGATTGTTATCTTCCGTCCTTATCAAAAACCAACTCATTTTTACCCTGAATTTGTGATGATCTTGCAAGCACAGAGGGCTTGATTAACTTGATGTTTTAAGGTCGAATTAGAGCTTAACAAGTAAGTAGACCTCTTATCTTTATGGCATGGTTTAAAAGTATGATGATGATGAATGAATTGGAATGAAATATATATGATGTTGATGATTAAATGAGCTCTAGAAAATGATGTTTCAATGATAGTTTCTGGTTTGATTTTTGATGCATGAAAGACAATGATTTGTAAGCTATAAATTGAATAAGTTTGAGCTAGAATTAAAGATGATATTGATGAGGAATTGAAGTATAATTAGGGTACAATTAAGGTATAACTAATAAGCTATTATAAAGGTGTTGTGAATTTGGTATCATGGTATGAGAATCTGGAAAAGTGAAGGAAAAAAAGTAGGCCACGATCTTGGCACTCATCCCACGACTGTGGACAGATGCAGTAGCTTCTGTCATGATTATGGGAGGGTACCCACGATCGTGGGCAAGGTCTTGACATGGTAATTTCTGTTTTGTGCAATTGTTGAACCACATGAGGACAAGTCATTCTAATTTGGTGTATTTGGACTTAATTAAGCTTTAAAATAAACTTAGATTGATGCTTAATAAGTTGCTTAAAGTGTTTGATAAATTGAATTTGTTAATTGATGTTATACCTTGAGGAAAAGATTATTTGATTTCAATGTATCTAATTTTGGATTGTAGTAGTGCTAAAGAAATGAAGATGTTCATATGAATGCAAATGTATTCCAAAGGGTATAAATAATGCATTAGGAATGAATAAATGAAAAATGGGAATTATGTGAATACTTGTAATGCTAGAAAAGAGTTAGTAAATATATGGTTAATGAATTGAGTATGATCAAATGTACTTAAGGTATTAACCTATTTGCAAACTAGCTATGTATAAGATATGATGTTTGAATGATGAAGAATTGTGAATAAGGATACATACCTAGAAAGTCAATTGAGCATGCATTGAAATATATATATAGTTGAATAAGGATGTAATGTGAATGATTGAATAATCATATGATTGACAAATTAATGATTTTTGAAATATGTGTGTATTGCATGAAGATAGATACATAAGAGTGAACGTCAGCGTCTAGACATTGCCGCATCATCAAGACAATAGCTAATCTGGAGCATAATGTGAGTCAACCTAGAAGATTCTCACTATGATTGATTTATTTCTGCTTAAATTTCAGTTATTAAATTGTGATTTATATGATCGATAATTTCAGACGTTAATGGTCTGAGGAGTTTGATATTTGGGAATGTATTGGGAGTGTTTATGATTGTATGTAAATATGAAAGAAAGTGTATTCTTAACAAAATTGTTAAATGCCGGACCTATGTCCGATGAATATGAAAGTGATTGTATCTGAAATGAATGAAAGCTATTGAAAGTGTGATATACATGAATTCATGCATTTCATTACATGATATGCATGATCAGGTTAAGGGGTTGTGATCGGAGTGACTAATTTGAAAAGGAGCTTAAAGCTTAGAAATGTGAATGTAGAGCCACTAACTCCATTATTAATGAGCTCGGTATCCACAAGGGATACGAGACAGTATTTGAAATGAGGCTGATATCCATAAGGGATATGAGACAATAAATAAGCTCTCGGTCACAATAAAATAAAAATGAACAGAGTCACATGTGTATTTGCATACACTTCCTTATGTATCATATAATTGATTAATTTGAATAAATGAAAGGTATGAAATAGAGTTGAAAGGTAAATGAGGATGTGTTGTAATATGATATGTTAATTTACCTGATATACTTATGCAAGTATGATTTTTGATAAGGCATAAATGAAATATAAAGTGATATGTATAACTTGTTGAATTGGAATATGTTTTGTCTCTGAAAATCTGACTTGAGTGAATACATCGATGGTGGTTCACTCACTGAGTTTGCAAAACTTATCAAAATTTCAACGCTAGTTCAGATTCAGAGGATATCCAGTTAGACTAATTAGAGTATAGCCATTACAATCGGATAGGGGTTAGTGTTCGAGATCAGTTTGCCTCTGCACATGTCTTCAGTTTTATTGTATTAAGAATTGTATTATGCAACTATTGTACAATGTATATGTGAATTGTAAAGTGTCATGACATTTATGACTGAATATGTTCGTAAATGAAATGGTCATAATGATTATTAATTGTTGAAAATGTGTTAGTGTTTGAGAAAAATTTTGCAATAATTTTATTTGACTATCTTAACATGCCATCCTCGTAGAGTATGTTCTCGAAATATCATCGATACATTCGGGTATATGCTCTATGAGAGTGGTGTGTTACATAAATTGTCTTTTCCTATATAATTGCAAAAAAAAACACACCATAATACATGGAAAATTTTAATCCTCCATAAGTAATAACAACAAAGTCATGACTAATGTCCAATATAAGCAAAAAAACCACATTGTATCTCTTCCATACTGTTCAACTTCTTATCTTAATCCATTTGAATTTTTTCAATCTCTTTTATTATTTGTTATTGCTCCTATAAATGCTAAAGGATCTCCCTCTATATACTTAGTATGTTCTATAAAATTGATTGTAGAGGTAGTGAACAATCATTATTGTTGGCTAACATATATTCATGATGGTGTTGAGTACCTACTACTGTTTAGTCAATATTTTTATCTACCTTATAATCTTCCATCCTTTTTCCATCACCCCTTGCCTTAATAATTTTTTCGTAGTTAAAACATACTCTCCTCTAATGACCTTTGCTAACCTTATATGTTGTATAACCTTAATGTTAAGCTCAGGCATTATATATATTATGGTTATATAAGGAAGCTCATCAAACACCTGTATGTTTTTTGCTAGGCTTATGATATATGATCCTCCATATATCACCATCTTTTTCTCGTTATCATTATATATAAATAACTTACAAAACAGAAGGCTAAGATGCATTGGTAATTCTCAACTAAGCATTAGATACAAAATAAATCATATTAAGTGACCACCCTTATACTCTCCCTCCTCCTAAAAATGACGTAGGAAATTACATGATGCAAAATAATAGGTGTAGTGATTTTATATATGAAGTTTTTATTCTTATAGGATTTTATTTGAAATTTCCTTCTAACGTTTTACTCTAAGATTCCAAAATTGTATATATGTCTTCAAGGAAGTTGATTATAAAAGTTTGATATGTCAATATTTATAAAAATTTGGGATAGCAGAACCTAATAATTAACACTAAATTGAGAAATTGACATCAAGAATTTTGCACCACCAGTTTAAATTCTAATCCCATTTGGGACATCCCTAATAACTTCTCTATTTATCTCGAATATTACTAAAATTTTAAGGGAAGTTTAATATACACATGTTCATATATATCAAAAAATTTGGTCCAACCTGCGTTATATACAATGTTTAATAATTTCATAGCCAAACTAATTTTCAACAAAGAACACACTCAAACATGTTTATCAAGTTGAAAACCTCCAGTTTTTAGGTCTTTAAAACTTCTTAACTAACCTTTTTTTAAATAGAGTACACGTTGTTCAGACTCTTATGGTTGCTAGCTTTACTATGTGTACCTTCCCTTCTTTCTTAATTCCTTGAGCCTTATAGAGGAGTAATGGTACTTTTAAAATTTTGATAATAATTTTTGTACATATTCATGGTATTAGAAATAGTAAGTATCATTATAATTTGAATTAAGGCTTGGTATTCATTGTACTCAATCACGACATTTCAATAATAAAGTTTAGATGTTACTTATTTTTAAAATTTTGATGGTTCCTTTTTTGTATAGACTTGTGGAATTGAATGTACTAATTATTTGCATAATTTACATTGAGGCATAGTATTCATTATACTCAGTCATGGTATTTTCATAACAAAGTTTAGGTATTATTTATTTTTTAAAATTGTTATTAAATTTTTGTTACATACTTGTGGTATTGGATGATTGAGTCCTGTTATAATTTATATTAAGATATGATATTCTATGTACTCATTCATGTTATTTTCATATTAAAGTTTAGGCTTTTCTTAATTTTAATAAGTGATGGTATTCTTTTTGTACTTAATTTGGTTATTTGATATAGTAAGTATTTGTATAATTTGTATTGAGGCATTATATTCTTTATACTTATTCATATTATTTTTAGATTAAATTTTAGGTGTTAATTTTCATGGGTGATGGTATTTTTTATATAATTATAGTATTTATGTACTGAATATTGGTATTATTTTTATTGAGACATGATATTTTTTGTACTCAGTCATGGTATTTTCATATTTTTTCACTCAAGATTACATACGCTAAGTTTTACTAATTATAACCATGGTAATTACCGCAAATGTACGGGTCATTTTTGTAGTACCTAAGGTGTCTTTCTCATAAGGAAGGGAACTAGTCCTAAAATCTAAAGGCAGCTAAGTTCGCAATTAACCTAATTAAACAACTAATGCAGAAATTAAATCAATCAATAATCAATATGAGAAATTAAAGTTCTAGAGAGTAAACAAAATAGCAAAATCACTGCCCAACCCAAAATCAACCTAGAAATTACCAAGGGAGAGAAAGGGGATTTTAATTCAAAACTAAGAAACCTAACCAATTATGCAATTATTGAATTAACAGGTCTAGGCGGTCCTAGAGTGAATTACTCTCTCTCGAGTTATAATTCTTAACCCTAATTAGTAATCCCTAATTCAAATTATAGGAATTGCGATCTCTCAATTTGCAATTAGTCCAAAACCTAAATTAGTTCTAAAATAGCCTCTTAACCTATTAGGAATCTATGCTCGATCTCTCGTTATACGACTCTACCTGTTTGACTCAATTCTCTACTTATCGATTCATCTAACTCTCATTAGCCCAAATCGATAATTTTTACCTGGCTTACCCTCTCATTTTGTTGCTGAATTTTTAAGAATAGAATTGAAATCACAATCAACTCAATAAGAAAACACAATCGAATAAATTTTATTAATCTCAAGAGTCAAAATTCGAAAGTGAGTATAAACGTAAACTTAACATTGACATAACAAATCTCAACACCTATTTCAATTCTATACATAAATAAAACTGAAATAAATGGAAATACTATCGGGAACAGGATCTGGAAGTGGAGACGACGGGAAACCACTTGTTCTGGGAAGTACTTTGAGTCTAGCACGTCTCCATGTTTCTCTTCCTTTGTCTCCTTTCTCATTCTCTTATTCTCTCTCTAGGTCTCTCTCAGATTCGACAGAATTTCGCTGTTTTGGCACGACCCTCTTCACTCTCTATTGACTGCCAGCAGCTATCTTATAGTTTGCTATTTATTCTATAGCAGCCCTAGGTCAAACTCGGGGTAGAAACGGTCTGAAAAATCTCTCAAAATTTGAGTTTTCGTGTCAACCCGATGCAAGCCTGCCACGATCGTGGCTAGTGATTTATCCTTTTTATCACAATCGTCGCCTGAAGTGCACGATCGTGGCCTGACTTGACGCTCTCTGTCATGATCGTGGCCTGGCTACTTTTAGCTCTTCCTTCTCTGTCACGACTGTGGCCACTGTGCACGAACGTGGCTTATGTCTTTTAGCCCGAAATTCTTCAAATCTTCATCGTTCTTCTCCGTTTACCTTGCAACACTAACACACATATCAAGGTACCTCAAAAATATAACAATTAAGCTTAAGGATTTATACTAACCCATAAAAAACACATAAACATACAAACTAACATAATTAACATATAAACACACACTTAACTCTCAATTTAACGCTAAATACTTACCAGATTACACCCTAAAACATCATGCAAAATGCAACTACCAAATGAATGATTAATGATATTAGAATAATCAAGTATATTTGAGGGGTAAACCTAGGTGCAAGCTAGAGATATACAAATTATAATGTTTGAACGATCATGACTTCTAATTAAGGATACATACTTGGGAATAGTCAATTGTGAAGTAAATCACACGTTAGTATAGATTTTACGTTCAAGAGACTCGATACACAAGAAGGGGGGTTGAATGGTGTATCCTCCTTTTTGAATATAAAATCTTGTAAAGAACTTCTCTTTCTTGTTTAAGAAGATATCAAAAAATTATTACGTAGCTAAATCGCAAATTACTTCTATATGATTTTTTAACAACAAAATAAACTGAAGTAAAGAGTAGAGAATAGATACTGCGATTTTTATACTGGTTCACCCCAAACCGTAGGCTACGTCCAGTCCTCAGAGTTCGTCTGAGTATTTCACTATTCTCAAAATGATTACAAATATTCTTTCTTCCCTTCCAGAGCCTTTTAAGATCTCTTATAAAGTATTCTTTCACTATCTTAGCCTCTCCAGGCTATCAACCTTTTCTTTCTCTCATTAGAAAAAGATTGTGAGCTTTTATTACAGTAATGTTAGCTCTATTCTAGGTAAGCACTGTAGGAATTTTCTTTCAAATTGTCAAACTTTCTAACTTGTTTAAGATTGTAGCGTCATCGACTACGACTAATATTTATAATCTTTGTCTCTAATTGCTTCTTGATCTTTGATAACCGCTTCTTGATTCTTGATAATCGCTTCTAAATAATTGCCTTTTAGTTGAGTTCTATAACTGACTCTGACTAAATAACTGTCTGACGTGTTAATATATCTTCATGATATCGTCTATGTCTTTGCGTCTGTGTCTGTATTGTCTTTGCGTCTGCATCTGCGTATGCGTCTATATTGACTTTGCATCTGCATCTGCATCTGCGTCTATATTGTCTTTGCGTCTGCGTCTGCGTCTATGTTGTCTTTGCCTCTATGTTTGCGTCTGCATCTATATTGACTTTGTGTCTACATCTGCGTCTGCATCTATATTGTCTTTGCGTCTGCGTTTACGTCTGGGTCTATATTGACTTTGCGTTTGCGTCTATATTGTCTTTGCGTCTGCATCTGCGTCTGCGTCTGCGTCTATATTGACTTTGCGTTTACATCTGCGTCTGTGTTTATATTGTCTTTACATCTACATTTGTGTCTGTATTTCCTTCTGCGTTTGTGTTCTGTATTGTCTTTGCGTCTACATTTATGTTTGTGTTTCCTTTTGCGTCTGTGTTCTGTACTTTTTGCGTCTGCACACTTAACACACTTGTCAAAGACTTTATTTTGTTTCTAACATTATTATTATTTAATTGTCATCAAAATTAATCATCGTAAAGTCCTCTTGACTTAACAAATTGAGCATGCATTAAACATGTCACATTCATGTGCATGATTGGATATTAATATGATTGACCAAATTAGTAATGTGTCTAAATGTGTGTATTGCATGATTAAAGATGCACAAGTCGAACGCCAGCATTCAGACATTACCAGCTCATCAAGTCAATAGTTATCTGGAGCTTACTATGAGTCAACCTAGATGTTTCTCACTATGATTGATTGTTTCTGTTTAAATTTAAGCTATTGAACTGTTATAAGTGTGATTAAGATAATTTTGCACAATGATGGTCCGAGGAGTTTGATAATTGAGATTGTATTGGAAGTGTTTCATAATTGAATGTGAATTTGAAAGGAATATATGTACTCAACAAAATATTGAATGGCAAACTTAGATATGATAAATATGTGAAAATGAATATGTAATGAATGGAAGTGATTAATTGCATATGATCAGAAATGACGCATTTCACCATATTAATATGCATGATCAGATAAAGGAGTTGTGACCAGAGTGACTAGTAAAAAAGAGCTTAAATCTCAGAAATGTGCATAAAAAGCCACCAGCTCAGTATTATAATGAGCCCGGTATCAACAATGTGTATGGGACAGTTATTAATGAGCTCAGTATCTACCATAAATACAAGCAGTAAAATTGCACTCGATCATAACAAAGTAACAATGAAAGCGGAGTCACATGTGCATTGCATATATAATCTGATATGTATTAAATAAATGATTGAAATGGATTGTTTAAACTGTTTTGTAATAGAAATGCGAAATAGTGTATACAAACTTTATTTGTTGAAGTATGATGAAATGAGACGTGATATGCAATATTTGATGATATGATATGTTTGTGAATTTAAATGTAAATTATCTTTGTGTTTTGATATGAGTGAGCACATCAAGGATGGTTCACACATTGAGCTCGCAAAACTCATCAAAATTGTAAATGTTGATTTTCATCTATGAGGACGACTTAGCTCCTAAGACAAACTAGTAGAAGTCTAATTTTGTTCATTTTGGAAGTCACGAATGGCTCAAAGGTTGGCCAAATGATATTGAGGAATTTAGATAAAGTATTTTTTTAGTCCTCATTTCATGTAGAACATATTGTAAAGAGTTGTAAACTATCATATGTTTTGATACTGTATATATGTATTATGTAGTAAAATGCTACAATGTAACTATGTTTTATAAATGGAAATGAGGAGTTGATCTTTTGATTAATTGTGTTAAATGTATGATGCTAAGATAAGTGAATGTGACTACTCTAACATGTCACTTTCATAGGGTATATTCTCAAATGTCCTCCGAATGCTCGGGCATGTGCCCTATGATCGTGGTGTGTTACAATATATTATCAAAAGACAATGAGACTGATATATATGTGTTAGTCTATTAAGGCTCAAAATATCACTAGCTTTGCTTACCTCTAGTCATTATCTTCTAAAGATAATGCATATCGACCAATCACAAGAGCAAAACTCCATGCTAAAGTTACTATGAAATTCTCTAGTCAATTCACACTCTAATCATGACTATATAATCTTAGAACTAACAGAAAATGAGAAAATGTTTATTTAGTTTGTTTTATTCTTTCTCTCATTTTGATTGAAAACTTAAAAACAAATAAAAACAAACAAATTGAAAACACACATGCATATGAAAACTAAATACAAAAATTTAAAGGAAAGAAATTAACTTCCCTTAATTTGCCTTCCAAGAAGCACCTTTGTTTAGTGTCATTGGCTTGACTTCATACTTCTCCTCATGTGACAAAATTATGATCTTAGTGGCATATGCGGTTCCTCCATGTGAGGTTCTTCTGGATAGGGCCTTAGTTAATAATCATTCCCATTTAGTGTCTTCCCTATCCTCAGATGCTTAATCTCTACTGAGTCCATGCACTCTATAAAGATCTCGAATGTCTCTTCATCTTTTTCTTCCTTGTTTAATTCCTCTAACCTGCTAGGTAAAAGTAAAGAATCATTCTTAACAATAAAATGAAACTCAGTATTTACTTCGAGCTAAAAGATATAGCCTTTTATGCCTTGAGCTCCTCCTCAACTTCTTCCACATAAGCAATTCCTTAGTAATTGCTATCAAAATTATCAAGCTTCTCATCACTTTATAAGGTTTCCTCACTAACATCCATTTGGTACTCCTTAGGTTGATATGACTGCTCTTCTTCCATTTGTGATTCTGGGCAGTCGATCCTCACTGCCATCTCACCCATTTGGCTTGCTATATTTTGGAGTCTAAACATTGTATCTTGATGGGCTTGCATCAATTCCTGCCAGAACTGCTACTGTACATCCTGCTGAAATTGCAAAGTATTAGCATTTGTAATATTAAACTATTATTCCATAGATGTACCTAAATCTAGTTGACTCTCCACATTTTAGATGTTATACCTTGTATCATGCCAAAATTGACATCCATCCTATTGGAATTGTTATACACCTTGTTGCAATTGAAAAGTATTAGCGTTAATAGTAATAACCAATTCTTCCATAGATGTACTTGAGTTTTGTTGGCTCTCCCAATTTTGGAAACTAGACCAAAATTTCCTTTCATCCTACTGGAATTGTTGTATCCTATTGAGTCTGTTATATACTTTTTTGAAGCTACTACATATCCTATTGAAACTGAAGATTGTTAGCATTACAAGTTTTGATATAGTCATCCAGAGGTGTACCTGAGTTGTAATAAGAAACTTCTGGTCTATACAGTAATTCCTATACATCCTACAAACTATCAGGGAAGTAATTTTGTTCATTATCCCATCTATAACTAAAGTTAAACTGATCATTCCAAACATCGTTATAAGATTGGGGATATGAATTATAAAAAATAATTACTTTCATCCATGTCAATTATTTTTACATGGCAAACATTAAACAAAAAGTGAACGGATCATGAAATAACTGAAAAGAAACTAATTACAAAAAAATATATACAAAACACCAATTAAAATTAAGAACAAAAACTAAAGCACCACACTCCACAACAACGACACCGAAATTGGTTACGCGTCATAACGCTAGTCAAAATAAACTAGACTATTACTATAGTAATTTGAGTCTAGATCGATCCTATAGAGAGTGTGTAAAGTTATTGAAATGAAATTAATCAGTATTTAGGTTTGGGAGAGTTTTGGTTTATTAAATAAGAAAATAAAATGAAATTAAACTAACAAAAACAAATTAAAGAAAACATGCAAAAATAATAAAAAAGGATAAAGGCATTAGGGACACGATTCTTTGGTTCAATCTTAGGCTACACCCTAATTAAACATATTTCATTGATTTGTTCTTCTCAAACCTCTCCTAGCAACTCTTAATCATGGGTTACTAATTAACTCGAGTTCTTCCTTAGGTATTGTTCAATTAAGATATGATCGCAATTTTCTGTTATGTGTAAGTTTTAATATTTAAACTCAATAATCCGCAAACTTATGGGTCGTTCAGGTAATACCTAAGATGTCGATCCTATGAGGATGGTTAATCTAATCCTAAAATCGAAGCTCAAAATAATGTGCAATAACTCAAAATATAACCAAACTAAGGCAAGAATTAAATTCAATCATGTAACTCAATTCCAAGAATCAGTTATAAAATACTTAATTATTTTTCACTCGATTCACCCTCTCAGTTTATCACTGAATTATGCAATTGTAGAAATTAAATCACAATAAATCTAGTAAGAACACAAACAATCAAGTTTCATTAAATCAAAGATAAAACAACTCGAAGGTGAGTTTAGACATACTCAACATTCACACAATCCTATCATCAACGGTTGTCCCAATTCTATACATTAATAAAATTGAAAATAAATTGGAAACAAGATTTGAAAGAATGATGGAGACAACAACATCGAGAAACCTCCTATTCCAGGAAATACTTTGCATCGGCTTCTTCTCCACATCTGTCTTCCTTCTTCTCTTTCTCAATCTCTTGATGAACTCTCTCTAGGGTTTCTTAATGGTGTCTGATTAAAAAGCTCTCTCTGCTCCTTTGTCTTATTCTTTAAATACTTTTTGTATTTTGAGCAGCCTTAGGATTTTTTTGGCATAAAAAACATTCGAAAAATCCCTCGAATCTTGACATTTTTACTTATTTATGCATCTGCCCAATGTAGGCCATGATTGTGGCCTACATTTAAACCTTCTATCATGATCATGGAAATCATGCCACAATCGTGGGTCATATCCTAGACATCTATCATGATCATGGCATATGGGCCACGATCGTGGGCTGTCTCTAGTGCTTCTTTCATGATAGTGGCCTATTATGCCAAGATCTTGGGCTATTGCTTTAGCTTGAGTGTCTCCAAAACTTATTCGTTCTTTGATGTTGACCCTAGAACATTAACAAACACATGAAGGTACCTCAAAGACATAATAATTAAGCTCTAAGACTTCACTAACCCATAAAAACACTTAAACACAATTAATTATCAAACTAACATAATTCTAACCTAAACACATACTAAATGATTAAGTTAATACTTAAATACATAACAAACTAAGCCCTAAAACATGATGCAATTTACAATTATCAACATCCCCACACTTAAATGTACAAGCAAACAATATAACAAATGTACAACACACAATGCAGTAATGAGATAATGGCTTCAACTTTATGAAATCAACTTAATTTTAAACATAGCCATTCGAGTCACTTCAATCATTAATATGCTAAATCCACATCTTGGGCCTTTAAACTACATATACATATTAATCCAAATTCAAGCGTTAAATTGTTTACCCTTTTCAATTGCACATATCCATTAATAATTCTTTAGTCATTCGGACTATGTAACTACTCTTAAGTATGTTTTCATGAAAATTCAACTATTTTTATTTGAAAACGCTTTTTTTACTTTTTCTGAACATGGACTTAGTCTTTTTACATAGAGGCAAACATTGGTAATGAATGTCGATCCAGTTACTCAACTAAGCCATGTTTTTTATTAAGTTGCTTGGTTGGAACGTCATTATAGCCTTTTTATTTGAAGGCACACATTTGTGATGCGTGTCAATTCGGTTACTCAGCTATATCACGTTCTCAACTGGCTACTAGCTTTATTCATAACCCAAAGGCCAGCAAAATAGTTATTTATTATTTATTAGTTATTATTTTTTATTTTTTAATTTATTTTTTTAATGCCTACCTTGTTGCTTTAGCTACTCGTTTCCATGAAAAATATTAGTAAACCTACTTAAGTTGAAAGGCCTCAAATTATGAATGAATATGAAAAATTTAAAGGGTGACAAGCTCACACTAAATCCTAATTAAGCTGCATATTTAGCCAAAGGCCCCAATTCACTAATTTTGCGAGCTAACGATTCTTTACAACCTACTAGACTATGTTCAAAATTAAATCAATTCCAATTCATCTAAGCAATTGACATATTCACACTTTTCACAAAATGCAACCTAACAACTATCATATAATATGCAAAATTCACATTCAAAATAAAACACGCAACCCATACCACACTTAAACAATACATTTTCCTCAATGTGAGAAGGGGATAAACAAACACATAAGGAAAGAAGAAACATAAATTAAAGTAGAACAAAATATAAAAATGAAGACTAAATTGAAAAAGAAAAGGGGTTTAGACAAAGCCTTATGGTGATGGAGGCAGGGATGGTGCTAGAGGTGGCAATTGAACGCCCTAAGCCTTGAAATAATGATAGATATGATGTATGTCCCAGCTCTGACGTCGTTGAGTTCGGGTCATCTCCTTCATCCTTCTGGAGTTCTCCGCAAGTGTATCTGTAAGTACTTTATTGTTTGCAGAGATTGTATCCAATACTTTCTTCCAGCTTGGTTCTTCTATTTCTTCTACCTCCTTAGACTCTTCATTAGTCGAGTCCTCTTCTACGTGTTGAGGCGATGCTGTACTCAAACTTGTTTGACAAGCCCTGATCTTAATATGCATCTTTTGACTGATATCCCAGAGTTTCATGTTATAAGACTTAAGGATTTCAACACGCCATAGTTGATGATGATATAGGAAGTCTAGTAGATGGATAGTTAAACCACTATAGTCCATGTCATAATACTCAACAATGACAAAAACTAAGTACCTAATACCTAAATTGTTGCTCTTCTTGTGCAGAGTCGCAATAATAGCGTTCAGCATATGTGTGGAGGTACACACTAGAATGCTGTGATCCATACACCACAAAATGAAGAGTTTCTTCCTATCAAAAACCAATTAATGAAGTAAATCACACGTTAATATAAAACTCACGTATAATATACGAGATACACAAGAAGGGGGTTTGAATTGTGTTCTTTTCATGATTACAAAAACTTTGATATATCTTGTTCAGAACTTTTCCAACTGTTAAAAGAATACCACAAAAATTATACAAAAATAGTTACGTAGTTAAATCGCAAATAACTTCTATATACTTGTCTAAAAACAAAATAGAATAAAGTGA
>JANIIA010000192.1:19726972-19741750 GCA_027478495.1 Erythroxylum alaternifolium
GACCATGGTCGGCCCGCAGCCCGCCCACGGCCCGCCAAACCCGGGCCAAAAACGGGCCGGGCCAGGCCGGGTCGGCCGGGCCGGGCCGGGATTGACATCCCTACGTCTAATACCATAAATCAAGAAAAGCTTTTAAAGAAAGCAAGGGTAAAAACGTTAATGTTTTACCTACCCAAAAATGTTAACATTTTGGAAAACAAGAATCAGGTTTGGTGTGACAAAAAAAAGAGGGTTACGCATGAACTAGGGCTGGAATTTATTCAATATAGAAAAACAAAAAGGAGAAGTTGGTGGTGACAAAACAATGAACCAAGAGTGTGAGTGTGTGTGAAATAAGGTGGACCAAAAACCTTAATTGTCACATCATTAGGAACAAAGGAGGCAACTGGCAGTATAAGATAGGAACGAAAGCAAGTGACGGCTGCGTTGATGCGAGTAGCAAAAGCAATAAGAGTGTTGGGCGTGAATAATGTGGAGTGGACCAACAAACCTTATTTGTCATATTAATGAATAGGAGGGAAAGAAGAGAAGCTGGTGGTGGAGAGAGAAGAGGAACGAAGATAGCTGGGTGTGAATAACATGACCAACAAACCTTATTTGTCACGTAAATAAATATGAAGAGGAAGGAGAGAGTTGTACCTGAAGTTAGTGGTGCGAGAGAAAATACAGCAACGGGAGAAGAATAAATTTTAGGCATTTTTAATTTGATTTTATTTTTAATTTGTTTTTATTTTTGTGGACTTAATCAATGCAAATATATATTATAACCATGATTTGTGTTACATTGATGAATATGTGTGAGTAAGTTTTTTTGGGTTAAGGTTAGGATTGATATTAGATTTGGCAATTTTTGTGGTATTGGTTTTTGCTTGATTGAATGCATATTTAAGCCTAATTTAGCTTGATC
This sequence comes from Erythroxylum alaternifolium, assembly GCA_027478495.1. NCBI lineage: Eukaryota > Viridiplantae > Streptophyta > Magnoliopsida > Malpighiales > Erythroxylaceae > Erythroxylum > Erythroxylum alaternifolium. Next base: position 19,727,880 of record JANIIA010000192.1, read on the forward strand.
ACCTAGATTAAGGCCTTAGATGATTGAATGCCATAGCCAATCGGATTTAATTTTCCAAAAAATTAATCAAGCAACATACTTGAGACCAAAGTGTAGATCAACCTTAGGATCTTGTGTGAGGATACTTAGGATTAATGAACTTAATTTTATGCTTCTTGTATTGAATGTCTTTTATTCCAAATTATCTATGAACCAAGTAGGTAACTCGGATTTAGAAGAGAAGGGAATTCCCATGAACATTGGGTTCGACTTACTTAAGTGAAGTAATTCTTAAATCGATCCAACGTTACAAGTTTTAGTGTCTAATCTAATTAAAATCCAATACCTTAGCCAATTTCTATCATTCGATTAAATCTAGTCATTGTTTAACTCGTACTTTGCATTTTACATATTTCCTTGATTCGCTTACTTTATTTTATTTTCAAATTAATCAATTCTTGATCATCTGAGTTATTTTGCATAGTTTAATTTAATTGTCTTACGTATTGGAATCCCTTGGGTACGATATCTAGTTCTTACAATTTTATATTACTTGTCGACGAGGTACACTTGCCTCTAGTTGGTCTAGATAGAATTTAATTTATATTGCTTTGTTTAGACCACAACACTTGTCCTCAAGCAAACAAAACAACAAAACACATAAAAACACATAAAACACAATGCAATAATGAGACAATGGCTCTAACTTCATGAAATAAATTTAATTTTAGACACAATCATTCGAATTATGGCAAATCATTAACAAACAAAATATGTGTCTAGGGGCTTTGAACTAAATATACAACTAAATCAAGACCTAGGTGTTACTTAGTTACCCTTTTCAATTGTACACACACATTAATAAATCTTCAGTCCCTCAGACTTTGTAACTATTCCTAAGTATAATTCCATGAAAATTCAAGCTTATTACAAGTCTGATAGGTATTTATTTAAAACACTTTTTTTAAACCGGGACTTAGTCTTTTACTTGAAGGAAAACATTTGTGTTAAATGTCGATCTAGCTACTCAACTAAGTCATTTATTAAACAGCTTGGTTAAAACGTCATTATAGCCTTTTTATGCAAAGGTACACATTTGTGATACGTGTCGATCCGGTTACTCAACTACATCAAGTTTTCAACTGGCTACTAGCTTTATTCATAACCTGAAGGTTAATAGAATAGTAATTTATTAAACTAACTTTTTTCTCTTTTTTATTTTTATTTTTTTCCTTGTTGCTTTTAGCTATTTGTTTTCATGAAAAATACTAGTTAAGCTACTTAAGTTAAAATACCTCAATTTATGAATGAATATGACAATTTAGAGGGTGCTAAATTTACACTAAGTCCTAATTAGGCTTTATATTTATCCAAAGCCCCCCTAATTCACTAACTTCGCAGCCTAATGATCGTTCACAACCTAATAGACTATGTCCAAAATTAAATGAATTTCACTTAGTCTAAGCCTTTGACACATTCACACACTTCACACCATGTAACCTAATAACTATCATACAGTAATCAAAATTACATTCAAAAGCAAAACACACAATCCCTCCCTACACTTGAACAATACGTTGCCCTTAATGTGAGAAGGAAACACACACAACCACACTAGGTGGAAATAAAACACAATATACGAAAAATGTAAGGATAAAATACTAACAAAAATGAAAAGAAAAGGGTTAGAACACGAAACCATTTATGGTGATAAAGTGGTGATGGCAATAGTGTTGAGACTAAATCCGCTTGATGTTAAGAGTATTTCCCTATATTATGAGTGATTCGAGAGAGAAAAGGAATTAGCAATCCAAACCCTTCCAAATCATTCAAAACTTATTTAAGAATTTAAAACAAACCTAACTACAGAATAATTTAAATATAATTACTAAATGTTCTAATTTATGGTCATTAGCTTGACCTTTATCCTTTAAAACTAAGCCAGGATCAATTATGAGCGGCTTGCTTCTACCCTTTTTGCTCCACATCAGTTTTTTAGCCTATAAGTAAGCTACAAATTGTAAAATGATCAGAAAGACAATATTGATAAGGTTGAGAAAACTAATTAATGTCATCAATGTCCTCATTAACAAACGGTTAATAAAATAAGAAATAATGAAACTCTCTGAATCTTCCATCAAATCCAATAGTTTGTCCTGTATGAAGGTGAATTGCTCCCCTTCTTCCTTAATCACCTTATTTCCTCAGCTTCTTCTGCTTCCCGAGTAGAGACTTCCATACTTTCTTCAAACTTAATGTCTGTTGTCATCTGTTCTTCGTCTTCTTGTTCTTCAGAAGATTTGAACACATCATTTATCCTGAATAAGCTACTAACCTTCAGATTCTTAAATACATCGTTCATGTTGAATGTCTCATCATCATCATCAATCTAAAAGGTAGGGTTCTTTGCATAGACATCCACTCGAGATTTTTCAATTTCACTTGTGGTATATCCAGGACTAGTGAATAGAAGGGAGGTTTGGCACTCTTTTTTTATACACTTTTGTCATCTCCTGGTCGTCAATGAGTTGGGGATCGGTATGGTCTTCCTCTGGTTTTGCTTGCTCTTCCCCATTCCTAAGTGTGATAGCCTAACATGGCACTATTAAATTTACAATCATACTGCTCAGAAAATTTTCCACACTTTGCTTATAGAATTCCCTAGAAAGCTGTCTTACTTGAATCTCTAGATTGTGAATAGAAGCGGCATAATTTTCTGTTGCTCAATCAATTTGCTCTTCCAGTCTCTTCTGGTCCTCTTCCATGTCCATGAGCTTATCCATGATTTTTTCCAGCTTGGAATCCTATGAACTAGATTCATCATATTGAAATTTACATGGGTCTTGATGTCCCATGTGAGTATTTGCATTGTTAGAGCAATAAAAATTTGGGTGGTTCTGCCACCTCGAAGTGTACGGGTTTGTAAAAAGATAATGATTTCCCTAACCAAATTAGGGCTCATTGAATTCCACCAACATCCCTTGCTCCCTCTAATACACATCCTCCATGACTGGGCTTTTTACCTCTTCTTAGCAGTTAACTCTTTGGATGTCTCATTCTCACTCTAAGATGTTTCGATGTGTCTCTACTTTATGCCCCAATTTTTTTTAAAACCTAATTTTTAAAACCAAAAGATAGTGAAAAAATGCCTTAGACTAAAGAACTAAGTTGCCTTCTCTGGCAACCACGCCAAAAACTTGTTCGCTCAAGGTTACATATGCTAAGTTTTACTAATTATAAACTTGGTAATTACTACAAGCGCATAGGTTGTTCGTGTAGTACCTAAGGTGTCGATCTCACAAAGAAGGGAGCTAGTCCTAAAATCTAAAGGCAACTAAGTTCGCAATTAACCTAATTAGACAACTAATGTAGAATTTAAATCAATCAATAATCAATATGAGAAATTAAAGTGTTAGAGAGTAAACAAAATAGCAAAATCACAGCCCAACCTAAAATCGATCTAGAAATTACCAAGGGAAAGAAAGGGGATTTTAATTTGAAACTAAGAAAACCTAACCAATTATGCAATTACTGAATTAACGGGTCTAGGTGGTCCTAGGGTGAATTACTCTCTCTCGAGTTATAATTCTTAAACCTAATTAGTGATCCCTAATTCAAATTATGGGAATTGCGATCTCTCAATCTGTAATTGGTCCATAACCTAAATTAGTTTTAAACTTGCCTATTTACCTACTAGGAATCTATGCTCGATCTTTCGTTACACGACTCTACCGGGTTGACTCAATTCTCTACCTGTTGATTTTCCTAACTTTCATTAGCCCAAATCCATGATTTTTACCCAGCTCACCCTCTCAGTTTGTTGCTGAATTATTAAGAATAGAATTGAAATCACAATAAACTCAATAAGAAAACATAATCAAATAAATTTTATTAATCTCAAGAGTCAAAATCCAAAAGTGAGTATAAATGTAAACTCAACATTCACACAACGAATCTCAACACCTATTTTAATTCTATACATAACTAAAACTGAAATAAATGGAAATACTATCAGGACGTCTTTGTATTTCTCTTCCTTCGTTTCCTTTCTCAATCTCTTGATCTATCTCTAGGTCTCTCTCGGATTTGACGAAATTTTGCTCTTTTGGTATGACTCCCTTCACCCTCTAATGACTCTTGACGACTGTCTTGTAGTGTGCTATTTATTCTATAATAGCCCTAGGTTAAACTTGGGGTTGAAACGGTCTAAAAAATCACTCAAAATTTGAGTTTTCGTGTCAGCCCGATGCAGAGCACGATCGTGGCTGGTGATTTATCCTTTTTGTCACGATCGTGGCCTGAAGTGCATGATTGTGGCCTGACTTGACGCTCTTTGTCACAATCGTGGCCCCTGGTGCACGATCGTGGCCTGGCTGCTTCTGGCTCTTCCTTCTTTGTCACAATCGTGGCCACTATACATGATTATGACTTATGTCTTTTAGCTCGAAACTCTTCAAATCTTCATCATTCTTCTTTGTTTACCCTGCAATACTAGCACACACATCAAGGTACCTTAAAAATATAACAATTAAGCTCAACAATTCATACGAACCCATAAAAGACACATAAACATACAAACTCACATAATTAACACATAAACACACACTTAACTCTCAATTTAACTCTAAATACTTACCAGATTACACCCTAAAACATCATGCAAAATGCAACTATCAATATTAAGGTTTAGATATTATTAATTTGTAATCAGTGATGGTATTTCTTGTAATAGTTTATGGTTTTCTTTGTGTCTACTTGTGGTATTTATGTAGAAATTGTTGATATAATTTATATGAAGGCTTGGTATTCTTAATATTCAGACATGACATTCAATATTAAATTTTAGGTGTTAACTGCTTTTAATAAGTGATAATATTTTTTTAACAAGTGTAGCATTGAATTTATTAAATTCCAAGTATAGTTTGTATTGATTCAAGCTATTTTTTATACACGATCATGGTATTTCCATATGAAAGTAAATGTGTTACTTTAACTATAATAAGCAATGTGCTAAACTATAATAAGTGATGATATCTTTTGTTTGTACTTTTGATATTAGATGTACAAAGAATGGAATATTCAGTCATGATATTTTCATATTAAAATTAGATGTTTCTTATTTTTAATGATAGATGATATTTTTTGTACTTACTTGTAGTATTGGATATGTTAAGTTTTAGTATAGTTTGTAAGGAGTTATACTATTTGTGCCAACTTATGTTCGTCACTATTTCCTTTCAAATAATCTAAGATGAACATGGTTAACAACACAGACATATAATTAAATGTCTCTAACAAAACCTCTAATGGACATGTTTCATACACAGACATATACCAAATCATTTCCAACAGCATGTGCCTTTACATTATTGAATGCATTATTTATTGAGGTTATATTTTTTTTTACTAACTTATGGTATTGGATGTATTGAATCCTAATATAGTATGTATTGATACATGACTTTTTTAGTTCAGTTATGGTATTACATAGGCAATTAATGTGGAGTCATAAAATTTCAAAACTTAACTAAAGTTTTCTAATTCAAAGACACCTAAAGCAAACAATAGAAGCTAGTTTATGACCCTCAAGTCTTCTAAAATTGTTTTAGATGATAGGCGTGTCAAAAAATTGACCTCATACCATACTAACACCTAATTTGATTAATTCTAATTAATATTCAAATGTGTTATTTCTAAAAGTAATGTTTTTCATATCTTATCACTGAGAAATTCATTGTAATTTTGAATTGCTAATTTCTTTTCAAATTTACCTAAAATATTCATTATCTACCTAAGTTTAGATGTTAGAAACATATACTTATTTTATGCATTTGTCTTATACAAGAGTGAGTATTTCCCTTATTTTTATTCTTATCATGCATAAAATATGCTTTGGTTTTTATATTTGCTAATTAAAAGGGTAAACATGTGTCTATAATATAAATCAATCTTAGTTCCAACTTAATGTGGTTATGTTATTATATTATTTTTCTAGTTAGATTGATCCAATCTATTAAGCAATTGTATGGATAGCCATTTCGTTACTTCACAAACATTCTTCTGAAATAGTGGGATATATTAAGTGTTGGCAGTAATGATGAGTTATAAGTGTACCTAACTTGTAACTAATACTTTGTTTTACACTAGATTAATTACCAATAATCTCCATAAGAGCAAAATCCTTGCTTGAAAAATGAAAATGATTATCCATGAATTCGTATGTGTTTTTATATTCAAAGTTTGGTTATAGGAGGTAAGCATAGATAGTGCAAGGAGTTGAAATCACTTGACATCACCAAGTCATATAAGTGCTTCAGAATCTTGATCAACTCCTTCTAAAGCAAGTTATATACATCAACAATAATATATTGCCTATTCTAAGGTCTATATACTATACAAACATAAATCTTCCATAAAAAACCATCCAAATGCCCAGTTCTAACATCAAAATTCCAAGGCACAACACAGATAAACTCCACAGTCATCACTTGAATCATTAAATGACATGTATAATCAGTATGTTAGTCAATCTCTATAATTAACTTATAATAATGTATAACGGGGAAAACCAGTTTTGCATTAAAAAGGAAATAGACATAATATTTTTCTTATTTTGTTTCTTTAGGAATAATTTTGCATATGATAGAATATATGGACTATAAAACTTTATCATGATATTCTAGATTGATTATTCACTTGTTTTCTTCCATTCGTGCCTCCACATGCCTCATAACATCTTCATCTTTATCTTCCTTCATCATTAATGTCTCTTCACTCCTTAAGACCATTTATTTTTTCAAATATGTCATTAGCATCTCTCACAAACCTTAAGATTAGTTGTTTAAGTCTCCATTATCAACACCTCCATATACCTAAAGAATTCTTCTCTTCTCTAATATTAAATTTAAATATCAATAATTGTTTATGTACAAACTAAAAATTAAACATATAAACTAGCCCAAATCACTTATTAACTTTTCATCTATTGCCTCCCAAAAATTCTTTTGCATGTTCCACACTAATTCCTAGCTACTGTGATGCTTTATTGTATAGTCCTTATTGTAATCAATTAAACTCTTTAAAATTAGTTTATTGAAAATTTACTATAAATTTTCCATTAATAACATTACCTTTAATTTCAAGTACCCCTATTCTAAGACCCTGTCAGCATCCAATGCCTCATCAATACTAATATTATCCTAAACTATATTTCTTCCCATATTCTTTACTTAATTTAAGATGAAATATATGTAAAAAAAATTATAAATCACATCATTTGTAATGTAACGCTGAATTTTTTGAGCCCTTTTGTATTGGTATGTACTTGGAGATACTAATCTATATTGATATATAGATGGTTGTATATGAGTTCAAAAATGTATTTGAATCCTTTCGGTATATATGCCAGTGATATATAATGTTATATGCCCTTACACGAACTTAGAGTTCATCAGTATACGAAATCTTAGAGATTTCTAACATATAAGTTTCTAAGTGTGTAAAACTAAGTCCATTGGATGGATATGGCCATGATGTGTGTTCTAATGCCTTAGAGGTGATTAAACATTAATTATAGACATACTGGACACTTAGAAAGCTTAGTTTGAAAAGTTGATGTACATAAGGGCTTATTTACAACCTGTTAAAAGTTAAAGGACTTAAAATGTAATTTTTCAATTCTTGGAGGACCAATATGTAATTTTATAAATTTGAGGGGCTTAATTATAATTGGAAAAAGTTCAAGGACAAAAATGAAAATAAAACTTTTGGTCATTCTCAAAATTTGGCCTTAATTGCAAATTTAGGAAAGTTTGGAGGGTATAGTGGTAATTTCACATAAGCTAAGGGCAAAAAGATAAATTGACCATGTTTGGTCAAAGAAGAGTCAAAATCTAGATCTTTCTTCATTGTGTGGCGGTGCATCCTTCATTAAACATTAGAAACTCTTTGTTTAATTAAAAGAAAGGAGAAGAAAAGAGAAGAGAGGAGGAGAAGTGGAGTTTCGGCCATCACCCACCTTTCACCACATTTTTTTTAATTCTTTAACCCAAACCTAGGTGTTCTAAGGTAATCTGGGGTCAAGTAACTCAAATCTATTATTAGATTTGAGAAATTCTCAAAGGATTGGAATATATCACTAAAGGGAAGTTTAGGTAAATTTTGTCTCATCTCTCCACATTATGATTTTGAGTTTGGTGTTAAGATATGTTTTTCTCCATGCTTGAATATACATGAAACATGGTTTAGATGAATGAAATGAGTCATGGAGAAGTTTCTTTAAGCCAAAACTGAAATGGTCTCTCTTTAGTGAAAGTCGGTGAAATTGTGAATATCTTTTGAAATTGATAACTTAAATAAACTCTATGATGTTAATTGTGTATGTATAATGTGAATTGATGATGAAAAATAAGAAAGAAGCACATTATAAGGAGGCTTTCAAGTTTATGCCTTTAAGTGTTTGATAAAATGCCTAAGTGAACTTGGCTTATGATTTAAGGATTTTGATGGTGTGCATTGGAAATAGGTTTTTATGTTTACTTAGAGTAAACTTGAATTGTTGCTTAGATTCATGAGTTGTGGCCTAATATGCTTGGATTAAAATGTGGTCAATTATGCTTTGAAAAGTGTAGGTATTGAATCAAGGCATTAAATGCCTTGGAAAATGCAAATGAAAGCTTATGTGAATAATAAGGGAAGTATCTAGGTGAGAAGCGTAATGGTCAAATACTATAACTTAAAAAAAAGTGATATTGTGTTTTATACACTCATGTAATGCTTTTCTGCTTATGCGTAATAGAACTGGAACCTATGTTCACTGAATGAGTGATTAATAGGCTAGGCCTATGTGGTTCCTAACCAATATAGCATGGGCCATAGACTTGTTCTATATGTTTTATTTCATACATATTCACTTCATAGGTGGTTATGTGTATGTTAGAAGTATAAAACTATTCTTAGGTTATTTAGACCGTTTTGGTGTGTATCGAGTTTTATTTGTGATATATGTTTCTTCTGCTCATTGAGTACATAGTGCACTCATGCCCTCCTCTTCCCAACTATGCAGGTTGATTTGTGAGCTTGAAGCTCTGAGTGGTTGCTGCGGTCGTTTGACATATTCAGGGCATTACCACACATGGGTAGTCTCTATTTTGTTCTTTTGTTGTATAGTGGCTCATGATTATGTTGATATGCTTTATAATTTTGTAAATTAACCATTGTCCGTCTTATAGTTTGTGATTGACTTTATGTGTGACCATTTAGTACTATTGTTGAGATTGCTCTTGAGTGGACTTCAAAGTCCAGAAGTTGTGGTAAAGTTTTAATGTGAATATAGAAGTGCGTTTGAAACTAATTTATAGGTGTTTTTCATTTTGGTATTTTCAAATTACAGCCGTTGTGCTACCGAATTTTTTTAAAGATGTCCAGTTAGCCTTGCATAGTTAAGTTAAGGGTACCGTGAGTATCCTTAGCCTGGGTATGTGGTGATTGTCATGTGCCCGATGTGGTTCTGGGTCGTGACATATAATTACATACTCATTATGTACATGTCTACATATTAATTAAGAAGATTCAATTTTATAGGCTGCATGATTCATAATCAATACAATTACCCATACATGGCGCAACACTTTTGACCTTTTTAGCTTATTAAACCTATTAGCATATTTGTAAAGATGACTTAAGACAAAATATCCCCAACCAAGTTGCTCATAGTCATTAACATTGACAAAGGTATCTAACAGCTATAGGTTGATACCATAATTGATGTTAGGCATCAAAACATCCAACATTTATAAAAGTAAGTTACTTTATAAATATTCCCTTATTTATGCAACATTTACTTTATCTAGTATACACTTGATCACAATTAAATATTCACTAAATTTGTTCTTCTCTTGAAGCCTCATCACTTATCTTTATTGAATATTATATGTACTCATTTGGTTCCATTAAAAACCTACAATTAGTGCAATGGTATCACCGTTAGTCTTAATCCTCCCTTATTCTTAATAATAACTTTTTGCATCAAACCATCCATATAATTAGTAGTATAAATCCTTCCTAAACCTAAACATGTCCATAATTTGGAGTTTATTGAGTTTATCATAAACCACTCTAGTTATTCTAGTGTAAGAGTTTACAGTAACTTAAAGACCTTCTTTGAATAACAACGCCTTTGACAATTCTAAAAAAAATACTCATACAATGTATTCATACCCAGATAAACTTAATCACCAAATTATATTAATTTAAATTTAATTTGGTGAAAATATCATACCTTTTTCTTTATACCTCCACTTTACTGACTTGATTCGTAGGCAATAAGTTCATTCCCAACCTAAATTTTAAATTTTCAAATAAAAATAACTTTACATTATCATCTTATTGATCTTAATAAAATATTTTCTTATTACGTTCCTTTTTGCCCTTGTTATCTTCTTATCTCCTTCTTATACACAAGATGTTGCTTTATTTTCTTTTTTCTTTTTATGAAATCTGACTCTAAAAACATAAATTTCAACTATAAATAAATAAGTAATATAAATGTACAAAATAAATCCATACCAAACTAGGCTATAGACTATAGATTTTTACCTAATAACATGAAAAATATGTACTAATTACAACATGTTGTCCCTTACTCTATACCTCACCAACTAAGACATTTTTAGTAAACTCAACACCTTAGAAAACATATCTAAATGCATATCTAACATATCTTTTAGAGATAAAAAATATTGACTTATAAACTTTATAAAGGGAGAGAGAGGAAGATAAGAGTGATATTGTTTGCTTACCATGTTTACTTCTCAGTTGTTTCGTGGGTATGCCAATACACCAACTAATTTGTTGTATATGAGTCTCAAATGCAATCGTTGAGAAAATTAAGAGAGATTTATCTTATTTATTTTTTGGGTTCCATTCAAAACTAATAAATGGAAGAAGAAGATGCTACATTCTACTGGTAAGATATAATCAAATAGGCTGATATGATTCATAATAGGAAAAGGGAAATGCACTTAGATATCAATCTTTGTATAACTTGTTCTGTTTACTCTATTTGGAGGGAAAGAAATAATAGGTTATGCAAGAACTTGAAAAGGTATAGTCATGAACTTACTTACAGGGTTTGTTGTTGGATTAGGGAAATATTGAAGTCAATGTCACAGGAAGGATGACTACCTCTTTCAGAATAAGACAAAGTTTGAAATGAGTTTGTAATTAGTTATTTCTTATAATGTTGTTCTCGAGTAGCATGAGTTTTATATTCCTTTCCCTGTAATTACACAATTGTCATGCACTTTGTTTCTTTGATGCTCATTCTTGAGCTTTAATGATTTTTTCACTTTAAAAAGTTTAAATTTAACCTTGAAGCTTTTACCAAAATACATATTAGATCATAACATTTCAAAACATTCAAAGCGAGCCATGATATTTAGAAATCACTCAATTTAAACCTTAAATGGATGAAAATATTGATGAAGTTATATCTTTGTTTGTTATATACCATATCAACATTGATGTGGCATATATATTTTTATTAGTCTTGTAAGCCACATGAAATAATAAAACCCACACATTTTAATTAAACTTTAATTAATTTTAAATTAAGTATCCTTAATTGTGATTATTTATAATAAATTCTAGTTAAACCTTAATTTAATAAAAATAATGTAACTTAGCCTAATTAACCTAATTTTAAGCTACAAAATTATTGATTTGGATATAACACAATTAAAGTTAGACCTTTTGGAAGATAATAAAGTGGATTTGCCTTAAGGGAGAAGATGAAATGAAACAAAAACCTAAGATGATGAATTTTTCTGATGATGATGTCCATTGTTAATATTGAAAGAGTCAAAGAATATAATTTGTTGGTTTTTTTATGAGAAATAAAAATAATCTAGTCAAAGGAACTAGCTTTAGACTTCTTTTTCTTATGTTTCTTTTTAACGTATGATACTATTCTTTTCCTTTTCTATTTTCATTGTTTCTTATCCTTATGTTCTCCATTTTATATCATACTGCTCTTTTTTGTCATACTTGTTCTTAATCTTTAAGCTTTATTCTCCTCTAGAGCCTATTTGTTATTCTCTCTCATGTCCATTCTTTATGTCTATTTATTGATTGTTTATTATTCTCTACTATATTTTATTCCTTTCATCTTTGTCTCCATCATTTCTAAACATTAATTGGGTCCGAAATGTTGCAATCAAAGCTTCACTAGTTGTCCAATGTGACAATAAGGTTAAAGCAATTCAAAGATAACTATGTTCAATTTGACAACAAAAATTATTATAGCATCTTTAAAGTAACATTAAAAATTCCAAATGAATATGAATGAAGTATTGTATTCTCTTAACTATCTTCTATGATCTTATCTCTCCTCCACTTTGCTTTCTTTGTTATTCCGCTATTTCCTTTAGCTTGTTACTTATATAGACTACTCCTTTTAGACATGGATCTTGTAGAGTTTATGGCAACCATGGAGAGTTTGGAACTCAAATTTTGAATTTTCGAAATTAAGGTTTTATTAATTAAACTTACGCTAATTAGGGTTACGTTAGATTATTGTTGTTGAATTAGGGTTATTAGTTTTAATTAAATTTTATTTTTTGAAAATAATTGATTCATTTAATTAGAACTATGTAATATAATGTACAATGTAAAGGCATATCAATGGAAATGGCCTAGATAACCAATAGTAAAATGCTAATCACTGAATCATATAGAAGAGCTTTAGTTTTACAACAGATGAAATTATGTACTTCATGTCATTTATTATTACTAGTAATCTCATCTTATGGAAATTTTTTATTTTAGCTTCTTCTATTGACTTATATGGCTCTTGTTTGAATATTAAATTATTCTTGGTCATCCATATTTGCTAAATGATTGTTCCTATCCCTAAAATGAACACCTTTTTATCCCATTTGTAGTTTAGTTTCAGTGTACTGATCCAGTTGATGATATGTGGCCAGTTTGCTGATATTAAGGTATTACAAACATATCCAAATGAGTTACTTTATAATATGAGCATTCAAAGAATAAGTGTTTATGCTTCCTTGTGATAGTCTGCACAACACACACATTTTAGATTTTACATCAAACTTTATCCTATCTCTAGTTTTATGTTTTTAGAGTATTGCTAGCCATAAGAGGAATGATATTGATGATGGAATTGATGAATCCCAAATTAGATTTGTCCTTGTAAGTCTATAACTAGCATCTTGTACAAGTCTCCTATAAGAACAGGTGGTGAATAACCTGGTGGAGTCCTTCGACCATTAAAATTTATTATATGTATATAATTAAAATTAAAGATAACTAATTTAAAATCAATTAAAGTTTAATTAAAATATATGGGTACCATTATGCATATTGGTTGTTAGAAGCCTTGAAATTTTGATTCATTGCTACCTCTTCCAAGCTCAATAACTTCTTAACTCTAACTAAACTAGCAAAAGATACATTAACTGATTTCCTAGTTGTAGTATGGAACAGTGGTTAGATGAACCCCACGTATCATGAGTTTACCCTAAAGAATAAACAATATAGAAAAAGCACCTTATATTCTTCACCATTCTTTGAAAAATTAAATCCCAAAAACTAAATAAGATAAACCAAACGGTATAAGGAAACCAAGTTCGAACATATGCATACTTGACTGAATGACTTCATCATTGTCACAATAAACAGATAGAGTTTTTGTAATTGATGATTATTTCGAAACTATCAAATTGCCTAATCATATACTAACCATTAGGACATTGCCACTACCTCTATTTTCATCTACATTCTCTAGAAGATTTAAGGGTAATCTACAATTCTTATGAAGAGAGTAAAAGCCAGATTAGTCATTAGGAGAGGTAAAAACCCACTCGAAGTTT
>JANIIA010000192.1:19741850-19758785 GCA_027478495.1 Erythroxylum alaternifolium
AACATATCTTTGTTTGGTGAAGATTCAAGGTAAGCCCAATTTTAACCCTTTGGATTTTTGGAAGGATTTTGGTTCATAAAGCTTAGAAAATGCATGGGTTTAAGTATTCTAGAATCAATTTTTACTGAATGTACTTTTTGAGTTCTCAATTTGGATTCCTATTAAATTGGCATTTTTGCCAATATTGAAGGAAATCAAGAGGAGAGGCAAGAGGAGCCAGAAGAGAGGCATCTTTGATTAATTGTTAAGCAAGGAATTTAAGATGGGTTACATTTTTATAATTGCATAATAAGCCATTAATGTTTCTTCAAAATCAAGAAAGTAAATGTTTTTCAATTGTATTATAAGTGTGCACTTATTGCTCTTTGAATGCTTTGAGAAAGTGCTATGTATTTGGTATATGAAAATTGTGTTGACGATCTATGAAAAGGATGCGAAAATGAATTTTTTTACTATGTCTATGAAATCACTTTTTAGAAAAAGTGCCATTTTGGGCAACAAGTTTACAAGTTATGAAATACATATTATGTGGGTTTGGTCTGGTCCATTCTGTATGTCAAGTGCACTTTGACTAAAGGCTTCTCCCGTCTGTCCGCAAGTGGCATGGAGCTCCTTCAGGGACTCCCTCATTTTTACCATTACGTAAAACCACTATGTGGGATTGTGTTAGTTCGTTCTTTTCATGACTACACAAGATCATTTCATGGGAATGTGTTAGCTTGTTCTGTTTATGGGCCTCCCAAACTATTTTGATGTGCTTATGTGTTGACAAGTTTATTGAATGCATGATTTGGGTTGTTTATAAAGTGTTTGATAAATTAAGAATGTAGAAATATGTGTTTCATGATGCATTGTGAATTTTTCAATGGTTTTACTTGTTATCGGTTATAAAATTATTACCAAGGGATAAGCAAGAGATCGAGCATAAGGGCATTACTCCGGATTATGCTTATTTTGTATTTTAAGTTAGTTTTTGTAAAATAAGGCTTTAGTTGCATTTTGAGCAATTCTACTTTGTGTAAATTGTGTATTTTTGGACTATGACATATTGTGGCTTGAAATGCCCATTAAAGCTTTGTAAAACTCTTATCTTTTGATGATAATGAAATGTGATTGTGTTTTTGCTCATGACTCTCAAAGTTTGTAGATTGCATTTTCAAGCATTCATAAGGTAAAATTTTTGTGTTCTGACTTCTAGGGAAAATATGTATTAATTTAGGCTGAATTAGATAGAGTTGTCTCTTGAAAGCTGTAGATATTTTTCTTAGCTTTCCAACGATATAAAGTTTGGAATTTTTAGACTTTAGAAGCAATAGATATGGCCTTCATATGAAGCACCAGACGAAGCTTAGGTACTAGACGAAGCACCAAACGAAGCATAGGTATCAGACGGAGTGTCAGATGAAGCGTCAGATGAAGTGATTTCAACCTTTAGATGACAAAATATTTCTTCAAGGTCTTCATGAAAGTTGTAGATCTTTTTCTCAGCTTTCCAACGATATAAAGTTTGGAATTTTTGGACCTCGGATGCAAAAGACATGGCCTTTTGACGAAGCATAGGTACCAGACAAAGCGTCAGACAAAGCGATTTTGACCCTCTAGATGACAAAATTTTTCTTTAAGGTCTTCACAAAAGTTTTAGATCTAAAAGGCCTTTTCAAAACCATCCTAAAACAACCACAATCTGACATACCTAGTGGTAGTTATGCCAATTGTCCCAAGATAGGTATAATATGATTGAGAACATAATCATGGTTGACTCTTTTGGCAATAACTTCGTCGTCCGACCTCCAAATGAAGTGATTATTGAACCAATAGATTTTTTTTCTATCCCTACAAAAAAATTGGTAGCCTTTGGTGTTGATTTGAAAAAGATTAATGGAAAGAAAGTGAGGGAATCGATTAGAGGAGCATGACTTAATTATGAGCCTACTTTGGCTTTTAAGCATATCTTGATCTGTATAATAGGAAACTTTTGGGATGTAATAAGAATGAAGATGAACCGACGATGGCTAATGAGAGTTCATGGAAATGATCTTACAGGGTAATACACACGCTCACGCTTTCATGACATTCGGATAGTTGGGCTCCAAAAACGGGGTCCAGCACACACAGCCTCTGTCTTTGAACACTAACAATCTATCTTCTCTCAATCAAAACCTCTCATCCTCTTTGGATGATAATTTCTCTCAAATGAATTTTAACTCGAGATCATCAGTCTATGATCTCCTGATCTCATCAAATAGTGTTGGCTGAACTTCAAACTGTGCTAGCAGTGTTCCATCATCCTCAACCACTGAGAGTCTAACCCCAATGCTCTGTATACTCATCAAATGATCATATAAGGATTTTTCCTGACAGTTACTACTGAACAGGACTTATGACTCAGTGCATCAGCTACCACATTTGATTTTCCCGGGTGATAGTCAATCACTAAGTCATAATCCTTAATTAACTCCAACCCTCTCCTTTGTTTGATGTTTAGCTCCTTCTTTGTCATTAGGTACTTTAGACTCTTGTGATCAGTGTATATATGGCAAGTCTCCCCATAAAGATAGTGTCTCCAAATCTTAAGTACGAACACCACCACTACGAGTTCCAAATCATATGTAGGATAATTTAGTTCGTGCTTCTTCAACTGCCTAGAAGTATATACGATCACTCACTGGGCCTACATAAACAGACAGCGAAACCCCTGGCCACTGGCATCACTGTACACCTCATACCCAACCTCCTGGGTAGGTAGAGCAAGCACTAGTGCAAAAGTCAATCGTCTCTTTAGTTCCTAAAAACAAACTCACATTTGTGATCTCACTAAAATTTTACCGCTTTCTGGGTAAGCCTAGACAAAGGGGTTGTAAGTATTGAGAAACCCTCAACAAATCTCCGATAATAACCAGCTAACCCTAGAAAGTTGTGGACTTCTATCACATTCTTGGGCTATCCCCACTCAAGTATAGCTCCCACTATTTTTAAGTCCATAAAAATACCTTCTCCTGAAACCACACGCCCAAGGAATCCTATCTGCTTCAGCTAAAATTCATACTTCGAAAACTTCAAATATAAGTATTTTTCACTAAGTATTTGCAACACAATCCAGAGATGTCTAGCATGCTCCTCCCTATCCTTAAAATAAATCAGAAGGTCATCAATAAAGACTATGACAAACTGATCTAAATAAGAATGGAACTCCCTGTTCATGAGATCCATAAATGTTACAGGTGCATTTATCAATCCGAACGACACCACCAAAAATTTATAGTGTCCGCACCTTGTCCAAAAAGCAGCCTTGTGCACATCACTTTCAACAATCTTCAATTGATAGTACCCAGACCTTATATCTATCTTTGAGAATACTATAGCTCCTCTCAACTAATCAAAAAAGTCATCGATCCTAGGGAGTGGATATTTATTTTTTGATGGTAACCCTGTTTAACTGCCGATAATGAACATATAAGTGGAGGATCCCATCCTTCTTCTTAGTAAACAATACTGGTGCTCCCTATGGTGAATGACTTGGTATGATGAAGCCTTATCCAATAACTTTTGCAACTGAACCTTCAACTCTTTCAATTCAGCTAATGTCATGAGAAACGGTGGTAAAGCTATCGGTGTTATCCCCGAGACTAATTCAATCACAAAATCAAACTCTCGATTAGGTGGCATTCTAGATAACTCCTCTAGAAAGACATCGAGGAACTTGTATATAATAGGAACATCTCTAAGTTCGACCCTCTGTGCCGAAATGTCAATCATATGTGTGAGGTATGCCTGGCATCCTCGACGAATTAACCTCTTAGCCTTGACCACTAATATCAAATAACTCAGGAATATTTGTCGGTCACTAGTAAATTTAATCGAGACTCCATTCTTAGTGATAAACTCTACCTTTTTCTTATCACAATCAACCCTGGCACGATGCCTCTCTAACCAGTAAATCCCCAATATCACCTCAAAATCCTGAAGATCGAGAGGAATAAGATTTACCTCTAATTTAGCATCACTGAGCTTTATCTCATAGGCCGTATATGCTTCATCACAAGCCACCTGCTCTCTAAGAGGAGTGACTATATTGATAGGGGGATCTAACAGCTTAAGGGGACAACTAATGTCCTTGGCAAAGGTCACACTGACAAAGGACCTTTGCGCGTCAATGTCGATCAAAACTTTAGCTTCTCTACTGAGAACACACATAATACATTATAACACTATGCGTTAGTAACTCATACTATTTATGAGTTTACCATTACTACACAGAACATGCATCATAATATAACAATACAACAATATAAAAATGTTCATCCTGAAAAAATCTGTAATCGTGTTCGGATTGGCTCGAACTTCCTCCTCCATCATTACATAAACTCATACCTAAGCTCGCAAAGAAGAATGCTGCTGACCTGCTGGAGGCGTACTAATGCCCACACCAGTCCTCTGTGTAGATCCAGAAGATTGAGCACCTGCCCTAGTAGTCTCCCTTCGGTGTCTCACTGGTTACACCAAGCTATCCCCCTCCCGAGTTGAAATCTAAGCCAGCTGTGGATAATCTCTCCTCAAGTGCCCTATCTCAAATCACTAAAAACATTTTCTTAGCTCCGTACACTTGTCTGAATGTACCTTTCTGTAGTTTTTACACTGTTCAGATCGAGATGGTCGAGGTCTAGAAACGGAGCTGGTAGTAGGAGCAATGCTCTAACTTCCTAGTCGTGGTGACCGTAAACTGATAGCTGATGGTGCAGTGCTTCCAGTACTACCCGAAACTGAACTACCACGACTCCTCTTGGGCTGTTGGCTGGAAGGACCTCCTCCCTTCCTTTTTCGGTTCTTTTCCTCCCACTATCTCTCGCGCTCTTTAACCAACCTCTTGACTCTCTTAGTCGACTGTACCATCTCCTTGAATGTGGGTGGTAAGGGTAACTGTCATCCTTTCCTTGATCACCAAATGCAATCTAGTTTTAAACCAAACATATAGATTTTCTTCATCTACCACATATTTTGGGAAATAGGTGGCAAGCTCTCTCAACTCCATCTCAAACTCGTGCACATATTCCCTTGTGTTAGTGCAAAGAAGGCAACCTTCTTCTAATCTCTATCAAATCTGGTGTAATATTATCCGTTGAATTCATTGATAAAATCTACTCAGGAAATCTTATCACGATAGCATCCATAGACATTTTCCCACTAGACTCTAGCATCACCCTCCAGCAATTGGACAACTACCTTCAGCTTTATCTCATCAAACAACCATATATCTTGAAATGTCTCTACAGTCCATCTCATCTAAGTTTTGGCCTCAATAACATCACCACATCCATCAAAGATAGCACACCCAAGGTTCCTTGTTTCCTTAATATACCTTGAGATTTTAAGCATCGGATGTTGCTCTGATGTAAGACTAGGTACCACTACTGGCTGTTGAGGTGGCGGTACTTATGGTAGAATCTGTGACGATCCAACCCCAGGCTGCTGCTGTGCAGTGTATTATGCCCACCATGTCATCACCTACTGCAGAACCTTCCTCGGCACTGGTGGCAAACTTGGCTACGCTATCTCCGTCGGTGCTTTAGTGTAAGGCTGCCTATAAGCCGAAGAGCTAGCAACTGCAGAATCTGTGACTGCTTCAGCATTGTGTCCCTCTGGCTCGAGTCACAAAGGTCCAGCTTTGCAACGACTTTCCCTTCCTTGTCCAACTATACTATCACTATAAAATCGAAGAAAAAAAATTGTTTAATAAAATAGATCGAACTAAGCTTAGCTTATTTGATGTCCCAAGCACCCTAAGGAATGTCGACAAGTACTCCCACTAAGGTCGAAATCATCCAACTGTTAGGAACGTCAACTTAACGATCCGAGACTCAACTTCTCGACTGAAGACTGTCGACATCCAGACTCAACTCCTAAGGCTCATGAGCCTTTTGGAAACGGTAATAACACTTTTGAAAACATAAAAGCCTTGCTTTGATAATTAGTAAGTTAGAATGGGTAAAATATGGTGTTTAAGTGAATTTTGAAGTTATATTTGGAAAAGACTACCAATAGTTAGCTTACAGAAGTAAGCAGAAATACGATTAGCATACTGTTACGCGATTAAATACTAATCACGAATTTGGTTAAATCAAAACTATAGTTTTAATGTTTTATTTCCAAATTTGGAAATAAATGACTAAGAACATTGTGTTTTGTGTACATAAAGGACAGGCGCCAAACACATAAGTATGCTTGACAATAAGTTTGCAAAATAGTGAGTGGATTTTAATTGTTTCATTTGAATAACTTCTTTACAAAAGAATTGATGCATGTGATTTAAAATTATGTATTCAATTGTTTGATTATGAAATTGAAAGAAGTTGAAAATTTTGAACATACATGGGCCAGAGGCAGTTTCACAATCGTGACAGGCTCCAGACATCTCCTATTTGTTTTTGACTTTGAAATTGTATAAATTACTTTACAAAATGGTTTAAGCTTTAAGACACAAGTTAAAGTACATAGAAAAATGATTTTGCTTTTAGCCTATGGTACATCATTATGCTCATTACATGATATCATACCAATCCGAGTATTCCAAACGTGCATGGCGATGTCTGGGGAACGTCAGTTACTAATATTGGGTGGTATTGTGTCTGTCAATAGTCAATCTAGTGAGTCTCCCTCTACACATACAGAATATCCCGCCAATAGGCTTAGCTTTACAGAAACTTTCCAGCCAATTCGAATATCAACTAGAGGGCCACCATGGAGTGCTAGGTAGGTCGTCTAGTCATTGCAAGATAGGGTCCTGTCAGTAACAAAGAAAATTGAGAATTGGAGATAGATACAGGGTTTAACATGAAGGTAAATAGTTTATCTTAATTAGGAATGCATTATCTAACAACTAAAAAATTTTGTGTTGAAGAAAAGAGATAATCAATTAGCTAAATAGCAAACATGTGCTTTCTTTTCATATTTAGCACAAGAAAAAGAGTAAGTTTTTTTACATTTCCCTTTTTTTACCCATGGTTTTTCCACGATCAATGTTCAGTTCAATAATGTATCCAATCTTTCACAAGATTTTCAAATGGACTTGAAATAGATACTCAACCTTTACAAATAAAATTTCTGAAAAGGAATTAAAGAAATAGAGAGATTGTGGACATCACACTTCCATTGTTGCATTTAGAGGAATTTCTTGGACTCTACTTTCGTACGCTAGTTCAGGAGGAACTATTAGTAAAAGCTGCAAGATAATTAAATAAGTTCAAATTGACTAAAGCATTACCATTGTCTTTAGTTGATACAAAAGATGTTATTTAAGTTCTGCACAAAATTCAGAAAAATGTCTTCCAGTAACTTGGCCTCCCATTTTTATATAATGTTACATAGAAATCATATGGTCTAAAAACCTAAAGGCCATCGACATCAACCTTGAAGGCAAGATGACCCCAAAAACATGCCAAGGAAGGAATGAAATTTTGAAAATAGATCTACTAACTGAAACTTTTGAAAGAAGCTTACCTCATTTAGTTGTCCTTTCACCACAGTGGAACAGTTGTGACTAAGCTGCAACCTATAATATTGACAAAAGTTTGTTCTTTATATAAGAGTTTCAATATTCTAGAAATGTAAATAAATGGTTAAAACTAGTAGAATACAGTCTAATTATAAGAAGAATTCCATTAAGAAAAGGAAATGTATGTGAACCAAGCAAGTCCAGATTTGTAATAATGAGATTCAAGATGCCCCAATCACCTCTACGTATGGTTTGCTGCATGAATAACTTCTGAGACTAAAAAGTGAATAAGATACAAAATGTGCATACCTAAAATGTCAAAAATTGCATAAGGGAGAGAATGCATGAAGGCATTCTCTTTTCTTCAAGCTTAAGAAATCATTAGATACCATACTCGCTTAGTCTGCATATTGAATTCTACAAGGTCATAATGCAACCATTTAGATAGATCTACTTGGAACATGACCAATCCATTTGGTCTCTATTATACAAACATCAATGATTATAACTATAACTCTTGCAGCAAAAAGATCAATAAAGTGTACACATCCTAACACCTCTCAATGATTGAAACTACATTTTGAAATTTATTTCTTCAGCAACAAGCAGACAGTATGTGCAAAGGTCTACTAAGTTATTCTAAACCTCCAGTGTGTGGTCAAGTAATTACTCAGTAAAATTCATTTAAAGAGAAGTAGAAGAAAGCTCAAAATTTCCACTACTTACTCCATCAAAAAGCTAAACAGTAGATAGCATAATTTTTAAGATAATGAAGTTAATAACTTATAGGCTTCAAGTCTTTTTTCCCCCTTTTTTGATCCTTAATACAAACATTTCTGAGCATAGGCCTACAAAGAAGTTAATATATAGCGGTTCAAATTTAACGTGGTTAAAGAGAAGCAAACTCTCAAGGTATCGAGATAAAATTTCATTGACAGCAACCTTGAAGGTAATAGATGACCCCTTGAAGCAAACTCTTAAACTCTAAAGGTCTCAAGATTTAACATCAATAAGAACAAAATTATACTCTATTAACAAACGCAGGATGCAAACAACAACTACACAGAATATATGAGACATTCTGTAGCATAAAAGAGATCTAGGTAGCTCAATCCAAAAATCAAGTTTCACATAACAACAAGGGTTATACATAACATACCCAGAAATAGAAGAAGACAGATGAGGGAGTTGCAAGAAAAAACATGTTATTGGAGAAGACAGACGAGGGAGCTACTCAACAAAAAGTGCTGTTAGAGAAAACAAATGACGAAGCTGTTGGAAAACAAAGAAAGACAGAAAGACACTATTGGAAGACAAAGAAGATAGAAACAGACGAGGAAGCTGCTAGAGAAAACAAACAAGGAGCTGCTGGAAAAAAAATGAGAGGAGTGTGTTTAAGTTATCAAAATGATGTTGTTTTTATTATTCTTCTTTTTCGTTGCGAAAATTTTTTCATAGCAAAATCCTTTTAACTATGAAATTTATTTTCTTATTGATAAGGGACATGTGTGTTTTAGCTATAAACAAAATTTTGTAGTTAAACGTCTTTAGCTATGAAAATAAATTAACACTTAACAAACGTCGCTAAAAATTATTAGCTACAAAAATATTTCGTACCTAAAAACATTTTATTAAGAAATAAGTTCATAGTTAAAAAAATGTCATTATTAAGATACATGTTTTGTATCTTATTATTAATTTTGACATTATTTGGTATTTGGATTTGATTAGTTTCAAATACTAACTGAGATGGGATTTGATAATAGTTATCTTTTGTTTAATTTGATTATGGTAGCAAAGTTGTTATGGGATTCATGTGTCATTTTTGGTGTGAATAAAATAAATGACAATTTCTAGAAGCTAAAATCTTACAGACTATCTTGGAAAAATTAGGTAGCTAATTGAATGGAGAAAGAAACAACGTCATTCAAGTTAGATTGGCTGGTTGAGCCTTTAGCCGTGGGTCTTCCTTGTGTAGTTATTGTTGATGTTTTTCTGGCTGCCATGTATGTCCTCTGTTGTGACTGGTTTTAGGCTGGTGTGTCGTTGATGTCTTCATAGCTGGGTCTTTTTTTGTTTGGCATTGCTGATGGATTTTCTACTGAGAGCTCTTCGATCCATGGTTGTTGAATGGATTGGAGTGCAGCACTGCTAATTTTACGTTTATAAATAATCCATCTTATTACTAGTTTTTCTGTCAAGGATCATGTCTATGGGGGTACAAGGGTATCGTGAGTAATCCAGAGATTGTACGTGCGTGACTCTACATTTTTCTATTTTTTTAGCTGCACAATTTTTGAGAATTTCGATTGTGAGTTTTCAGTTTTATGATTGTCAAGTGGAAGGAAGGACTAATGTCCTGATTTTATGTTGATGAGAATTCCATCTTGGTGTTGCGGCTTTTATTAATTGATTAGTTGTTAGTAAAAGAATTAAGCTAGGTGAGGGCCCCACAGATGTAGGCAAGATATGTCAAACGATGTTAACAAGTTTCGGTGTTGATTTATTATTTTATCTTTGATTGTTTAATTTTTTTGGTTTTTGATTATGCTAGAAATGACTGCGACAAAATTTGAAAGTTTACAAAACCATTACAGACTATAGTTTTTCAATTTGTATTAAAACAAGTCATCGAGTCAGAACTTGGTATAATAAATTGGTGGAGATTCATGTTTTGTAATCATGGCTATAAGAGAAGGGGCATCAATTATTAGGCCATCGCTGTTAGATGGTTCAAATTATCATACGTGGAAATCATGGATGAGAGTATTTATTCAAGCACAAGGAACAAAAGCATGAAACTCGGGTTTTAAATGACTGGACACGTCTAGTGACGACTGATGAAAAGGGAGAAGCAGTGCTTAAAGATGCATATGAGTGGATAAAGGCTGAAGAAGAGAGAGTACTTGGAAATTCTCAAGCCTTGCACGCCATCTTTGTTATCGTTGGTAAAGGTCACTTTTCAATGATATCAACTTGTGAATCAGAAAAAGAAGCATGGGACACTTTGCAGACTATACATAAGGGATCGAAATCTGTGATAGCATCAAAACTTCAGATGTTGGATATGAGATTTGAAGAGTTGAAGATGGATGAGAGTGAAACCATTGGAAACTTCTATGAGAGACTATGTTATGTAGCAATCAAACACATCAGCTCTGGAAGAAGTACTCTAACCTGAAACTGGTTAAAAAGACATTGAGATCGTTACCTTTGAGGTTCATATCGAAAATTGCAGCAATTGAGGAAGCTCATAATATTAATAAATTGTCATTGGAAAAGGTAATTAGAATTTTTACCAATTTTGAGATGAATTTTTTATGGGGAAAACAATAGAGGAGCAAAAAATTGGCATTGCAATCCGAGATTAGTAAAGTCGTGAATGACTTTGAAGATGAATCCAATGAGAATGAGGATATGGAGTTATTGAAAAGAAATTTCAACAAGTGGGAAAAGAACGTGAAGAAGGATAAATCCGAATTTAGGCAAAGCAGTGGGAGTTCATTAAACAACAACTTCAAACACCAAGCTAAAACTTAAAAGGGTGAAAGAAAAGTGAATAAAATTCAATGTCATAGGTGTCAAGACTTCAACAATATGCAAGCGGAATGTGCTAACACCTTGAAAAAGAGAAAAGGGAAGTCCTATACAAGCACTTGGAGTGAGAATGAATCCAGAAGTGAGTATGGTAGTGAAGAAAAAGTTATGAATAGTGCTGCGTTAGTTGCTTTATACAACAAAAGTCCAGTTGCTTGCTTAATGGCAACCAAAAAGGAAGTAACCAATGATGAAAACGTGAGTAAATCAGAAAATTTTGAAAAAAAAACATGGACGAATTAGCTTAAAGCTCAATCTCATATTATGATAGTGATGACAGTGGTTCAGATGAAAAAAAGAGAATATTTACAAAGCTTATGAATTAATGTATGCAAAATAGGTACAAACATGCAAGAAAAATGAAAAACTAAAGAAGGAAAACCTCTCCATGAAGAACATCGTTCAAGATTTGGAGAAGAAGTTGTTGTTTACTATAAATGAGCTTGATGAAATGAAATTGAAGCTGGTAAGTACGGAAAAGAGAATAAAATGTTAAATGAAGGTATCAAAAAGCTAGAAAAGTTGTTAGAAATTGGTAAAACTAATGGAGACCTTCAAGGTATTGGCTATAAAGGTCAATGTTCTAATTCGAATGATTAGAAAATTGGTACGAACAGATCTATCCAAGGAGAAATCTCTAAGAAAGATCGAAGGTTCATATCTACATGTCACTTTTGTGGAGTAATCGGGCACATAAGACTGAAATGTTACAAGTTGTTATAAATGATGTTTCAAAGGGGTCAAAACAAAAAATCTAGACATTCTCCATTAAATTTCCAGTAACAACCCATCTTACCAAAACATACTTAGGTTATAAAGGGTCAATTACAAGCACAAAGATTTAGTGAAAGGAAAACAAGAAATTGTCCAGATGCACAGTTAGTTGCTGCTTTTGAAGAAACTGTTAGACTGAGGATAAGTCAGTTGCTTTAGAAGAAGAAATCAACTAGACAATTGATGACAGAGATAATGTGACAATGAATAAGACTAGGTTTGAATTTCTTCGAGGGGCATAAGGGTTGTGTTCTTTAAATTTTTAAAGTATATTGATTTTTTTGTTGTTTAAAAAAAACAAAAAAATCGAAGGAGTTATCGTTTAGCCTTTTTGAGTTTTTATTTATAGGTTTTCTAAGGTTTAGTTGATTGACGTGTAAATGAGGCTCTGCTTGATGATTTTTGAATTCTACTTTTCGATTTTGATTACAGAGTTATGTCAAGAATACGTTGATGCTTAATTGGAGACTTATAGGAGGATTCAAGTTTTCTATTATTTGATTTTTTTAAGTTTTATCTTGGTTTCTCTCTATATTATGGGTTGTGATTAAGTTTGATTATGGTTCGTTGAATGCATTTTAAGGGTTTATGAATTTGACCAGTCTTATGAAGATGGAATTGAAGTGAACAATGATATGTTGGCATATGTATTAACTGATAGTAAATTATCATCTTGGCTTTCTACTATTGCACTGCGTGCTTATGATTCTTCCGCTGCACCTAATACTGATTTTTATGCTTCTTTATTTGCAGAGATTGAACGCATTGAAGGCATTCTTTATTTTAGCATTGTTTTGTCCCAAAGGGGAGATATCAGATTGTTTTTGGTGAATGTTCCACTTAGGGGGAGACTTCAAGGTATATGCGCGACTATTTGTCTTATTATTTTGGCATTTTTTGTCCTAAAAAGGAAAATTTTAGATGATTGGATTATTGTTTCTTTAGATGTTTCTTAAACTTAACGAAGTTGATGTTATGTGAACTTGAATGTCATTTGTAAGTCATTCAAAATTAAGGGGGTGTCCTCATAGTTTGTGAATTCAATGTTATATGTCCAATTATTTCTTTTTAAGGGGAGCTTTGACTATGTGATAAATAGTGCCAAAAAGGGGGAGATTGTTAAGATAGATGTTATGTATCTTATTATTAATTTTGACATTATTTGGTATTTGTATTTGATTAGTTTCAAATCCTAATTAAGATGGGATTTGATAACGGTTATCTTCTGTTTAATTTGATTATGGTAGCAAATTTGTCGTGGGAATCATGTGTCATTTTTGTTGTCAATAAAATAAATGACAGTTTCTGGAAGCTAAAATCTTACAGGCTATCTTGGATAAGATTGATAGCTAATTGAATGGAGAAAGAAATCTATCTGGTGAAAACTCCTTGAGTATTACGTGAAAATATAATTAAATGTGTCTTTTACCAAAACACTTCTTATTCTTATGTTGTTGACGTTTTTGGGGTTGCAGCTGTGATTTTGTTTTTGTCCTTGCATGAATCAGCTGGGTAATTTTTAATCTATACTTCAACATCATTCAAGTTACATTGGCTGGTTAAGTCTTTGGTCGTGGTCATCTTTATACAGTTATTGTTGATTTTTTTCTAGCTACCGTGTATATCTTCTGCGATGACTAGTTTTGGGCTGGTATGTCGTTGATATCTTCACAGCTGGGTCTTACTGTGATTCCCTTTTTGGGTGTGTTTTTGATGTGGTTCATAGTTGGTTCTTCTTTTATTTTACATTGTTCATGGATTTTCTACTAAGAGCTCTTAGATTTGTGGTTTTCGATTTGATTGGAGTGCCGCACTATTAATTTTACGTTTATAATTATTCCATCTTGTTTCTAGTTTTTCTGTGAAGGATCAAGTCTATATGGGCTGAAGGGTATCATAAATAATCTAGAGATTGTACGTGTGTGACTCCTGCCTTTTCTGCTTTTGTTGGCTTCACGATTGTTGGGAATTTCGGTTGTAAGCTTTTGGCTTTGTGATTGTCAAGTTGATGGAAGGACTGATGTGCTGATTTTATGTTGATGAGAATTCCATCTTAGTGTTGTGACTTTTATTAATTGATTAGTTGTGGGTGACTCACGACTGGGTTGTTTTGTGGATTGCGTTTATCTTCTGCTGAAGGTTGGTTGTTGGCTACACTATTGATGTGATTACTGCTCTGTGAGTTGGTACTGGAATTTACGTGAATCAACCTGTAGTGTGTTGTGAAAATTTTCATATCTATTTCAGTAGAGCTAAACCTATCAGGAAGTTTTTCTTCTTTTCTTTCATAAGTGTTTTCATTTATGTTGAATTTTGTTTAATCACTTAAATTGTTTATTTTTTTTGTTATCATTAAACATTGTTTGAGAAAATCCTCTGTTGAGGTTAGTACGAGGCGATCGTACTATTAGGTATGAAATTCTTTTACCGGTTGTGAGGACAAGGGATAGTATCAAGGGTTGAGTAGTGTCAGCTCAGTAAAGCCTTGTATAAAACTATTGTCATTAGTGAAAGAATTAAGCTGGGTGACAGCCCTGTAGAATGCAATATGTAAAAATTGTAACTATTTCAATTTTTTGTGACGATTTACAAAATTTGCTGCCAAAATTCTAGCTTTTTGCAACGATTCACAAATCCATCCCCAAAGGCTTGACATTTGGTGATGAAAATGTTAAACCGTCACAAAAGGTCGAGCCTTTTGCAATGAATCCAATAAAGCATCGCCAAAGACGTGCAGTTAGTAACGATTCTGAGAAACATTGTGAAAAGATAAGCTTTTCGCAACATTATTAAAAATCATTGTCAAAAGCTGACTTGAAAATCGTCACAAAAAAGAGTAGCTAAAAATCATTTTTGTTTTAGTGTAAGTATTACCAGCCTTGTAATAGCTTTGAATTATCACAGTCCTTATTTTGAACTTTTATGGAGAATTTCATAAACTTAAATACCATTCTTCCATCAATCAAAATGCTTCTAAAAAGGGTGGGAATCTAGTCTAGCATGGATAGATCCTAAATGAAGATGTTAAATTTTCCTATAAGAGGCTTCTTGAACGTATAAAAAATAACAGGGACGTATAATAAAATAAAATTGGAAATGCCCATTATACAAGCTACTTTTACTACCCTTCATAAAGGTATAAATTTAGGTTCCTATTAGGAAACCTAAAGGATCTTTAGGTATGGGAAGAATTTCTCATAGCTCATAATTAATACTATTTAAGGAAATGGTATTATTCTCATATTGGCCACAAGTATCCTATGCTTAGATGAAGGATCTTCAATATTACACTGAACTATGAAGGCTTGGTAATAATGCAACAAGTGTTGCATAGTTTTTTCCCTTTAATTCAATATACTAAGCTTGATGGAATTTTCATTTGATATATTGATCTCTTTATACATGATTTAAAAAATCAAGACCATGATTTGTCATCTTATCCACAATTTAGTTACAAATCAATAAGAGTTCTTGTTGTGTCTAATTTCTATTACTTTTAATCGCCTTCATATCTTAATTTTGGTTACAAATTCTTGTGTTTTGATCTGAGATTAATTGAGTGAAAATAGTGTGAATATTGCATAAATGTTAATTAGGTTATTTTGTGAATTTTGCGTTAAAACACCAAATTTACGTAATTTTTGTATTCAATTTTATGCACCGTGGAATACATCTTCATTTGAAACTACATATTTGGAGTACATCTTTTGTTAAATTTATGCCGTAGTGCTTAGCTTGACATCTTCACTAATCTCAAACTTCACGCATACCATAGAAAAATTCTTTATACTTAGAGCTTTAGTCTAAATGAAAGGAGTTGTACGAACATGTTTTTAAACAGATAATACATCTTAAAAGCATAAAGGAGGCTATAAAAAATTGCACGCCACCTAATTGGTAATCAAAGGAAATGCAAAAAACTAGGGTAAAAAGCATAAATCAAAACATCGAAGTGATGATTATACCTACTCCCAACATTCATTGGCAATAGTTTTAATGATTTCAAGCTCTTATTATTAGAGTTGGCAAATTTAGTTGATTCAAAATGAATGAGTTAAAATCGATATGATTAAATTTTAAGTTGAATATGAGGAATTGACCTAAATGATTTGATAAAAACAATTTCGTTTGGTTTAACTTTTCTAAATGATGTCATGTTGGTTTTTAAATTTAAGAAATTCAGTATTAAAATGACATTGTTTTGGAAAGTAAAATTAAAATGACATTTTGAGTGACCGAAGTGAATTCAGGTAATCCACACTTCAGGTAATTCGAGTCTGACTCAATGTCAAACATCATTATTACGATTACACTTATTCTATCAACTTTCTTCAAATATTATTATACTTATTCTACCAATTTCTTTATACTTTCAAATTATTTTTATAAATTTATTTAACATAATTCTCTCAATCATTTTAAAGAAAGAGATTTGTAGATAAGTATCAACAAAAATTTTGTAACAACAATGAAAGTGTTGAAACTTCTTTAATAATTTCATAAGCTGCAAATCCAAATGAGAAATGACCTCTTTGCTTTCAAGACAAAAAGCTTATTCATACATTGGAGATCTGGTAACAAATAAATTTCTTTACTTTAAGATAAACATTTAACACATATGTCGCAAGTTCAAAATGGAAATAAACTCTTTAATCTTAAATGAAAATTTAAAGGCTTATGAGTCTTAAATTCGTGAAAGCCTTTTAACCACTACTATGGGTACCATTTCGTACCGACCGGACGATACCGTACTGGCCGAAAAATGGAACGGTATCAATGTCTTGATACCGGGTGTAAATATTGGTCGGTACTGGCCGATACCGGTTGGTACCAACCGGTATCTATAATACCGGCCAGTACCGGTTGGTACTGGTCGGCGGCCGGTACTGGAAATTTTAAAAAATATAGGGACTTTTTTGCAAAATTTTCAAAATTTTTTTAAAAAATCTCCCCCTTTCTCTCCCCCCTCCCTTCTCTTTTTTTGAAAGTTTTATAATTAATTATTAGTTAAAATTTTATTGTGATTTTTTAATTTTTAATTTTAAAATAAAATAAATATTTTTATCACTAATAAT